>CM077644.1:5700525-5750525 GCA_039707465.1 Rhabdophis nuchalis | reverse complement strand
GGAAGAAGAAAGAAAGAAAGAAAGAAGGAAGGAAGGAAAGAAAGAAAGAAAGAAAGAGAGAAAGAAAGAGAGAGAGAGAGAGAGAAAGAAAGAAGGAAGGAAGGAAGGAAGGAAAGAAAGAAAGAAAGAAAGAAAGAAAGAAAGAAAGAAAGAAAGAAAGAAAGAAAGAAAGAAGTTTTAAGAAGATGTTGGATAGCCATTTGTCTGAAACGGCATAGGGCTTTCCTGCCTAGACAGGGGGGTTGGACTAGAAGACCTCCAAGGTCCCTTCCAACTCTGCTATTGTATTTATTGAAAGGGAAGAGATGGTCAAGCAGGCATGGAAAATCTGACTTCCATGCTCATTGTTTAGCCAAAACAAGGGGCACTAGGCAACTCAGCTGTTAAGCAAAGCTGTCATTAAGTGAAACCAAGACGGGGCTTAGGACCTTCAGCTTTCTTTGCAGAGCTGTTAAGACTGTAAGGGCGAGTCCTTGACTTACGACCACAATTGAGCCCTTCTTCCCTATCCCTCCCTTTGCCTTCCTTCCTTCCACCCTCCCTATTTCGTTCGTTCCTTCTGCCCTTCTGCCCTCTATTTCCTTCCGTCCTTCATTCCTCCATGCCTGCCTGCATTCTCCTCTCTTCTCCCCTCTTCACTCTTCCCTCTCTTCCTCCCTTGTTCCTTATTTCCTTCCCTCCATCATTCATTCACCTTCTTTCTTTCCTTCCTTTTTTTCTTCCCTCCCTCCCTCATTCCTCTCCTCCCTTCCCTCCTTCTTTCTCATTTTCTTTCCTTCCTTTCTTCCCTCCCCTGTTCCTCTCCTCTCTTCCCTCATTCCTTCTCCATTTTTTCCTTCATTTCTCCCTTCCCTTGTTCCTCTCCTCTTCCCTCCTTCATTGTGGTCGTAAATCGAGAACTAACCTATTGCCCAGACATTTTAAACTTGCTGCAGTTGCAAAACCCTGGACAAAGTGTAAAGGTAAAGATATTCCCCTCGTACATCTGTGCCGGTCGTTCCTGACTCTAGGGGGCGGTGCTCATCTCCGTCTCAAAGCTGAAGAGCCAGCGCTGTCCGAAGACGTCTCCGTGGTCATGCGGCCGGCAGGACTCAATGCCGAAGGCGCCCAGAACGCTGTTCCCTTCCCACCAAAGATGGCTCCTATTTTTCTACTTGCACTTTTCACGTGTTTTCAAACTGCTAGGTTGGCAGAAGCTGGCACAAGTCACGGGAGCTCCCTCCGTTATGCGGCGCTGGGGATTCGAACCGCCGAACGGCCAACATTTCTAATCGACAAGTGTAAGAGTGGCTAAAATATATATATATTTTTCCCCAGGTCAGAAAATATTTCACTCCAAAGCTGAACTGAATGACTTTAGATAGCCATTTGTCTGAAATGGTATAAGGTTCCTGCCCACGCAGGGGGTTGGACTAGAAGACCTACAAGGTCCCTTCCAGCTCTGCTATTGTATTGTATTGTATTATTGTGACATCTAAACTCAGCTACTTCGAGAGCCATAATTAAGGACCAAATATACATATACATATACATCAGTGGTGGGTTTCAAATTTTTTAGAACCTACTCTGTAGGTGTGGCCTATTTTGTGGGCGTGGCTTGGCAGTCATGTGACAGGGTGGGAGTGGCCACCTTTTAAAATGTGGTGAAACTCATTTAACAACGCTCTTGCTTAGCAACCAAAATTTTGGACTCAATTGTGATGATAAATTCTTTCTTTCTTTCTTTCTTTCTTTCTTTCTTTCTTTCTTTCTTTCTTTCTTTCTTTCTTTCTTTCTTTCTTTCTTTCTTTCTTTCTTTCCTTTCCTTTCCTTCCTTTCCTTTCCTTTCCTTCCCGTTGGGTCACTGGCAGTGGCGGGCCAGATTTACTTCCAGGTACGCCGGTGGAACCCCCTTTCACCAGTTCTCTAAATTTCACCATCCGGCTCTCGCGAGTAGCTGCGAGCCTGCAGAAACCCACCACTGATATACACACACACACACAAACACACACACACACACACACAAATATACTAGCTGTACCAATCACACGTTGCTGTGGCCAAGTTTGGTTAAATGAAAAAGTTTCCCCTCATAGACCCTTTCAGCAACCCCCTTCCTTCTCTGCCTCGGTTTCCCCTACCTCTCTTGTGTTACATCTGTGCTGATAAAGGGAGACTAGTATGGATCTACCGTATTAGCCGGCGTATAAGACGACTTTTTGGCCCCGAAAAACATGCCTCCAAGTGGGGAGGTCGTCTTATACGCCCAGTCGTCTTATACGCCAGCAAATACGGTATTTCAAGCTATTTAGCTCTCATCAGCTAGCCATGCCCTTACTGGGATTCGAACCTGGGCTGTTTTTGCAGGTTAGGCAGATGTATTAGCCAAGCCACAAGTGGCTTAATGGGTATACCAGGTGTTTTAACATCTTACTTATTTCCTTGGCTCACCTGATAAGGGAAGTGAGCTCGTGGCTAACACGACTGCCTAACCTGTAAAAACAGCCCCGGTTCGAATCCCAGTAAGGGCATGGCCAGCTGACGAGAGCTAAATAGCTTGAAATAGATCTAGGCTAGCCTTCCTGACTTACTTATTGATCAGCACAAATGCAACACAAAAATGGTTTGTCTGCCTGGAAGGCTCCTAGGGTGGAGCTGAAAAGCAAAAGGGATAACGGAGAAGAGCCGATGGGTTAGTGGCTAACACATCTGCCTCTAATATGTAAAAACAGCCCAGGTTCGAATCCCAGTAAGGGCGTGGCTAGCTGACGAGAGCTAAATAGCTTGAAATAGATCTATACTAGTCTGCCTTATTTATTTCTCAGCACAAATGCAACAGGTTTGTCTGCCTGGAAGGCTCCTAGGGGTGGAGCTGGATCAGTGGTGGGTTTCAATTTTTTTTAGAACCTACTCTGTAGGTGTGGCCTATTTTGTGGGCGTGGCTTGGTAGTGATGTGACAGGGTGGGAGTGGCCACCTTTTAAAATGTGGTGAAACTCATTTAACAACGCTCTTGCTTAGCAACCAAAATTTTGGACTCAATTGTGATTCTTTCTTTCTTTCTTTCTTTCTTTCTTTCTTTCTTTCTTTCTTTCTTTCTTTCTTTCTTTCTTTCTTTCTTTCTTTCTTTCTTTCTTTCTTTCTTTCTTTCTTTCTTTCTTTCTTTCTTCCTTCCTTTCCTTTCCTTCCTTCCTTCCTTCCTTCCTTCCTTCCTTCCTTTCCTTTCCTTTCCTTTCCTTTCCTTCCTGTTGGGTCACTGGCAGCGGCAGGCCAGATTTACTTCCAGGTACGCCGGTGGAACCCCCTCTCACCTGTTCTCTAAATCAGGGGTCCCCAACCTTTTTGGCACCAGGGACCGGTTTCATGTAAAAGAAATTCTGTGGACCGGTGGGAGCCTCCAGCGGGTGAGTCAAATCATGTGGGCCATGCACACGTTTGGTGGTCACATGCAACCGGGCGGAAAAGCTGCCAGGGGTCCTGGGCGAAGGATCCTCAGCAGGGGCAGGGAAGGACGGGCTGCGTCCCGGGCAGGAGGGCCTGGCAGCCCCTTCCCCCTGCGCAGGGCCGGGTGGTGCCCTGAACCCCCCCAATGCAGGCCGTTGCCCCCGTCCTGCCCCTGGGGAGTGCGCGGCCAGCTGCCAGGATAGCGGAGCATTTGCTACACTTTACTAAGAGTTGCGCTATTCTCTCTGCTGCTCACTCCGGCCCGGTTACTATCAAGCCACGGACCGGCACCGGTCCACGGCCCGGGGGTTGGGGACCCCTGCTCTAAATTTCACCAACCGGCTCTCGCGAGTAGGTGCGAGCCTGCAGAAACCCACCACTGAGCTGGATGCTCCCTCCCTCCCATATTTGGGCAAACCAGGTGCTCTGACATAAACATACACACACACCTTTTTAGTAGACTCTGCATTTTAGCTGCCCCGGAGCATCTCGTAAAACCAAGGAGAGGCATTAGTTACAACTAACCGAGGTTTGAGGGACTCCGAACGTCTGAAAAGGGCAGCCGCGGCGTTATTTTGCAACCAAACTCACCTTCAATCTTCATGATCGTAAAGATGCCGGGCCCGGGGGTCAAATGGAGTAAATAAGAGGCAATCAGCTGGCCTGCAGCCTTGGTGCTGCGGGGTGAATGCCCAGGAGAGAAAATTTAATCAGCAGTTTGATTAGCTGACAAGGAGGGCTGGAAAAAACCCTTCCGAAGAAGGATGGTTGGGAAAGGAATAGAAGTCTAAGTTTAATTGGCCTCTTCCTTCCCCACCTCCATTAATTTTCCCCCCTCCGTTTTCAATCAGGCAGTTTTGTCCTCTGCACCACAAGACAAGACAATAGCAGAGTTGGAAGGGACCTTGGAGGTCTTGTAGTCCAACCCCCCTGCCTAGGCAGGAAGCCCTATACCGTTTCAGACACATGGTTATCCAACATCTTCTTAAATACTTCTTTCTTTCTTTCTTTCTTTTTCTTTCTTCCTCCCTCCCTTTTTCTTCCTTCCTTCCCTTCTCCATCCCTCCCTCTCTTCTCCCTCCCTCCTTCTTTCAATACAATAGCAGAGTTGGAAGGAACCTTGGAGGTCTTCTAGTCCAATCCCCCTGCCTAGGCAGGAAACCCTATACCATTTCAGACAAATGGCTGTCCAGCATCTTCTTAAATATTTCTTTCTTTCTTTCTTTCTTTCTTTCTTTCTTTCTTTCTTTCTTTCTTTCTTTCTTTCTTTTTCTTCCTTCCTTCCTCCCTCCCTCCCTCCCTCCCTTTTCCTTCCTTCCTTCCCTTCTCCACCCCTCTCTCTCTTCTCCCTCCCTCCTTCTTTTTCAATACAATACAAGAGCAGAGTTGGAGGGGACATTGGAGGTCTTCTAGTCCAACCCCCTGCCTAGGTAGGAAATCCTTCACGACTTTGGACAAATGGCTATCCAGCATCTTCTTAAAAATTTATTTATTTATTTATTTATTTATTTATTTATTTATTTATTTATTTATTTATTTATTTATTTATTTATTTATTTCCTTCTTTCTTTCTTCCTCCCTCCCTCCCTCCCTTTTCCTTCCTTCCTTCCCTTCTTCATCCCTCCCTCTCTTCTCCCTCCCTCCTTCTATTTCAAAGCCAAAAGAGTGACTTTGAACCAATCACTAGGAGATGGCAAGTTCTAGTCCCGTTTGAGGCATGAGAGTCAGCTGGGTAACTTATGGGCAAGTCATAACCTGAGTTACAACCACTGTATCACTCTGACAATGATCAGGGTTTGAGAACTTGGTAACCAGCTGGGTTTATGACCCTTGCAGCCTCTTGCGATCTCGCAGTCAGAGCTGAGACCTTCCCAGCTGGTTTCCAACACCCTTGCAAGTCAATTGGCGGAGCCAGATTTGCTTAACGACAACACGATTCACTTACTGACCACCCGATCCTGGTAAAATGGTCATAACATCAGGTCTGGTCTCTGGATGATTCACTTAACAACACGTATTGCACAAAGACCGAATTCCCAGTCCTAATTTTGGCCGTTAAGCCGAGCGCTACCTATATGCTACACTTGTTTCTCAACCTCGGCAAATGGAAGACGTGTGGACTTCCTCTCCCAGAATTCCCCAGTCAGAATTCATGGACTCCGAGTCCCAGAATTCCACAGCCAGCAAGGTAGCTGGGGGATTCTGGGACTCGGTGTCCATGAATTCTGACTGGGGAATTCTGGGAGTTGAAGTCCACACGTCTTCCATGTGCCAAGGATGAGAAATGAACGGTTCCAGAAAAGAAAACAGCTACCGTCAATCCCAAGAAAAGGTTTATTTTTAATGAAAATTTCAATCTCATACCTTATTTCCCAGAGGAAAGTAACTCCATATTTACTACAACGTCTTCCCCAAAAGGAAGAGGAAAAACAATCAATCCCTCAATCCTACTTTCCTACCCTATTTATCAAATACCGGATACATGAATAACACTCATTTGTGTGTGTGTGACACTTGCATGGGAGCGTACATATACATGCAGGTAACATATATATTAAGGGACGTGGTGGCTCGGTGGCTAAGACGCTGAGCTTGTCGATCAGAAAGGTCGGCAGTTTGGTGGTTCGAATCCCTAGCACCATGTAACGGAGTGAGCTCCCGTAACTCGTCCCTGTTAGGATATGCAGCCTTATATTGGGTTGACAATATATATGAGCCTATGTTCTTAAGCAGGGGTCTCCAACCTTTGCAACTTTAAGTCTGAAGGACTTCAGCTCCCAGAGTTCTCCAGCCAGCTTTGCTTTGCTGGAGAACTCTGGGAGCTGAAGTCCTTCAGACTTAAAGTTGCAAAGGTTGGAGACCCCTGTTCTTAAGGAGTTATGTAGCTTTAAGAACTGTGTTTGAATTCTGATTGGCTGTGAGTCTCAGCTCTACCATATAAGCAAGCTCAGAATCACAGTCCGTTTCCTTTTTCGATTCCCTGTGCTGAGGAGCTGAAGCTGTGAAGACTGAAGGAGGATTGGTTTTGCATCACTGTAAGATAACTCTGTTGGGTAAAGGACTGTTATTATTGTTTGAGAATTTCGTCGGAAGAAGTATTTTAGTTGCTGCAAAGTAAAGACTATTTATTTTCTTACTATCACTGTTTTAGAGTTTGTTTCTGGTTACAGCAATGTATCTCTTTACTGTCCCGTGAATTACACTATTCCGCATTTATTTGCTAACACTGGTTAAGGGACCAGAATTGTAACACTGGTTCTGAACCCAGAGTTGCTAATAGTCCCAGCTGCTGCCAACCTAGCAGTTCGAAAGCAGGTAAAAAATGCAAGGAGAAAAATAGGAGCCACCTTTGGTGGGAAGGGAACAGCGTTCCGTGCGCCTTCGGCGTTGAGTCATGCTGGCCACATGACCACCGAGACGTCTTCGGACAGCGCTGGCTCTTCGGCTTTGAAATGGAGATGAGCATCGCCCCCTAGAGTCCGGAACGACCAGCACATCTGTGCGAGGGGAACCTTTTACCTGTACCCTTAACATATACATCCTCAACATACAACCCTTGGCTTAGTGACCGTTTGAAGTTACAACAGCACTGAAAACATTGACTTGTGACCATGTTTCACACTTATGACCCTCCATGGCCATGTCATCAAAATTCAGATGTTGGGCAACGGACTCGCATTTACGACGGTTGCGGTGTCCCGGGGTCTTGTCATCATCCCCTTTTTACGACCTTCCTGACAAGCAGACTCAATGGGGGAGGCCAGATTCACTTAACAACCAGGTTACGAATTCAACCGCCGCAATGATTCACTTAACAACCGCGGGGCAAAAGGTGGTAAAAACGGGGCAACACTCACTTCCTAGCGATCTCGCTTGGCTCAATGGCGGCCGTAAGTCAAGACCTACAATAATACAATAGCAGAGTTGGGAGGGACCTTGGAGGTCATCCAGTCCAACCCCCTGCCTAGGCAGGAAACCCTACACCACTTCAGACAAATGGCTATCCAACCTCTTCTTAAAGACTTCCAAGGTTGGGGCATTCACAACTTCTGGAGGCAACTTCTGTTCCACTGATTAATTGTCCTCACTGTCAGGAAGTTTCTCCTCAGTTCTGAGTTGCTTCTCTCCTTGATTAGTTTCCACCCATTGCTTCTTGTTCTGCCCTCAGGTGCCTTGGAGAATAGCTTGACTCCCTCTTCTTTGGGGCAACCCCTGAGATATTGGAAGATTGCTATCATGTCTCCCCTAGTCCTTCTTTTCATTAAACGAAGATATATCAAGTTCCTGCAACCGTTCTTCATATGTTTTAGCCTCCAGCCCCCTAAATCCTCTTTGTTGCTCTTCTCTGCACTCTTTCCAGAATCTCCACGTCTTTTCTACATCATGGTGACCAAAACTGAATGCAAATATTCCAAGTGTGGACTTCCCAAGGCCTTGTACAGGTACAGTATAAGTGGTACCTTGCTCAATAGTAGCAACTGTGAGAGGGATCTTGGAGTCCTAGTGGACAACCATTTAAATATGAGCCAGCAGTGTGCAACAGCTGCCAAAAAAGCCAACCCAGTTCTAGGCTGCATCAACAGAGGGATAGAATCTAGATCACGTGAAGTGTTAATGCCACTGTATAGTGCCTTGGTAAGGCCACACCTGGAATACTGCATACAGTTTTGGCCGCCACGATGTAGAAAAGACGTGGAGACTCTGGAAAGAGTGCAGAGAAGAGCAATCAAGATGATTAGGGGACTGGAGACTAAAACATATGAAGAACGGTTGCAGGAACTCATCTAGTTTGATGAAGAGAAGGACCAGGGGAGACATGATAGCAGTCTTCCGATATCTCAGAGGGTGCCACAAAGAAGAGGCAGTCAAACTATTCTCCAAGGCACCTGGGGGCAGGACAAGAAGCAATGGGTGGAAACTAATCAAGGAGAGAAGCAACTTAGAACTAGGGAGAAATTTCCTGACAGTCAGAACAATTAACCTCTGGAACAGCTTGCCTCCAGAAGTTGTGAATGCCCCAACCCTGGAAGTCTTTAAAAAGATGTTAGATAGCCATTTGTCTGAAATGGTATAAGGTTCCTGCCTACGCAGGGAGTTGGACTAGAAGACCTACAAGGTCCCTTCCAACTCTGCTATTGTATTATTGTATTATTGTAAAGTGGTATTAACCCTTCACGGGATCTTGATTCTCTCCCTCTGTTGATGCAGCCTAGAACTGGGTTGCCTTTTTGGGCAGCTGCTGCCGACGGCTGGCTCCTATTTCAATGGTTGTCCACTAGGACTCCAAGATCCCTCTCCCAGTTGCTCCTATTGAGCAAGGTACCACCTATACTGGATATGCATGTCCTATCTGTATGTGTCTCTCTTTAGAGAGCCAGCCAAAGTCAGAATGGACGGGAGGAAGAGAAAGAAGGAAGGAAGGTGATGAAAGGCAAGGCTGAATTAAAATTAATTGCCTGGATAATCGCCTGTTATTTGTTTTTTTTTATTGACCCTCTGCCGTTGTTGTTTTTATAAACAAATGCAAGAGAAGGAGAAGGATCTTATGAAGGTGACCGTTGTTTGGCAAGAAGCCAACGGAGGCGAAATACAAGAACAGAAGTTGGTTTGTGACCTTGGAGGACTTTTAATCCAGCTGCCACCCCTGAAGTGAGCCGGGCCGAAGCAGGAGACCCTCCAGCAGGGGTGTCAAATGTGATTTCATTGAGGGCTGCATCGGGGTTGTGTGGAAAAATAAAATATCAATAAAGGCCCAGCTTTCTCTCCCTCAAAACGCTGCCAGAGACCTAACTGCCAAGTGCAGAGCAAGGTCAAACTTCGCACAGAGTCCAAGAGAAGTTCTCAGAGTTTGAACCGACCAGATGAACTCAATGCTCCCTGCAAAAGCTCCCCTCCCCTTCGCTCCTCTTTTATGTTCTCATGGGAGGGGCCCATCGTCTCCAAGCCTTACTCCCAAGTCACCCTTTTTTTCTTAATTGTTCTTGCTTTCTGGCGTCTCTGCGCATGCGCACACTGGGAACAGGCTTCCCCTGTTCTTCTGCCTCGTTGATGTCAGGCTCCAGAGGCAGCAAATAACTACCAGACAGCCTTGGTCCCCTCTCTGCCTCCGACACAGAGCCCTCCTCCGAGCCTTCCCCAGACTCCAAGACTGGCCCAGGTTCCTCCCCAACCCTTCTCACGGTCCGATTCTCCAGGGATGAAGCTCCCACAACTTCTGAATAACACAATAATAACAGAATAACAAGAGTTGGAAGGGACCTTGGAGGTCATCTAGTCCAACCCCCTTCCACCCAAGCAGGAGACCTTATACCATTTCTGACAGATGGCAGTCCAGTCTCTTCTTGAAAGCCTCCAGGGATGAAGCTCCCACAACTTCTGAATAACACAATAATAACAGAGTAACAAGAGTTGGAAGGGATCTTGTAGGTCATCTAGTCTAACCCCCTGCCCAAGCAGGAGACCTTATACCATTTCTGACAGATGGCAGTCCAGTCTCTTCTTGAAAGCCTCCAGGGATGAAGCTCCCACAACTTCTGAATAACACAATAATAACAGAGTAACAAGAGTTGGAAGGGATCTTGTAGGTCATCTAGTCTAACCCCCTGCCCAAGCAGGAGACCTTATACCATTTCTGACAGATGGCAGTCCAGTCTCTTCTTGAAAGCCTCCAGGGATGAAGCTCCCACAACTTCTGAATAACACAATAATAACAGAGTAACAAGAGTTGGAAGGGATCTTGTAGGTCATCTAGTCTAACCCCCTGCCCAAGCAGGAGACCTTATACCATTTCTGACAGATGGCAGTCCAGTCTCTTCTTGAAAGCCTCCAGGGATGAAGTTCCCACAACTTCTGAATAACACAATAATAACAGAATAACAAGAGTTGGAAGGGACCTTGGAGGTCATCTAGTCCAACCCCCTACAGCACATAACTACCAGACGGCCCTGGCCATTTCTCTGCCTCCAACACAGAACCCTCCTCCGAGCCTTCCCCAGACTCCAGGACTGGCCCAGGTTCCTCTTCAACCCTCCTCACTGTCCGAATCTGCTGCCAGCTCTGCTGGCCGTTGGCGGGCCACAACAAGACAGAGCGATCCCAAATTCGAGCTCTTCAATTTCTACAGTTTACTTAGGCGCCATGGCAACAGGGGCGTGATGCTTACATAAAAATTAAATATTAAATTTGGGCCTTGGCATATGGCGCATCGTCGGCTGTGGGGACGGCTTTAATTTGCTGGCACAGCTGTTCCCTTGCAGGAACATTCAGGGATAACAGGAAAGGCAGACATATCGAAGGGTTGTTTTTTTAAGCCGATTCGTTCGTTTCTTTACAGATTTGGGGAGGAAAAATATTTGGAGCTGGGAATTGAGGCGCAGCACGGCTGCAATTGGCAGTCTAGACTTGGGAAGGATGTTGAAAGAGTCACCTGCGAGCTGTGGAACCCCCACGGCAGCAACGGTGAAAATATTTGTGTGTTTCTATTGAGGGTTTTCAGTTTTAGCTCCTCAGAGTTGCCTTGCGGGCCCTCCGCATCGCCCTGATGGACAGCATGTAAATTTCATAACAACATAGCATAGCATAGCATAGCATAACATGATGTAGAAAAGATGTGGAGACTCTGGAAAGAGTGCAGAGAAGAGCAACCAAGACGATTAGGGGACTGGAGACTAAAACATAGGAAGAACGGTTGCAGGAACTGGGTAGGTCTAGTTTAATGAAAAGAGGGACCAGGGGAGACATGATAGCAGTCTTCCAGTATCTCAGAGGTTGCCCCAAAGAAGAGGGAGTCAAGCTATTCTCCAAAGCACCTGAGGGCAGAACAAGAAGCAACGGATGGAAACTAATCAAGGAGAGAAGCAACCTAGAACTGAGGAGGAATTTCCTGACAGTGAGAACAATGAATCAGTGGAACAGAAGTTGCCTCCAGAAGTTGTGAATGCCCCAACACTGGAAGTCTTTAAGAAGAGGTTGGATATCCATTTGTTTGAAATGGTAAAGGGTTTCCTGCCTAAGCAAGGGGTTGAATAAGAAGGCCTCAAGATCCCTTCCAACTCTGTTATTCTATTCTATTCTATTCTATTCTATTCTATTCTATTCTATTCTATTCTATTCTATTCTATGCTATGCTATTCTATGCTATGCTATGCTATGCTATGCTATTCTGTAACATAACATAACATAACATAACATAACAGTATCACTCGAAGTCTTTAAGAAGATGTTGGATAGCCAATTGTCTGAAACGGTATAGGGCTTCCTGCCTAGGTAGGGGGTTGGAATAGATGACCTCCAAGGTCCCTTCCAACTCTGCTATTGTATTGCATTGTACAACATAACGTAACGTAACGTAGGAAGTAGCACCCATTCCCCACCAGAAATAGAAATAGAATAACAGAGTTGGAAGGGACCTTGGAGGTGTTATAGTCCAACCCTCTGCTTAGGCAGGAAACCCTACACCACTTCAGACAACATCACTTAGTGACAGGGGTTCCGGTTGCAATTGTGGTCCTATAGGACTGCATATGATCAACTATAACAACCCATGTTGGTCTAATCCAGGGGTGAAATTCAGCAGGCTCAGTGGAAATTTTGAGTAGTTCAGAGAACCGGCAAACACCACCTCTGACTGACTACAAGAGTGGGGAGGGAATTGAGATCTTGCAGTATCCTTCCCTTGGAGGGGGAAGGAATGGGGATTTTGCAGTATCCTTCCCCTGGAGTGGGGAAGGAATGGGGATTTTGCAGTATCCTTCCCCTGGAGTGGGGAAGGAATGGGGATTTTGCAGTATCCTTCCCCTGGAGTGGAGAGGTAATGGGGATTTTGCAGTATCCTTCCCCTGGAGTGGGGAAGGAATGGGGATTTTGCAGGATCCTTCCCCTGCCACGCCCGCCAATCCACGCCCACAGAACCGGTAGTAAAAAATTTGCATTTCACCACTCGTCTAATTCTACCATTCCTAATACTTTAATGTTAATGTTAATGTTAATGTTAATATTAATACTAATACTACTATTAATATTACTATTACTATTACTACTACTACTACTACTACTACTACTACTACTAATAATAATAATAATAATAATAATACTCTTAATCGTATGCTTCCGTACGCCGGTGTTTTGCAACTTGCCTTAAATTATAACAACGCGACAATTAATTAGTGTCGCTCACCACTGTGGATCGATTCAGCCCGCTTGGCCTATGCCAACCTCTGCCCACGTGGTCCCTTCGTTCCCTTTTAACTTGAGCAAGAGTTTCTCTCCTCGTGGTATAAATCAGGACGGCGACAATCCAAAGAAAACAGATCAAAACATCCAGCTGAAACAATGGCGACTTTATAAACAGGAGCTGACAACGAAAACAAACATCAGACAAGGGACCCCTGCGGTGATTACAAACTTCCCTGAAAGGTAGCGGGGGTTTCCTCTCCCCCCCCCCACCCATATTTATTGTTCGTGGAATTTCAAAGCACTGAAGTTCCCTTTTCAAAAAAGAAAGGGAGGAATGGAGGTGTTGTACACAGTACAATAGCAGAGTTGGAAGGGACCTTGGAGGTCTTCTAGTCCAACCCCCTGCCTAGGCAGGAAACCCTATGCCATTTCAGACAAATGGCTATCCAACATCTTCTTAGAGACGTCTCTTTCTTTCTTTCTTTCTTTCTTTCTTTCTTTCTTTCTTTCTTTCTTTCTTTCTTTCTTTCTCCTTTCTTCCTTCCTTCCTTCCTTCCTTCCTCCCTCCCTCCCTCCCTCCCTCCTTCCCTTCCTTTTCCTTCCTTCCCTTCTCCATCCCTCCCTCTCTTCTCCCTCCCTCCTTCTATTTCAATACAATACAATAGCAGAGTTGGAAGGGACCTTGGAGGTCTTCTAGTCCAACCCCCTGCCTAGGCAGGAAACCCTATGCCATTTCAGAGAAATGGCTATCCAACATCTTCTTAGAGACGTCTCTTTCTTTCTTTCTTTCTTTCTTTCTTTCTTTCTTTCTTTCTTTCTTTCTTTCTTTCTTTCTCCTTTCTTCCTTCCTTCCTTCCTTCCTTCCTCCCTCCCTCCCTCCTTCCCTTCCTTTTCCTTCCTTCCCTTCTCCATCCCTCCCTCTCTTCTCCCTCCCTCCTTCTATTTCAATACAATACAATAGCAGAGTTGGAAGGGACCTTGGAGGTCTTCTAGTCCAACCCCCTGCCTAGGCAGGAAGCCCTATACCATTTCAGACAAATGGCTATCCAACATCTTCTTAAAGACTTGCAGTATTGGGGCATTCATAACTTCTGGAGGCAACTTCTGTCCCACTGAATTAATTGTTCTCACTGTCAGGGAATTTCTCCTCAGTTCTAAGTTGCTTTTCTCCTTGATTAGTTTCCACCCATTGTTTCTTGTTCTGCCCTCAGGTGCCTTGGAGAATAGTTTGACTCCCTCTTCTTTGGGGCAACCCCTGAGATATTGGAAGGCTGCTATCATGTCTCCCCTGGTCCTTCTCTTCATTAAACTAGACACACCCAGTTCCTGCAACCGTTCTTCATATGTTTTAGCCTCCAGTCCCCTCATCCTCTTTGTTGCTCTTCTCTGCACTCTTTCCAGAGTCTCCACATCTTTTCTACATCGTGGTGACCAAAACTTAATGCCGTATTCCACGTGTGGCCTTCACGAGGCCTTATAAAGTGGTATAAAGTGGACTTGTCAGTTGCCAGTCCCTCCAGCAGCTGAGTCAGAAAAAGAGGAGGAGGAGGAGGAGGAGGAGGGGGAGGAGGAGGGGGAGGAGGAGGGGGAGTCAGGGTCAGCATCAAGGCAACCTGAGCGCTCCGAGGGGGAAGAAGGAATGGATCTGGCAGAGAGAGAGAGATGGAGGCGGAGCCTGGGCCATCCGTCACCCCTCAGATGGAGAGCCAACAGCCCCCAGGTGTGGAGGTGGCTGATGAGGAAGAGGAAGAACAGCTGGGTCCAGTGCCTGACTCCTGGATGCGCAGAAGGCAGATGAGAGGAGAGCAGTGGAAATCTATGGGCCGGTCCTTGGGACAGAAGAGCCACCACTGTTAGTGAAGCCCTACTCTAGCTCTGGGGATGAAAGGCAGGGGGCGGAGATGAATAGATGTGGCAGAGGAGAGGAGAGCAGTGGAAATCTATGGGCCGGTCCTTGGGACGGAAGAGCCACCACTCTTAGTGAAGCCCCACTCTAGCTCTGGGGATCAAAGGCAGGGGGCGGAGATGAATAGGATAGGGACAGCCCCCCGTTTCTGACTTTTTAAAAATAAATTATAATTTGGTAAGGTTTTAACATGGGTTTTAGCACGGGTTTAATTAATTTAATATATTTTAATTGATATATATTGTATATTGTGGTTTTAAATAATGCCTCTGCGCCGCCCTGGGTCCTAACAAGGAGAAGGGCGGGGTATAAATTTAATAAAATAAATAAAAATAAAATAAATCTATTTTATCTATAGAGATATATCTATCATCTCCCTCTCTCTTATTTTTCCATCTATATCTGTCTGTCTGACTGTCTGTCTAACATCTATATCTATCATTTCTATCATATATTATTTCTATCAAATATGTCTCTCTTATCTTTCCATCTATCCATCTATCTGTCCATCCACATCTACACACACACACATACACAATCTCTCTATCTCTCTATCAATCTGTTTATGGTATCTATCGACCGACCGACCGACCGACCGACCGACCGACCGACCGACCGACCTACCTACCTACCTACCTACCTACCTACCTACCTATCATTTCTATCCTATTATCTCTCTCTATATATTATTTCTCTCTATCAATCTGTCTATGATATCTATCTATCTATCTATCTATCTATCTATCTATCTATCTATCTATCTATCTATCTATCTATCTATCTATCGTATCTATCTCTATCATTTCTATCATCTATTATCTCTCTCTCTATATTATCTATGTCTATCAATCTATCATCTATCTATTATCTTATCCTATCTATCTATCTATCTATCTATCTATCTATCTATCTATCTATCTATCTATCTATCTATCTATCTATCTATCTATCTATCTATCTATCTATCTATCCATCCATCCATCTTTTCTATCATTATCTATTATCGCTCTCTCTCTCCTCCCTCCATCCCTCTCCGCCCATCCTTGCCTAGAGAGATTCTTGGATTCAACTCACCTTGACCTCCAGGGCAACCTTGAGAAACTCAAAGAGGCCTTTAAACACTCCAAGCCTCATCCTTTCCCACTTCAGTAACCAAATAACCGCTGAAATTACAGCAGCGCTGAGAGTTATTTTGGTCATTAAATAGATCCTTGTGGCTTTATTGAGGTTATGGATCAGGCCGTAGCAAATAAAACGTTAAATATACTCTTTGCTGGAGATATGTCGCTCCTTGCTTAGAGGCAGAGGCGTTTTTGTCATATGTCAGCACAGTGATCAGATGGCCCTGGTCCTTTCGGAGGCAGAGACAATGAGCAATAAATAAAGGGATTTTAAGATGCGTTATTAGCTCAAGCAAAGAGATTTGGAAGCGTAACATAAAAGGAAGAGGCGCCAAGCAAGATAATACCTCAATCTTTTGCAGGCTGTCAGGAGCTCCTTAACAAGAACAAAAACGGCAGAGCTAGGTTGATTTCAACACTTCCCAATGTTGGGTTGGATGCAGAAACTCACAACACGGAACAAGCACCTGGCCGTTTGGATCAAAAGTTGGACACGCAACAGCGGGAGCATTCAGCAGGTTCGGACCGGTTCTGGAGAACCGGTAGCGGCAATTTGAAGTAGTTCAGCGAACCAGCAAATACCGCCTCTGGTTGGCCCCTATTCTCTGCCTCCGGAGTCCCAGTTGATCAGGAGGGAGTGGAGATTTTGCAGTATCCTTCCCCTGGAGTGGGGAGGGAATGGGGATTTTGCAGTATCCTTCCCCTGGAGTGGGGAGGGGATGGGGATTTTGCAGTATCCTTCCCCTGGAGTGGGGAGGGAATGGGGATTTTGCAGTATCCTTCTCCTGGAGTGGGGAGGGAAGGGGGATTTCGCAGCATCCTTCCCCTGGAGTTGGGAGGGAATGGGGATTTTGCAGCATCCTTCCCCTGGAGTTGGGAGGGAATGGGGATTTTGCAGTATCCTTCCCCTGGAGTGGGGAGGGAATGGGGATTTTGCAGTATCCTTCCCCTGGAGTGGGGAGGGGATGGGGATTTTGCAGTATCCTTCCCCTGGAGTTGGGAGGGAATGAGGATTTCGCAGTATCCTTCCCCTGGAGTTGGGAGGGAATGGGGATTTTGCAGCATCCTTCCCCTGGAGTTGGGAGGGAATGGGGATTTTGCAGTATCCTTCCCCTGGAGTGGGAAGGGAATGGGGATTTTACATTATCCTTCCCCTGGAGTGGGGAGGGGATGGGGATTTTGCAGTATCCTTCCCCTGGAGTGGGGAGGGGATGGGGATTTTGCAGTATCCTTCCGCTGGAGTGGGGAGGGGATGGGGATTTTGCAGTATCCTTCCCCTGGAGTGGGGATGGGATGGGGATTTTGCGGTATCCTTCCCCTGGAGTGGGGAGGGGATGGGGATTTTGCAGTATCCTTCCCCTGGAGTTGGGAGGGGATGGGGATTTCGCGGTATCCTTCCCCTGGAGTGGGGAGGGAATGGGGATGTTGCAGTATCCTGCCCCTGGAGTTGGGAGGGGATGGGGATTTTGCGGTATCCTTCCCCTGGAGTGGGGAGGGGATGGGGATTTTGCAGTATCCTTCCCCTGGAGTGGGGAGGGGATGGGGATTTTGCAGTATCCTTCCCCTGGAGGGGGGAGGGAATGGGGATTTCACAGTATCCTTCCCCTGGAGTTGGGAGGGAATGGGGATTTTGCAGTATCCTTCCCCTGGAGTGGGGAGGGAATGGGGATTTTGCAGCATCCTTCCCCTGGAGTTGGGAGGGAATGGGGATTTTGCAGTATCCTTCCCCTGGAGTGGGGAGGGAATGGGGATTTTGCAGCATCCTTCCCCTGGAGTGGGGAGGGAATGGGGATTTTGCAGCATCCTTCCCCTGGAGTTGGGAGGGAATGGGGATTTTGCAGTATCCTTCCCTTGGAGTGGGGAGGGGATGGGGATTTCGCAGCATCCTTCCCCTGGAGTTGGGAGGGGATGGGGATTTTGCAGTATCCTTCCCCTGGAGTGGGGAGGGGATGGGGATTTCGCAGTATCCTTCCCCTGGAGTGGGGAGGGGATGGGGATTTTGCAGTATCCATCCCCTGGAATTGGGAGGGGATGGGGATTTCGCAGTATCCTTCCCCTGGAGTGGGGAGGGGATGGGGATTTTGCAGTATCCTTCCCCTGGAATTGGGAGGGGATGGGGATTTCGCAGTATCCTTCCCCTGGAGTGGGGAGGGGATGGGGATTTTACATTATCCTTCCCCTGGAGTGGGGAGGGAATGGGGATTTTGCAGTATCCTTCCCCTGGAGTTGGGAGGGGATGGGGATTTTACATTATCCTTCCCCTGGAGTGGGGAGGGGATGGGGATTTCGCAGCATCCTTCCCCTGGAGTGGGGAGGGAATGGGGATTTTGCAGCATCCTTCCCCTGGAGTTGGGAGGGAATGGGGATTTTGCAGCATCCTTCCCCTGGAGTTGGGAGGGAATGGGGATTTTGCAGTATCCTTCCCCTGGAGTGGGAAGGGAATGGGGATTTTACATTATCCTTCCCCTGGAGTGGGGAGGGGATGGGGATTTTGCAGTATCCTTCCCCTGGAGTGGGGAGGGGATGGGGATTTTGCAGTATCCTTCCCCTGGAGTGGGGAGGGGATGGGGATTTTGCAGTATCCTTCCCCTGGAGTGGGGATGGGATGGGGATTTTGCGGTATCCTTCCCCTGGAGTGGGGAGGGGATGGGGATTTTGCAGTATCCTTCCCCTGGAGTTGGGAGGGGATGGGGATTTCGCGGTATCCTTCCCCTGGAGTGGGGAGGGAATGGGGATGTTGCAGTATCCTGCCCCTGGAGTTGGGAGGGGATGGGGATTTTGCGGTATCCTTCCCCTGGAGTGGGGAGGGGATGGGGATTTTGCAGTATCCTTCCCCTGGAGTGGGGAGGGGATGGGGATTTTGCAGTATCCTTCCCCTGGAGGGGGGAGGGAATGGGGATTTCACAGTATCCTTCCCCTGGAGTTGGGAGGGAATGGGGATTTTGCAGTATCCTTCCCCTGGAGTGGGGAGGGAATGGGGATTTTGCAGCATCCTTCCCCTGGAGTTGGGAGGGAATGGGGATTTTGCAGTATCCTTCCCCTGGAGTGGGGAGGGAATGGGGATTTTGCAGCATCCTTCCCCTGGAGTGGGGAGGGAATGGGGATTTTGCAGCATCCTTCCCCTGGAGTTGGGAGGGAATGGGGATTTTGCAGTATCCTTCCCTTGGAGTGGGGAGGGGATGGGGATTTCGCAGCATCCTTCCCCTGGAGTTGGGAGGGGATGGGGATTTTGCAGTATCCTTCCCCTGGAGTGGGGAGGGGATGGGGATTTCGCAGTATCCTTCCCCTGGAGTGGGGAGGGGATGGGGATTTTGCAGTATCCATCCCCTGGAATTGGGAGGGGATGGGGATTTCGCAGTATCCTTCCCCTGGAGTGGGGAGGGGATGGGGATTTTGCAGTATCCTTCCCCTGGAATTGGGAGGGGATGGGGATTTCGCAGTATCCTTCCCCTGGAGTGGGGAGGGGATGGGGATTTTACATTATCCTTCCCCTGGAGTGGGGAGGGAATGGGGATTTTGCAGTATCCTTCCCCTGGAGTTGGGAGGGGATGGGGATTTTACATTATCCTTCCCCTGGAGTGGGGAGGGGATGGGGATTTCGCAGCATCCTTCCCCTGGAGTTGGGAGGGGATGGGGATTTCGCAGTATCCTTCCCCTGGAGTGGGGAGGGGATGGGGATTTTACATTATCCTTCCCCTGGAGTGGGGAGGGGATGGGGATTTCGCAGCATCCTTCCCCTGGAGTTGGGAGGGGATGGGGATTTCGCAGTATCCTTCCCCTGGAGTGGGGAGGGGATGGGGATTTTACATTATCCTTCCCCTGGAGTGGGGAGGGAATGGGGATTTTGCAGTATCCTTCCCCTGGAGTTGGGAGGGGATGGGGATTTTGTAGCACCCTTCCCCTGGAGTGGGGAACCCTAGCCTGGTGAGATTTGAACTGGTAAACTGCAGCTAGCAGTCGGCAGAAGTAGCCTGCAGTACTACGCTCTAACCACTGCGCAACCTCGGCTCTAAACTTCCAGCTTTTTCATAATTTCTTTTTCCTTTTTCTTTAGCAATTAAGACAGTGATGGCTAACCTTTTTCGGCTCGCGTGCCAAATGCGGGGGGGAGTGCAGGGGGGGTCGTGCGTGAGCCTGCCACACCCACAATGGTATGTGCGTGACCCCCTGCTTTTGGGATGCTTTTTTTGCCCTCCCCACCTCCAGAGGCTTCAGGAGCTTCCCTGAAGCCTCCAGAGGGCGAAAAACGGCTTCAAAAGAAGGCCTAAATCGGCTGGCCAGCGCACACATGCGCCCTGGAGCTGAAAGGGCAACGCCTCATGTGCCTTAAGAAATGGTTCCACGTGCCACCTCTGCCATAGGTTCGCCATCACTGAACTAAGATGATTAAAGGCCTGGAGACTAAAACATATGAAGAACGGGTGCAGGAATAGGGCTTGCAAAGAAGGACTAGAGGAGACACAATAGCAGTGTCACAATACAATACAATACAATAGCAGAGTTGGAAGGGACCTTGTAGGTCTTCTAGTCCAACCCGCTGCGTGGGCAGGAACCTTATACCATTTCAGACAAATGGCTATCTAACATCTTCTTAAAGACTTCCAGGGTTGGGGCATTCACAACTTCTGGAGGCAAGCTGTTCCAGAGGTTAATTGTTCTTACTGTCAGGAAATTTCTCCTTAGTTCTAAGTTGCTTCTCTCCTTGATTAGTTTCCACCCATTGCTTCTTGTTCTACCCTCAGGTGCTTTGGAGAATAGCTTGACTCCCTCTTCTTTGGGGCAGCCTCTGAGATATCGGAACACTGCTATCATGTCTCCCCTGGTCCTTCTTTTCATTAGACTAGACCTACCCAGTTCCTGCAACCGTTCTTCATATGTTTTAGCCTCCAGTCCCCTAATCCTCTTTCTTGCTCTTCTCTGCACGCTTTCTAGAGTCTCCGCATCTTTTCTACATTATGGCGATCAAAACAAAGGTCCTATGTCTTGTCTGGTGTTCATAAATAAACAGACATTCAAGGGAAGCCACGAAGGGGGAACAGGATGAAAACGAGGAAACAATTTACATGGGGATGTTGATCATGCAGGCCTTTTAACCCCAGACCGGCCAAGTCTCATTCCTTGCCTTTTATTTGTAATCTTTACAAACCGCTCCGGTGACATCAATTCTGAGCGATGCACCATTTCCCAAATTGCTACCTTGGGTTAATAGCCAGCAAGATAAATAATCAAGACAAATGTGACATCATCAGGAACCTAATCAAAACCCGAGCATTAAATCAATCACCCACCACGTCCAACCAGACACCAGCCATCCAAATCACGGGCTATTACATTATCATGCGACGCTCGTAAATTGCAGGGCAACCTCACACAAACAGGGAGGCTGAACATGCACAACGCAGGAAAACAACTCTGAAAGTCAGCTCAGAAATGCTGACAGCCGTGCTGCGTGTCCCTGATTTGATGGAACGTGCAGTGGCAGAATGCGAAGCCGAATTGACGAGGAGGGAGGGGCAACGACGTGGAGAATGGGAGATTAACGTTGGAAGGGACCTTGGAGGTCTTCTAGTCCAACCCCCTGCTCAAGCAGGAGACCCTTACAGAATGACAGAATAACAAGAGTTGGAAGGGACCTTGGAGGTCTTCTAGTCCAGCCTTCTGCTCAAGTAGGAGACCCTTACAGAATGACAGAATAACAAGAGTTGGAAGGGAGCTTGGAGGTCTTCTAGTCCAGCCCTCTGCTCAAGCAGGAGACCCTTACAGAATGACAGAATAACAAGAGTTGGAAGGGACCTTGGAGGTCTTTTAGTCCAGCCTTCTGCTCAAGCAGGAGACCCTTACAGAATGACAGAATAACAAGAGTTGGAAGGGACCTTGAAGGTCTTCTAGTCCAGCCCCCTGCTCAAGCAGGAGACCCTTACAGAATTACAGAACAACAAGAGTTTGAAGGGACCTTGGAGGTCATCTAGTCCAACCCTCCAACCCTCAGTTGGAGACTCCTGAGTTAGAGTTGTTGAGCTTTGCTGGCTGGAGAATTCTGGGAGCTGAAGTCCTTCAGACTTAAAGTTGCAAAGGTTGGAGACCCCTGGGTTAGAGTTGTTGAGCTTTGCTGGCTGGAGAATTCTGGGAGCTGAAATCCTTCAGACTTAAAGTTGCAAAGGTTGGAGACCCCTGTTCTAGTCCAACCCCTCTGTTTGAGCAGATGTTCTGACAGCTCTTCTCTCTCCCCCACCTCTAGTCACGAGGTTGCATTTTGGGGGCTCAGCAAATGGCCTACATTGATAGCTGTTTGCGGGGTGCCACGGAGACACATGAATTCAATTTATGGATGCATTTATTTTCTCCTTGCGAGCCAACTCCAAAGGGCTGTTAAAACTCGACTTTCCGGAACGCTGTCGCCAAAACTGGGCTCTGGAGAAATGCGGATTGGACATCTTCTTCCTGACCGGCTTTTCAATCAATGGACCCCCCGACATGCTCTGCCGTGCCCTGCCTAGACACAGCTTTAGTTTATTAGCTTCTCTCTTCTCTATCGGTGTCTGACCGTTTAGATCTTGAAGAGTTTTTATAGCATTAAGAGAGAAAAGAGCAGCGCAATTCAGCCTCCGGAGAATATGGGTAGACCTTACACTTAGGCAACAAAAACGAAATGCGCAGGGACAGCATAGGTGGTACCTTGCTCAATAGGAGCAACTGTGAAAGGGATCTTGAAGTCCTAGTGGGCAACCATTGAAATAGGAGTCAGCCGTGGGCAGCAGCTGCCCCAAAAGCCAACACAGTTCTAAGCTGCATCAACAGAGGGAGAGAATCAAGATCACGTGAAGGGTTAATACCACTTTATAAGGCCTTGGGAAGGCCACACTTGAAATAATTGCGTCCAGTTTTGGTCGCCACGATGTAGAAAAGACGTGGAGACTTTAAAAAGAGAGTAAAGAAGAGCAACAAAGATGATTAGGGGACTGGAGGTTAAAACATATGAAGAATGGTTGCAGAAACTGGGTAGGTCTAGTTTAATAAAAAGAAGGACCAGGGAAGACATGATAGCAGCCTTCCAATATCTCAGGGGTTGCCACAAAGAAGAGGGAGTCAAGCTATTCTCCAAAGCACCTTAAGGCAGAAGAAGAAGCAATGGGTGGAAACTAATCAAGGAGAGAAGCAACCTAGAACTGAGGAGAAATTTCCTGACAGTTAAAACAATTAATCAGTGGAATAGAAATTGCCTCCAGAAGTTGTGAATGCCCCAACACTGCAAGTCTTCAAGAAGATGTTGGATAGCCATTTGTCTGAAATGGTGTAGGGCTTCCTGCCTAGGCAGGTGGTTGGACTAGAAGACCTCCAAGGTCCCTTCCAACTCTGCTATTGTATTGTACATTCTCAAGGTGTGTCAGAATGAGCAAGATTCGAATCCCTAGCGCCGCGTAATGGAGTGAGCTCCCGTGACTCGTCCCAGCTTCTGCCAACCTAGCAGTTCGAAAGCACGCCAAAAATGCAAGGAGAAAAAATAGGAGCCACCTTTGGTGGGAAGGGAACAGCGTTCCGCGCGCCTTCGGTGTTGAGTCATGCCGGCCACATGACCACGGAGACCTCTTCGGACAGCGCTGGCTCTTGGGCTTTGAAACGGAGATGAGCACTGCCCCCTAGAGTCGAGAACGAGTGGCACATCTGTGCGAGGGGAACCTTTACCTTAAAATGCAGTACAGATAGTCCTGTGCAAATTCCTTGCCAAGCTGCCCCCATGCCAAGTGATTTAATTTTAATTAAGTCAGGATTCCAGATTTACAACTTGGGCTTCATTTATCCGTAGCAGTTATAAAATTTGATGCCCTTTTTTTTGTTGTTTTGGGTTTTTGGTCCTGGGGGCCACGCCATTTGATTAGCTAACGGCCAACTTTTCTAACAATTTCAAAATCCAAAATACGAATTTATATTCGCCTGGCAGGAACACTAACCAGATACTATATGAATACAATTTCAGACTGATTGGAATGCATCAGACTTTGTGGGTGAGCAGCTATGAATATTTATTCCAGGAAAAACAGGTGTGGAAGCTGGCAGATTTTTTTGGGGGGGGGGGAGGGGGGGGGAGAATGGGAGGATCAAAAGCACGTATTTCTCCACCCCCAACCCTTTTTCCATCTCTCTTTCCTTCTCTGTCTCTCTTTCTCTCTCTCTTTCTGTCTCTCTCTCTCTTAGTAGCTTTTCTAGCACTAATGATGTAACCTAGTTTGAGTAATGAAACCTCTGCAAGAAAATAGAATAGAATCTAGATCACGTGAAGTGTTAATGCCACTGTATAGTGCCTTGGTAAGGCCACACTTGGAATACTGCATACAGTTTTGGTCGCCACGATGTAGAAAAGACGTGGAGACTCTGGAAAGAGTGAAGAGAAGAACAACCAAGATGATTAGGGGACTGGAGACTAAAACATATGAAGAACGGTTGCAGGAGCTGGGTAGGTCTAGTTTGATGAAGAGAAGGACCAGGGGAGACATGAGGGCAGTCTTCTAATATCTCCAGGGTTGCCACAAAGAAGAGGGAGTCAAACTATTCTCCAAGGCACCTGGAGCCAGGACAAGAAGCAATGGGTGGAAACTAATCAAGGATAGAAGCAACTTAGAACTGAGGAGGAATTTCCTGACAGTTAGAACAATTAATCAATGGAACAGAAGTTGCCTCCAGAAGTTGTTGAATGCCCCAACACTGCAAGTCTTTAAGAAGATGTTGGATAGCCATTTGTCTGAAATGGTATAGGGTTTTCTGCCTAGGCAGGGGGTTGGACTAGATGACCTCCAAGGTCCCTTCAAACTCTTGTTGTTCTGTCATTCTGTAAGAGTCTCCTGCTTGATCAGGGGGTTGGACTAGAAGACCTTCAAGGTCCCTTCCAACTCTGTTATTCTGTAATTCTGTAAGGGTCTCCTGCTTGATCAGGGGGCTGCACTATTTATTTATTTATTTATTTTATTTATTTATTTATTTTATTCAATTTATATCCCGCCCTTTTCCAAAAGGACCCCCAGAAGGTCAACAAAACCACCAATCTCAGAGGGCGCCAAAAATCCTTAATTCCGACCCTGGGCTACAAATATTCTCCTTTATTAATAATGAAGGAACTTTGGTGGTCTTCTAGTAGTCCATCTCCCTACCATTCAGGGAATTCTTAAAAGCTTCCAGTGATGGAATGCCCACAACTTCTGGAGGCAAGCTGTTCCACTGGTTCATTGTCCTCACTCTTCTTTGGGGCAACCCCTGAGATATTGGAAGACAGACAGACAGACAGACAGACAGACAGACAGACAGATGATAGATAGATATAGAATAGAATAGAATGGTAGGTAGGTAGGGAGAGATAGAATAGAATAGAATAGAATAGAATAGAATAGAATTAGATAGATAGATAGATAGATAGATAGATAGATAGATAGATAGATAGATAGATAGATAGATAGATAGATAGATAGATAGATAGATAATGTTCTCTCCTTTGTTAGTTTCTACCCATTGCTTCTTGTTCTACCCTCAGGTGCTTTGGAGAATAGCTTGACTCCCTCTTCTTTGGGGCAACCCCTGAGATATTGGAAAACAGACAGACAGACAGACAGACAGATGATAGATAGATAGATATAGAATAGAATAGAATAGAATGGTAGGTAGGTAGGGAGAGATAGAATAGAATAGAAAGAGAGAGAGAGAGAGAGAGAGAGAGAGAGAGAGAGAGAGAGAATGTTCTCTCCTTTGTTAGTTTCCACCCATTGCTTCTTGTTCTACCCTCAGGTGCTTTGGAGAATAGCTTGACTCCCTCTTCTTTGGGGCAACCCCTGAGATATTGGAAGACAGACAGACAGACATGAATAGAATAGAATAGAATAGATAGGTAGGTAGATAGATAGATAGATAGATAGATAGATAGATAGATAGATAGATAGATAGATAGATAGATAGATAGATAGATAGATAGATAGATAGATGATAGATAGATATAGAATAGAGTAGAATAGGATAGATAGATAGATAGGTATGTTCTCTCCTTGATTAGTTTCCACCCATTGCTTCTTGTTCTGCCCTCAGGTGCCTTGGAGAATAGTTTGACTCCCTCTTCTTTGTGGAAGCCTCTGAGATATTGGAACATTGCTATCATGTCTCCCCTGGTCCTTCTTTCCATTAAACTAGACCTACCCAGTTCCTGCAACCGTTCTTCATATGTTTTAGCCTCCAGGCCCCTAATCATCTTTGTTGCTTTTTCTCTGCACTCTTTCCAGAGTCTCCGCATCTTTTCTACATCGTGGTAAACGCATCCCCCAGTTTTCCTGCAAAAATACACCGGGATGGGGTAGGATAGGATCTCAGCCCAAATGAGCAAAAAAGACTCAGCCAAATCGAAAAGGCAGGATCTCGGATCCCCCGCTGCTCCACCGTTCTCTTTCAAACAGACGCCATGCGTAAGATTGGCACAGTGTACAGTGCGTAATGGGTTTCGGAGCACAATAACCCTTTCCCAAATCCTCTTTTCCATCTGTCAAGCGCCTAGGGAGCCGCACGGCGTTGGGGGGGGGGAGAAAATGCAGAAGGGTAGAACAACGGGGTGGGATGAGAAGGGGGAACATGCAGCTCAACAGCAGCAATGGCAGCTGCCGATCTTCGTCAGCTGCCTTTGGATTGAGGAGAGGAACTCAGCTGGGGGGGACAGGATGTTCCACGGGGTCAAGGGCCTCGTATTTATTTTTGGGAATTTATACCCTGGATTGTGTTTCTCCAGCTTGGCAACTTGGAAGAATTGCAGTCTTTGACTCCCAGAATTCCCCAGCCAGCATGGTGGCTGAGGGATTCTGGGAATTGAAGTCCACAGATGGTGGCTGAGGAATTCTGGGAATTAAAGTCTAAAGATGATGGCTGTGGAATTCTGGGAATTGAAGTCCACAGATGGTGGCTGAGGAATTCTGGGAATTGAAGTCCACAGATGGTGGCTGAGGAATTCTGGTAGTTGAAGTCCATAGATGGTGGCTGAGGAATTCTGGGAATTGAAGTCCACAGATGGTGGCTGAGGAATTCTGGAAGTTGAAGGCCACAGATGATGGCTGAGGGATTCTGGGAATTGAAGTCTACAGATGGTGGCTGGGGGATTCTG
Organism: Rhabdophis nuchalis; assembly: GCA_039707465.1. NCBI lineage: Eukaryota > Metazoa > Chordata > Lepidosauria > Squamata > Natricidae > Rhabdophis > Rhabdophis nuchalis. The sequence goes on along the minus strand of CM077644.1, from coordinate 5,723,780 downwards.
GGAATTGAAGTCTACAGATGGTGGCTGGGGGATTCTGGGAGTTGAAGGCTACAGATGATGGCTGTGGAATTCTGGGAGTTGAAGGCCACAGATGATGGCTGTGGGATTCTGGGAGAAGTCCACAGATGATGGCTGGGGGATTCTGGGAATTGAAGTCTACAGATGGTGGCTGTGGGATTCTGGGAGTTGAAGGCTACAGATGATGGCTGTGGAATTCTGGGAATTGAAGTCCACAGATGATGGCTGAGGGATTCTGGGAATTGAAGTCTACAGATGGTGGCTGTGGGATTCTGGGAGTTGAAGGCTACAGATGATGGCTGTGGGATTCTGGGAGAAGTCCACAGATGATGGCTGGGGGATTCTGGGAGTTGAAGGCTACAGATGATGGCTGGGGGATTCTGGGAATTGAAGTCCACAGATGGTGGCTGAGGAATTGTGGGAGTTGAAGTCCACAGATGATGGCTGAGGAATTCTGGGAGTTGAAGTCCACAGATGATGGCTGAGGAATTCTGGGAATTGAAGTCCACAGATGATGGCTGAGGAATTCTGGGAATTGAAGTCCACACATGCTGGTTGAGGATTTCTGGGAATTGAAGGCCACAGATGATGGCTGTGGAATTCTGGGGTAGGAAGCAACGGTCATAAGTATGAACCAGTTGCCAAGCATCTACGTTTTGATCACGTGACCATGGGGGAAATTCAGCAAACGTCATAACTGTGATAATTGCCATAAGACACATTTTTCAGCGGCGGCGTAATTTTGAACGGTCACTACATGAACTCTTGTAAGTCGAGGACTACCTGTATCGCCATTCCACCCCCCTCTCCCCTGTTCTTCCCTCTTCAGTGGGGTACTTCTCCCCCCTCTCTCCCAAATCCTCTCTATTCTATTTTGATGGATATTACCATTTTTCACGCCCCGTATTTCAAGTCGGATTCCAAGCAAATGTTTTTAGGATGCATGGAAATGCTAGCATGATTTCGAAGAGGGGAGAAAACCCGTAAATCGAGCCCATCGTTCTCTCTCTTTTTTTTGCCTTTCTTTTTCTCTTCCCCGCTCTGCCTCTGTCACTTTGACTAATTCGAGGCTTTTCATGCAAATGCCTTTTCTAATGCCACATTCAAGGACCTACTCTTCAATACTTTTTTCTTTTCTTTTTTGCGGCTGACTGTATCTATGCAGAGATGCTAAAAGTGTCACACCGGGGATAACGACAGTGAATTTTAAAGGAGGGGTTTCATGGCCGGCAGTCGGCCTTGAGTGCTGAAGACACCTCGCTAGCGTGATTGCAGGGGGGGGGGAAAAAATATCGCACGAAAAACAGCATGGTGGATAAAAACGGCCAGACCCCCCAAAAATCCTTTAAAAATTAGGTTTCTCTTTCCTCAAACTCCTTGCTAGGGAGCCTTAGGAAGGGTATAGAAAATAAGTCAGCCAGTGTCCTTTCGCCTCTTTATAAATCTATGGTGAGGCCCCATCTGGAATATTGTGTACAGTTCTGGTCATCAGACCTTCAGAAGGGGATTATGGAAATGGAAAAGGTGCAGAGGAGGGCAACCAGAAGGATTAAGGGGGCTGGAAACCTTCCTTCCCATCGGAGGCTGCAACGGCTGGGCTTCTTCACTCTAGAACGACAGCGCCTGAGAGGTGACCTGATGGAAGTCTATCAAATCATGCACGGTGTGGACAAATTCGAAAAGGAAAAACGGTTTTCCCTATCGCACAACACTAGAACTAGGGGGCACTCCATGAAACTTTTGATAGCTAGACCTCAAACAAATAAGAGGAAGGACTTTTCCACCCAGAGGATCACTGGTCTATGGAACTCCCTGCCAGAAGAAGAAGTGACAGCTGTCAGCCTCGACACCTTTAAGAAAGGATGAGAGGAGTTCATGGAGAACAAGGGTATCCATGGCTATCATGATGGATGCCTAAGGACACCCTCCGGGTTGGAGAGATAGGCAGGATGTCTCTCAATGCCATTTGCAGAGAATCACAAGCAGGTGAAGACATCTGCTTGGGAAGACCCTGAAGCAAATGGGGAGCCACTGTGGGAGACAGAAGGCTGGACTGGATGGGCTGTGGCCTCTTCCAGCAAGGCTGTTCTTATGTTCTCCCTTCCTAGAAATAAAGCAGAAGGCGAGAGATTCAGAAAAAGATACCCAGACTCATAAGAGGCAGGGTTTAATTTCTCCAAATCGCAAATCCTAGATCAGCCTTTCTCAACCTTGGGGAGTTGAAGACGAGTGGACTTCAACTCCCAGAATTCCCCAGCCAGCCATGCTGGCTGGAGAATTCTGGGAGTTGAAGTCCACTCGTCTTCAACTCCCCAAGGTTGAGAAACACTGTCCTAGATGAAAAAGGTCATGTGCACATGTGTGGGGAGCGGTGGGGTGTCACACGTGCATATGCAGGGGTCACACGCACATGCGTGGAAGGCGGGGGGAGTACGAGCGAGTTAGCACACAAACACACACCCCGTTTTTGGTCTCAGGAGGCTTCAGGGAGGCCTGCTAGGCCCAAAACGGGCCCTGAGAGGAGTGTCCCCCACACATCCCGTTTTTGATCCCAGGAGGCTTCAGGGAGGCCTGCTAGGCCCAAAACGGGCCCTGGGTGGAGCGCCTCCCTCACACCCCGTTTCTGGTCCCAGAAGGCTTCAGGGAGGCCTGCTAGGCCCAAAATGGGCCCTGGGAGGAGCGCCTCCCCCACACCCCGTTTTTGGTCCCAGAAGGCTTCAGGGAGGCCTGCTAGGCCCAAAACGGACCCGGGAGGGACCGCCCCCCCCCACTCCGTATTTTGGTCCCAGGAGGCTTCAGGGAGGCCTGCTAGGCCCAAAACGGACCCTGGAGGGACCGCCCCTCCCACTCCGTATTTTGATCCCAGGAGGCTTCAGGGAGGCCTGCTAGGCCCAAAACGGACCCTGGAGGGACCGCCCCTCCCACTCCGTATTTTGGTCCCAGGAGGCTTCAGGGAGGCCTGCTAGGCCCAAAACGGACCCTGGAGGGACCGCCCCTCCCACTCCGTATTTTGGTCCCAGGAGGCTTCAGGGAGGCCTGCTAGGCCCAAAACGGACCCGGGAGGGACCGCCCCCCCCACTCCGTATTTTGGTCCCAGAAGGCTTCAGGGAGGCCTGCTAGGCCCAAAACGGACCCTGGAGGGACCGCCCCTCCCACTCCGTATTTTGATCCCAGGAGGCTTCTGGGAGGCCAGCTAGGCCCAAAACGGACCCTGGAGGGACCGCCCCTCCCACTCCGTATTTTGATCCCAGGAGGCTTCAGGGAGACCTGCTAGGCCCAAAACGGACCCTGGAGAGACCGCCCCTCCCACTCCGTATTTTGACCCCAGGAGGCTCCAGGGAGGCCTGCTAGGCCCAAAACAGACCCTGGAGGGACCGCCGCCCCCCCACTCCGTATTTTGATCCCAGGAGGCTTCAGGGAGACCTGCTAGGCCCAAAACGGGCCCTGGGAGGAGCGCCTCCCTCACACCCCATTTTTGGTCTCAGGAGGCTTCAGGGAGGCCTGCTAGGCCAAAAACGGGCCACAGGGGGGGAGGTCACATGCCATACATGGGGGAAGGGATGCATGGGGGGTGTCATGCCGCGTTGCATTATGGGTGTCGGCATGCAGTTGCTCTGTTGCGCATGCGCATTCGGCACGCAAGGACAAGCGGTTAGCCATCACCGCTATAGGGTTTTCGGCCTAAGAAGAGGGTTAGTCTAGAAGACCTCCAAGGTCCCTTCCAACTCCGTTATTCTAAGTGAGAACAATTAATCAGTGGCACTCCTTGCCTCCAGACATTGTGGGCACCCCAACACTGGAGGTCTTAAGAAGAGATTAGACAGCCACCTGTCTGAAATGCTATAGGGTTTCCTGCCTAAGAAGGGGGCTGGACTAGAAGACCTCCAAGGCCCCTTCCAACATCTGTTATAAAACATTTCTATTTGTCTGGAAAAGAGAGGCGTGTGAAGCTATGCTGGGGAACTATCAGAAAGAGCTTGCTAGCGCTTTTCCAGACGAATGAATTTTACTGAAAGGCTTTTTCATGTTCGTAAATTTATTCTTCACACATTATAATTGTTCTCCAATAACCTATTTCTCCTACCGAAGGATCTTGACGGACTTGAACGCTACTTCCTATCTAAGGGAATAAAATTCAGTTGTGGGGGGGAAAAAAGCTTCTTCACTTAGGGAAAAATAACCAAATGCACAGGTACAGGTGGTACCTTGCTCAATAGTAGTAACCGTGAGAGGGATCTTGGAGTCGTAGTGGACAACCATGGAAATAGGAGCCAGCCGTGGGCAGCAGCTGCCCAAAAAGCCAACCCAGTTCTAGGCTGCATCAACAGAGGGAGAGAATCAAGATCACCTGAAGGGTTAATACCACTTTTGTAATCCCTTGGTAAGGCCACACTTGGAATACTGCATTCAGTTTTGGTCGCCACGATGTAGAAAAGACGCGGAGACTCTGGAAAGAGTGCAGAGAAGAGCAACCAAGAGGATTAAAGGACTGGAGGCTAAAACATATGAAGAACGGTTGCAGGAACTGGGGATGTCTAGTTTAATGAAAAGAAAGACAAGGGGAGACATAATAGCAGTCTTCCAATATCTCAGGGTTTGCCCCAAAGAAGAAGGAGTCAAGCTATTCTCCAAAGCACCTGAAGGCAGGACAAGAAGCAACGGGTGGAAACTAATCAAGGAGAGACGCAACCGAGAACTAAGGAGAAATTTTCCAACAACGAGAACAGGTAATCAGTGGAACAGAAGTTGCCTCCAGAAGTTGTGGGTCCTTCATCAATGGATGTTTTTAAGACAAGACTGGACTGCCATATGTCTGAAATAGTCTAGGTTTTCTTCCCTGAGCAGGGCTTTTTTTTCTCATTAACAGAGTTGGAAGGGACCTTGCAGGTCATCTAGTCCAACCCTCTGCCCAAGCAGGAGACCCTACATCTGCCTCTACCTAGGATCGAACTCACAACCTCCTGTTTGTGAGGCGAGAGCTCCACCTCTAGGCCATAACAGCAGGTCATAAACATCCTTCTCGTTGGATTAGAACAGGGGTCTCCAACCTTTGCAACTTTAAGTCTGAAGGACTTCAGCTCCCAGACTTCTGGGAGCTGAAGTCCTTCAGACTTAAAGTTGCAAAGGTTGGAGACCCCTGGACTAAGAAGACCTCCAAGGCCCCGTCCAACTCTTGTTATTCTGTTTGGTTCTGTTATAATCGACATCAGTCTCTACACCAGGGCTCTCCAACTTTGGCAACTTTAAGCCTGGGGGACTTCCACTCTCAGAATTCCCCAGCCAACAAAGCTGGGGCCAAATAGATTGTAAAAACAGGACAAAACTCACTGAACAAATGTCTCACCTAGCAGCGGAAATGTCAGGCTCAATGGCAGTTGTAAATCGAGGACTACCTGTTGCTGGGACATCAATACAATACAATAGCAGAGTTGGAAGGGACCTTGGAGGTCATCAAGTCCAACTCCCTGCCTAGGCAGGAAGCCCTATACCATTTCAGACAAATGGCTGTCCAACATCTTCTTAAAGACTTCCAGTGTTGGGGCATTCACAACTTCTGGAGGCAACTTCTGTTCCACTGATTCATTGTTCTAACTGTCAGGAAATTTCTCCTCAGTTCTAAGTTGCTTCTCTCCTTGATTAGTTTCCACCCATTGCTTCTTGTTCTGCCCTCAGGTGCCTTGGAGAATAGCTTGACTCTCTCTTCTTTGGGGCAACCTCTGAGATATTGGAAGAGTGCTATCATGTCTCCCCTGGTCCTTCTTCTCATTAAACTAGACATGCCCAGTTCCTGCAACCGTTCTTCATATGTTTTAATCTCCAGTCCCCTAATCCACTTTCTTGCTGTTCTCTGCACTCTTTCCAGAGTCTCTACATCTTTTCTACCTCGTAATGACCACAACTGGATGCAAATATTCCAAGTGTGGCCTTCCCAAGGCCTTATAAAGTGGTATTAACCCTTCACAGGATCTTGATTCTCTCCCTCTGTTTATGCAGCCTAGAACTGTGTTGGCTTTTTTGGCAGCTGCTGCACACTGCTGGCTCATATTTCAATGGTTGTCTACTAGGACTCCAAGATCCCTCTCACAGTTGCTACTCAATTTCACGTTGTACTTAAACGCTGCACGCTTTAAAAAAAAAATCTTTCTCCTTTATTCTGATCGCTCTTTGGAAAGACGCTTGTGGCTTCTTTATCACCGATTCATTTTTATTTATTTTTTGCATCCAATTAACGAGACCCCAAAATAAATCAATCGCATGTGGGGTGGCCTTTAGAGGAAATCTCCTGGTGGCGTGCCATCCATGGGAATTGCATTTGCAACTGCCTAAAGGGCTGGCAGAGGCATCCAAGAGCTCATCTTGTTCCGGATTTTTATCTCTTTATTGAGATGTGTTTTAGCCACCCAGCTACAACGGATTTTGTGCCAGATGTGGCTTCCAGCAAGCCAAAAAAAATGATGAAAAACAGGGATATTTTTGGCGTGGGGTTTCTGGAGCGGAATCAAGAGAGTGGAAAAACAATAGGCCTTTACCTGAAAAGAAACCGCCCAAGGCCAGCCAAGCTGAATGCCATAGAATCCTAGACTTGGGGGGGGGGGGGGCTCAACAGAGGTCATCTAGTCCCACCCGCAGCCCACTACAGCCAATCCTTGAACGGTTCATTTGGTCACTGTTTAAAAATTACAACGGCACTGAAAAATGTGACTGACGAACATTGTTCACACTTCCCCAAGTCAATGGGGAAGCCCGATTCACTTAACAACCAGGTTGCTAACTGATCCATGGAGGCGATTCACTTAACGACGGTGGCAAGAAAGGTCGGGAAAACAAGGCAAAGCTCACTTAACAAATATTTCACTGAACCACAGAAAGGTTGGGCTCGATCGTGGTCGTAGGTTGAGGACAATCGGGGTTAGGGTTAGTCCTCGATTTACAAACCGTCCATTTAGTGACTGTTCAAAGTTACAGCGGTCCTGAAAAAAGCGACTTAGGATCCTTTTTCACACTTACGACCATTGCACGATCCCTACGGTCGGTAGGGACACAGTACTCGTATTTACGACGAGTGCCCCCTTTTGCGACCTTCGGACGAACAAACTCAATGGAGGAAGCCGGATTCAATTAACAACCGGGCGACTACCAACAATTGCAGCGATTCACTTAACAACTCCGGAAAGAAGGTTCATAAAATGGGACAAAAATTCACTTAACAGCTGTCTCGCCCAGCAGTAGACATTTTGGGCTCTATGGTGGTTGTACGTCAAGGTTGTAACTCCCCAAGAAGGACCAGGGGAGACATGATAGCAGTCTTCCAATATCTCAGGGGTTGCCCCAAAGAAGAGGGAGTCAAGCTATTCTCCAAAGCACCTGAGGGTAGAAAAAGAAGCAATGGGTGGAAACTAATCAAGGAGAGAAACAACTTAGAACTGAGAAGGAATTTCTTGACAGTAAGAACAATTAGTCAGTGGAACTACTTGCCTCCAGAAGTTGTAAATGCCCCAACACTGCAAGTCTTTAAGAGGATGTTGGATAGCCATTTGTCTGAAACGGTATAGGGCTTCCTGCCTAGGCAGGGGGTTGGACTAGATGACCTCCAAGGTCCCTTCCAACTCTGCTATTGTATTGTACTGAAATAGGAGGAGGGAGGGAGAAGAGAGGAAGGGATGAAGAACGGAAGGAAGGAAGGAAAAGGAATGGAGGAAGGAAGGAAGGAAGGAAGAAAGAAAGAAAGAAAGAAAGAAAGAAAGAAAGAAAGAAAGAAAGAAAGAAAGAAAGAAAGAAAGAAGGAAGGAAGGAAGGAAGGCTGATTAATGTTGAAGAAGGAAGGTTAATTTGAAAGGGAGGGAAGGAAGTTTTATGTTGAGGAAGGAAGGAAGGAAGGAAGGAAGGAAGGAAGGAAGGAAGGAAGGACTACAAGCCAGTCCCATTTGCACAACCCCCCCCCCCTAAGAAGATGCTATAGGACTTCCTGCCTAGGCAGGAGCTTGGACTAGAAGACCTCCAAGGTCCCTTCCAACTCTGTTATTGTATTGTATTGTATTGTATTGTATTGTATTGTATTGTATTGTATTGTATTGTATTGTATTGTATTGTATTGTATTGTATTGTATTGTATTGTATTGTATTGTATTGTATTGTATTGTGGACTACCGTCATTAAGGAGCTCCGGACAGCCTCTAAGGGATTTGGGTATTATATATATATTGCTTGTCTTGTCTGCTTTTTATGTGATGCTTTTAACTCCGTTTGCCGGGCGCTGATAATAAAGCTTTAAATCCTTTGATTTCCTGGAGGGCTCTTTGTCTCGGGGATCCGAAGGAATCTATTGCCTGGGTACTTGACCCTTGGCAAAACAGCAGGTATGGCAAACCAAGGAACAATTGGGGGGGAAAAAACCCTGGATACCTTTGGAAGAGAAGATTGAGGGGAGAGAGGATAACAGTTGAGGCAGCTAAAGGGTTGGTCTATAGAGGAAAGCAGACTAGGTGTCATTTTACAGGCAACTCAAGGTGATAAACGTATCTCATGCTCCTATTTTCCCCACCACAACAGCCCTGTGAGGTGGGAATGGGCTGAAAGAGAGAGGGATTGGCCCAAGGTATCCCATCTGGCTTTCGTGCCTAAGGCAGGACTAGAACTCACTGTCCCCTGGTGATTGGCCCAAAGTCACCTAGGTGGGTTTCATGCTTAAGATGGGACTAGAACTCACAGTTTCCTGGTATTCGGCCTAAAGTCTCCTAGGTGGGTTTTGTGCCTAAGGTGAGACTAGAACTCATCGTCTCCTGGCGATTGGCCGAAAGTCTCCTAGGTGGGTTTTGTGCTAAGGCAGCACTAGAACTCACTGTCTCCTGGTGATTGGCCCAAAGACACCTAGGTGGGTTTCATGCCTAAGGTGGGACTAGAACTCACTGTCTCCTGGTGATTGGCCCAAAGTCACCTAGGTGGGTTTCATGCTTAAGATGGGACTAGAACTCACAGTCTCCTGGCGAATGGCCGAAAATCACCTAGCTGGGTTTTGTGCCTAAGGCAGGACTAGAACTCACTGTCTCCTGGTGATTGGCCCAAAGTCACCTAGGTGGGTTTCATGCCTAAGGTGGGATTAGAACTCACGGTCTCCTGGTGATTGGCCCAAAGTCCCCCAGCCATCTTTTATGCCGGAAAAGGCAGAACTAGAATTCACCAAGAGCCATCTCTCCCAAAATGCTTCCCAAGCAGCGGGTTGGTCTAGATGACCTCTGAGGATGCTTCCAAGGATAACATTCTAACCTGCCTGCAATCCCAGGTACTTTGAGCAAGGCAAAATAATAATAATAATAATAATAAAAATAGAGCCAGGCTGCCTGCGTTTTGATTCAATTTAATTTATACCGAATTAAAATAAAATCAATTAAACACAGCGTGATTGCTCCCAAAGTATTTAACAATTTCCTCCCGCTGTCACATTAAAAATTGGGATTTGATGGCACTTCGATGGACGTTCGAGGGGCCGTGATGTTGTGGAAAGAAGATGCGATGTAAAGCATACAATCCCCTTCCTTCCAACTCTACTCCTGGTTTACTTCCAGGTGAAAGTCTGGCCGAATTGCTTCTCGGAGCCCAAAAGGAAAATCTAATCAGCTAATTCAGCGATCTCCAAACCTTGGAAACTTTTAAGACTTATGGAATTCTGGGAGCTGAAGTCCATGCACACTACGTAGATTCTCCATCATCTAAGTAAGGGTCTCCAACCTTTGCAACTTTAAGTCTGAAGGACTTCAGCTCCCAGAATTCTCCAGCCAGTCCTTCAGACTTAAAGTTGCAAAGGTTGGAGACCCCTGGGTTAGAGTTGTTGAGCTTTGCTGGCTGGAGAATTCTGGGAGCTGAAGTCCTTCAGACTTAAAGTTGCAAAGGTTGGAGACCCCTGGGTTAGAGTTGTTGAGCTTTGCTGGCTGGAGAAGTCCGGGAGCTGAAGTCCTTCAGACTTAAAGTTGCAAAGGTTGGAGACCCCTGGGTTAGAGTTGTTGAGCTTTGCTGGCTGGAGAATTCTGGGAGCTGAAGTCCTTCAGACTTAAAGTTGCAAAGGTTGGAGACCCCTGGGTTAGAGTTGTTGAGCTTTGCTGGCTGGAGAATTCTGGGAGCTGAAGTCCTTCAGACTTAAATTTGCAAAGGTTGGAGACCCCTGGGTTAGAGTTGTTGAGCTTTGCTGGCTGGAGAATTCTGGGAGCTGAAGTCCTTCAGACTTAAAGTTGCAAAGGTTGGAGACCCCTGGGTTAGAGTTGTTGAACTTTGCTGGCTGGAGAAGTCCGGGAGCTGAAGTCCTTCAGACTTAAAGTTGCAAAGGTTGGAGACCCCTGGGTTAGAGTTGTTGAGCTTTGCTGGCTGGAGAAGTCTGGGAGCTGAAGTCCTTCAGACTTAAAGTTGCAAAGGTTGGAGACCCCTGATCTAAGTCATGGGTGTCCCAAAGGGGATTTTTTCAAGAGGCAACTGGACTTTCTGGTTTTTCTTTTGAAGACGTTTCCCTTCTCATCCAAGAAGCTTCCTCAGCTCTGAGTGGATGCTAGGGAATCTTACCAGAGCCTGGAAATGCTTTTAAACACTCCCCCCTCTCTGCAAAGGATCGGCTTAGGGAAGTCGAACCCGTCAGACGTCCCTCAGGGTTATATTTTGCAACGAAGCAGCCAGCTGCGTTTTATTTTTTAAGAAAGCAAAACAAGAACTCGTCCCTTTTCTGACCTCGGGAGCCCATAAAACGGAAATGTCTTTTAAGATGAATTTTTCATCTGCCGAGGCTGCACCCATCAGCCAACTCACTCCGAGGGTCATGCCGGGTCCCCCATCTCTCTCCGCCGCCCCCCAAGGATCCATAATTTGGGATCAGGGGCAGGCACAACAAGCCATCGGATTCTAGAAGTAAGACGGTATAACGGACCCTGAGGTTTAAAAAAAAAAATTAAGGAAAACGGCAGCCGAAATGCAACACCAGAAATGAATTCAGGGTTAATAATAATAATAATAATAATAATTTAATTTCTATCCCGCTCTCTCTCCCCAAGGGGACTCGAGGCGGGGCACAGGCAATTAAAAATACAAATAGACCACAAACAAATACAAAATACAAAGTTAAAAATAAATTAAATAAATCCTGCGCTAAAACCCATAACTAGACTAAAAATTACCCCTAAAAAACCCTGACCTAAAAAGAGACTACCCAAGGCCGGCCAGACGAAAAAAGTGCGTCTTTAATTTTAAGCGGAAGGAGCGGAGGTCCGTGGTTGTCCTGATATCGGGGGGAAGGTCATTCCAGAGGGCTGGGCCCGCCACAGAGAAGGCCCTTCCCCTGGGCGTCGCCCGCTGACAAAGTCTAGTGGACGGCACCCGGAGAAGTCCCTCTCTGTGGGAGCGAATCGGCCGTGAGGATGTATGGGGCAGGATCCGATCCCGCAGATAGCTAGGTCCCGAGCCATGGAGCGCTTTGAAGATGGTGACTAACACCTTGAAGCGTACCCGGAAGACGACAGGTAGCCAGTGCAGCTCGCGCAACAGCGGTGTTACATGGGCAAACCTAGAGGTGCCCATAATTGCTCGCGCGGCTGCATTCTGGACCAACTGAAGCCTCCGGGTACACCTCAAGGGGAGCCCCATGTAGAGAGAGTTGCAATAATCCAGTCGGGATGTCACGAGAGCATGAGTGACTGTGCGAAGGGCGTCCCGATCCAATAGGGGGCGCAACTGGCGTACCAGGCGAACCTGGTAAAACGCCCTCCTGGCCACGGCTGTCACTTGATCTTCCATGGACAGCCGGGTATCCAGGAGGACACCCAAGTTGCGCGCCCCATCCACAGGGGCAAGATGTTCGCCCCCTATGGCCAGCGTTGGTGGACGAAGGCACCTGGCCTGGAGGTTTTCACCAGTTTCAGACAAATGGCTATCCAGCATCTTCTTAAAGACTTCCTGTGTTGTTGGAGCACTCTGAACCTCTGGTGGCAGGTAGTTCCACTGCTTAATTGTTCTCACTGTCAGGAAATTCCTCCTCAGTTCTAAGTTGCTTCTCTCCTTGATTAGTTTCCACCCATTGCTTCTTGTCCTGCCCTCAGGTGCCTTGGAGAATAGCTTGACTCCCTCTTCTTTGGGGCAACCCCTGAGATATTGGAAGACTGCTATCATGTCTCCCCTGGTCCTTCTCTTCATTAAACTAGACATACCCAGTTCCTGCAACCGTTCCTCATATTTTTTAGCCTCCAGTTCCCTAATCCTCTTTGTTGCTCTTCTCTGCACTCTTTCCAGAGTCTCTGCATCTTTTCTACATCGTGGCGACCAAAACTGGGTGCAAATATTCCCAGTGTGTCCTTCCCAAGGCCTTATAAAGTGGGATTAACCCTTCACAGGATCTGGATTCTCTCCCTCTGTTGATGCAGCCTAGAACTGGGTTGGCTTTTTTGGCAGCTGCTGCCCACGGCTGGCTCCTATCTCAATGGTTGTCCACTACAACTCCAAGATCCCTCTCCCAGTTATTACCATGTTTTCCCAAAAATAAGACAGGGTCTTATTTTCTTTTGACCCCTGAAATAAGCGCTTGGCCTTATTTTTGTGAGGTCTGATTATTTTTGATGTTCAGGAAGCAGAGAGCATGGTCACATTATTGCTGCTCCTGTGTTGCAATATTTTCAGGGAGGGCTTATTTTCAGGGCAGGGCTTATTTTAGCGCAGGCGCTCAAAAGCCCGATTGGGATTATCCAGGGAGGTCTTATTTTCAGGGAAACGGGGTATTTATTACGGGCCTTAGCTTAATCCCCGAGACCATCCTACAAGACTGGGTTTTAATTGATATAATGTTTTAATTAGTGGGATTTTACTGAATTTTAGCACAGGGTTTTCTAAATTTAATCAGTTTTTAACCTCTTTATATGTTTATACTTGTTTTAATTTCCTGTGCACCGCCCTGAGTCCCTTCGGGGAGATAGGTGCGGTATAAAAATCAAATAAATTCAAATTCAAATTATTTGCGGGAAGGGGTTCCCCCCAGGCTACTAAAGTCCTGCTTTTACCACAATGTATTAATTAGATCACTGCACAATGGCACTGGCACTAAGCCAGACAGGCAGAAACCTTGAAATACATCCTGTGCTGGCCAGCAAAAGGTGGGGGAGGGATGAGAAAAACCAGGTGTCTGTTTTGGAGAGACCCAGCTTTCATTTAGAGAAGCAATTTGCCTACCTTAATTTATGCAAATACTAACCAATCAGTTAGGTTCTCCATCCCCCTTAATGTGGAGATGTACAATCTTGACTGATTCTGGCACAGCCTGAGAGCGAGATCAGGGTGCATTTGCGTTGAAGGCACACACCACGGATCTGGGAGAATTCGCCACGGCCGACTCGACGCAGGAAAACTTGCCGAGGGACGAGAGTTTATATGAATATCAAAGAAACGGTGGACGAGAATCTTTAAATGAAAGGATGCAAAAGGAGGGACGGAATGAAATGTGAACGGCACAAATTAAAATATTTTTTTCTTTTTTTAAAAAAATGATGAAATGGGATTGTTAAATTTGTCCCGCAGAGAATTGGCCATATTGAGTTGGCCATGCTGAGTTGGCCATAGCAAGTTGGCCATGCTGAGTTGGCCATAAGTTAGCCGTAGTGAGTTGGCTATGGCAAGTTGGCCATATTGAGTTGGCCATGACAAATTGGCCATGCTGAGTTGGCCATAAATTAGCCATGTTGAGTTGGCTCTGGCAAGTTGGCTATATTGAGTTGGCCATGACAAATTGGCCTTGCTGAGTTGGCCATGGCAAGTTGGCCTTGCTGAGTTGGCTATAAATTAGCCATGTTGAGTTGGCTATGGCAAGTTGGCTATATTGAGTTGGTCATGACAAGTTGGCCATGCTGAGTAGGCCATAAGTTAGTCATAGTGAGTTGGCTATGGCAAGTTGGCCATATTGAGTTGGTCATGACAAGTTGGCCATGCTGAGTAGGCCATAAGTTAGTCATAGTGAGTTGGCTATGGCAAGTTGGCTATATTGAGTTGGCCATGACAAATTGGCCTTGCTGAGTTGGCCATGACAAGTTGGCCATGCTGAGTTGGCTATAAATTAGCCATGTTGAGTTGGCTATGGCAAGTTGGCTATATTGAGTTGGTCATGACAAGTTGGCCATGCTGAGTAGGCCATAAGTTAGTCATAGTGAGTTGGCTATGGCAAGTTGGCCATATTGAGTTGGTCATGACAAGTTGGCCATGCTGAGTAGGCCATAAGTTAGTCATAGTGAGTTGGCTATGGCAAGTTGGCTATATTGAGTTGGCCATGACAAATTGGCCTTGCTGAGTTGGCCATGACAAGTTGGCCATGCTGAGTTGGCTATAAATTAGCCATGTTGAGTTGGCTATGGCAAGTTGGCTATATTGAGTTGGTCATGACAAGTTGGCCATGCTGAGTAGGCCATAAGTTAGTCATAGTGAGTTGGCTATGGCAAGTTGGCCATATTGAGTTGGCCATGACAAATTGGCCATGCTGAGTTGGCCATAAATTAGCCATAGTGAGTTAGCCATAGTGACTTGGCCATGATGAGTTGGCCATGATGAGTTGGCTGTGTCCCATTCCCCACACCTCTGGCAGCCTGCAGGAAACCCTCAACTTAGAACCGTTGACCCCCAAATTTCTCCTGGTAGAGCAAATCCATATGGCCTGTTCCTCCATTACCTTTGAAGGAAGTAAATTGATGGTCCTCAATTTACGGCCATTAGTTTAGCAACAGTTCAAGTTACATCAGTGCTGAAAAAATGTATGGGCAATCTTGGACCTGGGACCACAACCGAGCCCCAAATTTCTGTCGCTAAACAAGACATTGGGTCCCTCCCTCCCTCCTTTCCTCCCTCCCTCCCTCCCTTCTTTCATGGGTGGAAACTAATCAAGGAGAGAAGCAACCTAGAACTAAGGAGAAATTTCCTGACAGTGAGAATAATGTATCAGTGGAACAGAGGTTGCCTCCAGAAGTTGTGAATGCTCCAACACTGGAAGTCTTCAAGAAGATGTTGGATAGTCATTTGTCTGAAATGGTATAAGGTTTCCTGCCTAGGCAGGGGGTTGAACTAGAAGACCTCCAAGGTCCCTTCCAACTCTGCTATTGTATTGAAATAGAAGGAGGGAGGGAGAAGAGAGGGAGGGATGAAGAAGGGAAGGAAGGAAGGAAGGAAAAGGAAGGAAGAAAGAAAGAAAGAAAGAAAGAAGAAAGAAAGAAAGAAAGAAAGAAAGAAAGAAAGAAAGAAAGAAAGAAAGAAAGAAAGAAGTCTTCAAGAAGATGTTGGATAGCCATTGGTCTGAAATGGTATAAGGTTTCCTGCCTAGGCAGGGGGTTGGATTAGAAGACCTCCAAGGTCCCTTCCAACTCTGCTATTGTATTGAAATAGAAGGAGGGAGGGAGAAGAGAGGGAGGGATGAAGAAGGGAAGGAAGGAAGGAAAAGGAAGGAAGAAAAAAAGAAAGAAAGAAAGAAAGAAAGAAAGAAAGAAAGAAAGAAAGAAAGAAAGAAAGAAAGAAGTCTTTAAGAAGATGTTGGATAGCCATTTGTCTGAATCGATACAGGGTTTCCTGTCTAGGTTGGGGATGGACTAGAAGACCTCCAAGGTCCCTTCCAACTCTGCTATTCCTTTGTTTGCAGAAGAGATTCCGAATATTTGCTTTGAGGTTTCCCTTCTCTACATTTGAAGCATCCTTCCCGAATCGAGCCCAGAGCGTGGGGCAAACAGACTCCCAACGATGAACAAAATCGAACATGTTTTCAAAAGACCGTAAATGCCAACCCTGCAAGATCAATGACATTCCTAGGCCGTAAATTGCTTTCTGAACGCCCGGTAGCGATACTGTCCAAACCGTTTATGTGCAACAACAACGCCAGGATAGGAGTGTAAAAAAAAATTGTGTGCGGGGAATTGATGTATCTTTTAATGTTAGTTTATCCCTCCAATGTGGAAGGGCTGCCCAATTACCCAACCGTTCAATATCATAAAATTGGGAACTGGGTGACTAGAGAAATTTCCTAAATAAATAAACGAGTCAAATAGTTACATAGGTTTTTTTTTTTTAAGTCAATACACCCAGCCACCACTGCATTTCAAGATCTAAGAGAATAATCAGGTTTTTGACAGTTTTGTCAGTGTCCAAGGCAGGATTAGAACTCAGAACTTCTTGGTGTCTAACCTGGTGACTTCAACTCCCAGAATTATCCAACCAACATGTCTGGATTTCAACTCCCAGAATCCATTAGCCAACATGTAAAGACTTCAACTCCCAGAATTCACTAGCCAACATATAGAGACTTCAACTCCCAGAATTCACTAGCCAACATGTCTGGACTTCAACTCCCAGAATTCACTAGCCAACATGTCTGGACTTCAACTCCCAGAATTCACTAGCCAACATGTCTGGACTTCAACTCCCAGAATTCCCCAGCTGGCATGTCTGGACTTCAACTCCCAGAATTCACTAGCCAACATGTCTGGACTTCAACTCCCAGAATTCCCCAGCTGGCATGTCTGGATTTCAACTCCCAGAATTCACTAGCCAACATGTAGAGACTTCAACTCCCAGAATGCACTAGCAATCATGTATAGACTTCAACTCCCAGAATTCACTAGCCAACATGTAGAGACTTCAACTCCCAGAATTCACTAGCAATCATGTAGAGACTTCAACTCCCAGAATTCAGTAGCAATCATGTAGAGACTTCAACTCCCAGAATTCACTAGCAATCATGTAGAGACTTCAACTCCCAGAATTCACTAGCAATCATGTAGAGACTTCAACTCCCAGAATTCACTAGCAATCATGTAGAGACTTCAACTCCCAGAATTCACTAGCAATCATGTAGAGACTTCAACTCCCAGAATTCACTAGCAATCATGTAGAGACTTCAACTCCCAGAATTCACTAGCCAACATGTAGAGACTTCAACTCCCAGAATTCACTAGCAATCATGTAGAGACTTCAACTCCCAGAATTCACTAGCAATCATGTAGAGACTTCAACTCCCAGAATTCACTAGCAATCATGTAGAGGCTTCAACTCCCAGAATTCAGTAGCAATCATGTAGAGACTTCAACTCCCAGAATTCACTAGCAATCATGTAGAGACTTCAACTCCCAGAATTCACTAGCAATCATGTAGAGACTTCAACTCCCAGAATTCACTAGCAATCATGTAGAGACTTCAACTCCCAGAATTCACTAGCCAACATGTAGAGACTTCAACTCCCAGAATTCACTAGCAATCATGTAGAGACTTCAACTCCCAGAATTCACTAGCAATCATGTAGAGGCTTCAACTCCCAGAATTCACTAGCAATCATGTAGAGGCTTCAACTCCCAGAATTCACTAGCAATCATGTAGAGACTTCAACTCCCAGAATTCACTAGCAATCATGTAGAGGCTTCAACTCCCAGAATTCACTAGCCAACATGTCTGGACTTCAACTCCCAGAATTCACTAGCAATCATGTAGAGACTTCAACTCCCAGAATTCACTAGCAATCATGTAGAGACTTCAACTCCCAGAATTCACTAGCAATCATGTAGAGACTTCAACTCCCAGAATTCACTAGCAATCATGTAGAGACTTCAACTCCCAGAATTCACTAGCAATCTTGTATGGACTTCATCTCCCAGAATTCACTAGCCAACATGTATGGGCTTCAATTCCCAGAATTCCCCAACCAGCAATATATGGACTTCCCTGCTGGCTAGGGAATTCTGGGAGTTGAAGTCCCCATCCCTTAAACTTGCCAAGGTTGAGAAACACTGTTCTAACACGAGAACGGAAAACAAATATTCAATTACAAGAAGCAAAAATAATAACGAGAGAAAATATTTCTCAGCTTCCCAAAGGTGTGACTTTTCACGGAAAGTATGGGCGTTAGAGATAAAAAAAAAAAGCAGAAACAAACAGAACGAAAACTGAAAATAGAGAAAAGGACCATATTCAGCTAAAACTTTGATTTTTCTAAGTCTTTTGAGCAAAAATTGGGAAGGGCCGGTTAGAAATATTTCAAGCGAAAGCACCTTTGTGGATTATGATTCTTCGTTTTCAAAGGAGAATGGAAATTATTCAGAGCTGTGTTGTTGTTTTTTAAACACAGCAATTTAAAGATATGTGGACTTCAGCTCCCAGAATTCCCCAGCCATTGGCCACTTTGGCAACTGACTCGTATTTATGACGGTCACAGTATCTCCGAGGATCTCACGCGATCCCCCTTTTGTAACCTTCTAACAAGCAAAGTCGATGGGGAAATCAGATTCCCTTAATAACCGTATTACTAACTTAACGGCAGTGATTTGTTTAACAACAGTGGCAAGAGAGGTCGTAGAACGGGGTGAAAATTAGCAAATGTCTCACTTAACAGCAGAAATTTGGAGTCAATTGTGGTTTTAAGTTGAGGATTCTTTGTTCACACAGATCTTGAGTCACAACCACAGTTACAACCCATGGGCAGAATTTCCACTCAGCTAGAAGGTTGTGAAGGAAATTCTGCCCCGTTTTAATGGACTTTTTTTTGGCCGTTAAGTGAATCGCTGCAGCTGTTCAGTGAATCTGGCAGTCATTAAGTGACTCCGACTTCATGACAATCCCATCACCTCAGGATTTACAACCGTCGTAAATACATGCCGAGATCCCAGAGTATGAATTTTGTTCAATGGACCGTCGTGATGCAATGACGGTCGTAAGTGTGAGGACCAGTCTCAAGTCATTTTTCCCCCCCAGTCCCGTTGTTACTCTGAAGGGTTGCTAAACGAACGTCAGTTGTTAATAAGAGGGGGACTTTGACGATTTTTCAAACATTTTACCTCAGGCAAAATGGTAATGAAATGCAGGCTTTTGAGGATAATTAAGCTTATGAATTAGTTTCCCGTGGCATCTTTCTTTTACAAACCCCAAACATTTTTACATTCTTCAAAGGATTATTTTCTGTTACAGCACATTACCTTGAAATGAACTTTCTTATTTATTCTCTATTTATGTCACTAGGTGTTTAAATGAGCCCATTAAAATCCAGTCTAGCGTCAGAAATTTGGATTAGGTTTTTATCGCTGGCTTGGATTAAAGCCAAATCTGGACCGGGTGTTTTTTTGACAGTAATTTTTTTTAAAAAAAAGAATAAAATTATCTCTGCAGACGAACAATTAAAATAATCCTCTTAACAACCGTGGCAAAAAAAAAAAAGAGGTTCATAAGATAAGGCGCGGCTCACGCCTTATCTTATGATGTGCTAAAGATCTTATCTTTAGCACAGGTCACTTAATTTAATGTATTTTTAATGATATATGTATATAGTTATCGTTCTTATTCCTCCTGTGCACCGCCCCGAGTCCCTGTGGGGAGAGGGTGCGGTTTATAAGAAATAAATTATTATTATTATTATTATTACTTAACAACGGTTTGGCTTAGACACAGGCATTCTGGTCCAATGCGGTCATAAATCTAGGACTCAAAGCTTGACCCAAAGCTTGAACCTCTTGCTCTAACCACTATCTCCACAGTTTTCCTTATATGCTTTTTCCACAGTAACGAATATCATATATTAAGTTCTTATCCACCTATGGGATAGTCCTGGCCTGGAATTATAGCGATGGCTGTTTCTGCCATTATATGAATCTGTTTGGGAAGCTCAAATGTTTTGTATGGGTTAAAATTAAAAATAAATGGCATATTTATTTTATATGTACCCCCCAAATCCACTCATAAATATCCCACCCAAGACTCTGAAACAGGGCAGATCACATTTAATCAAAGGAGGTCCAACTTTGGCACTTTTTAAGACTTGTGGACTTCACCTCCCAGAATTCCCCAGCCGGCATGTAGGGACTTCAACTCCCAGAATTCACTAGTCAGCATGTATGGACCTCAACTCCCAGAATTCCCTAGCCAGCAATATTTGTGGACTTCAATTCCCAGAACTCCCTAGCCAGCATGTATGGACTTCAACTCCCAGAATTCCCTAGTCAGCAATATTTGTGGACTTCAACTCCCAGAATTCCCTAGTCAGCAATATTTGTGGACTTCAACTCCCAGAATTCCCTAGCCAGCATGAATGGACTTCAACTCCCAGAATCCCCTAGTCAGCAATATTTGTGGACTTCAATTCCCAGAATTCCCCAGCCATCATGTATAGACTTCAACTCCCAGAATTCACTAGTCAGCATGTATGGACCTCAACTCCCAGAATTCCCTAGTCAGCAATATTTGTGGACTTCAATTTCCAGAATTCCCCAGCCATCATGTATGGACTTCAACTCCCAGAATTCACTAGTCAGCATGTATGGATCTCAACTCCCAGAATTCCCTAGTCAGCAATATTTGTGGACTTCAACTCCCAGAATTCCCTAGTCAGCAATATTTGTGGACTTCAACTCCCAGAATTCCCTAGCCAGCATGAATGGACTTCAACTCCCAGAATCCCCTAGTCAGCAATATTTGTGGACTTCAATTCCCAGAATTCCCCAGCCATCATGTATAGACTTCAACTCCCAGAATTCACTAGTCAGCATGTATGGACCTCAACTCCCAGAATTCCCTAGTCAGCAATATTTGTGGACTTCAATTTCCAGAATTCCCCAGCCATCATGTATGGACTTCAACTCCCAGAATTCACTAGTCAGCATGTATGGATCTCAACTCCCAGAATTCCCTAGTCAGCAATATTTGTGGACTTCAATTCCCAGAATTCCCCAGCCATCATGTATAGACTTCAACTCCCAGAATTCACTAGTCAGCATGTATGGACCTCAACTCCCAGAATTCACTAGTCAGCAATATTTGTGGACTTCAATTTCCAGAATTCTCCAGCCAGTATGTATGGACTTCAACTCCCAGAATTCCCTAGCCAGCATGAATGGACTTCAACTCCCAGAATTCCCCAGCCGGCATGTAGGGACTTCAACTCCCAGAATTCACTAGTCAGCATGTATGGACCTCAACTCCCAGAATTCCCTAGCCAGCAATATTTGTGGACTTCAATTCCCAGAACTCCCTAGCCAGCATGTATGGACTTCAACTCCCAGAATTCCCTAGTCAGCAATATTTGTGGACTTCAACTCCCAGAATTCCCTAGTCAGCAATATTTGTGGACTTCAACTCCCAGAATTCCCTAGCCAGCATGAATGGACTTCAACTCCCAGAATCCCCTAGTCAGCAATATTTGTGGACTTCAATTCCCAGAATTCCCCAGCCATCATGTATAGACTTCAACTCCCAGAATTCACTAGTCAGTATGTATGGACCTCAACTCCCAGAATTCCCTAGTCAGCAATATTTGTGGACTTCAATTTCCAGAATTCCCCAGCCATCATGTATGGACTTCAACTCCCAGAATTCACTAGTCAGCATGTATGGACCTCAACTCCCAGAATTCCCTAGTCAGCAATATTTGTGGACTTCAATTCCCAGAATTCCCCAGCCATCATGTATAGACTTCAACTCCCAGAATTCACTAGTCAGCATGTATGGACCTCAACTCCCAGAATTCCCTAGTCAGCAATATTTGTGGACTTCAATTTCCAGAATTCCCCAGCCAGTATGTATGGACTTCAACTCCCAGAATTCCCTAGCCAGCATGAATGAACTTCAACTCCCAGAATTCACTAGCCAGCATGTATGGACTTCAACTCCCAGAATTCCCTAGTCAGCAATATTTGTGGACTTCAACTCCCAGAATTCACTAGCCAGCAATATTTGTCGACTTCAACTCCCAGTATTCCCTAGTCAGCAATATTTGTGGACTTCAACTCCCAGAATTCCCCAGCCATCATGTATGGACCAACTCCCAGAATTCACTAGCCAGCAATATTTGTGGACTTCAACTCCCAAAATTCCCCAGCCATCATGTATGGACCTCAACTCCCAGAATTCACTAGTCAGCAATATTTGTGGACTTCAACTCCCAGAATTCCCCAGCCATCATGTATGGACTTCAACTCCCAGAATTCACTAGTCAGCAATATTTGTGGACTTCACCTCCCAGAATTCCCCAGCCACCATGTATGGACCTCAACTCCCAGAATTCACTAGTCAGCAATATTTATGGACTTCAACTCCCAGAATTCCCCAGCCATCATGTATGGACTTCAACTCCCAGAATTCACTAGCCAGCAATATTTATGGACTTCAACTCCCAGAATTCACTAGTCAGCAATATTTGTGGACTTCACCTCCCAGAATTCCCCAGCAATCATGTATGGACTTCAACTCCCAGAATTCCCCAGCCATCATGAGGACAAGGAGGTGACTCAGGAAGCAAAGCACACACATGCGTGCTGAATGGCCCCTCCCTGGCTGTGGAATAAATAGAAGGAAAGGCGAGTGGTGGTTGTAGGAGACAACAGTTCGTATTTCTGAAGGTTCTGCTCATTGCGTTTCCTGCCACAGAGACAGCTTTGCCAGAACTTAATTTACAGCTTTGGGGCCTTGCAATTATCTCAAGGAACTGATAAGGTCTGTACTGCAGTTAACTCCTTGAAGGACTCATGCCTGGACTTTTCGGTGTGCGAATGCCATTAATTCACAGGAGGTAAATAAGGATGTTTGTTTTTTTTTGTGACAAGGCGTCTGTTTCCTATTTCTGCTCAGGCTGGGTCAAAACATTATGTTGCACGCCGAAAAGCCCAGGCAAGAATTCTTCAAGGCGTTAACTGCAGTACAGACCTTATCAGTTCCTTGAGATAATTGCAAGGCCGCAAAGCTGTAAATTAAATTCTGGCGAGCCGGCTCTGTGGCAGGAAACACCATGAGCAAAATCTTCAGAAATATGAACTGTTGTCTCCTACGGCCACCACTCTCCTTTCCTTCTATTTATTCCCCAGCCAGGGAGGGGCCATTCAGCACGCACGTGTGTGCTTTGCTTCCTGAATCGCCTCCTTGTCCTCCACTGTTCTCCTCTCCTCTAAACAGCATACCTGCATCTGGAACAGGCTCCAGCTGTTCTTCCTCCTCAGTCCTCTCAGCCTCCAAAGGCAGCTGCCTCTCCGGTGGCTGGGAAATGTCGGACAGCCCTGGCTGTATCTCTGCGTCCGACGCAGAGCCTTCCCCAGACCCCACAACTGTCAATGAAGGAAGCCAGATTCGCTTAACAACTGCCGTGATTCACTTAACAACTTTGCCAAGAAAGGTCATGAAATGGGGCAAAACTCGCTTAACAAAATGTTTCACTTAGCAACAGAAATTTTGGGCTCAATTGTAGTGCTAGGTTGACAGCTACGTGCACCTGTATATATAACCTG
>CM077644.1:5633025-5695525 GCA_039707465.1 Rhabdophis nuchalis | reverse complement strand
ATCCAGACATGCTGGCTGGGGAATTCTGGGAATTGAAATCCAAACATGCTGGCTGGGGAATTCTGGGAATTGAAATCGAGACATGCTGGCTGGGGAATTCTGAGAATTGAAATCCGGACATGCTGGTTGGGAAATTCTGGGAGTTGAAATCCACATATTGCTGGTTGGGAAATTCTGGGAATTGAAATCCAGACATGCTGGTTGGGGAATTCTGGGAGCTGAAATCCAGACATCTGGCTGGGGAATTCTGGGAGTTGAAGTCCACAAAGTGCTGGTTGGGAAATTCTGGGAATTAAAATCCAGACATGCTGGTTGGGAAATTCTGGGAATTGAAATCCAGACATGCTGGCTGGGGAATTCTGGGAGTTGAAATCCAGACATGCTGGCTGGGAACACTGGGAACTGAAATCCAGACATGCTGGCTGGGGAATTCTGGGAGTTGGAATCCAGACATGCTGGCTGGGGAATTCTGGGAATTAAAATCCAGACATCTGGTTGGGGAATTCTGGGAGCTGAAATCCAGACATGCTGGCTGGGGAATTCTGGGAGCTGAAATCCAGACATCTGGCTGGGGAATTCTGGGAGTTGAAGTCCACAAAGTGCTGGTTGGGAAATTCTGGGAATTAAAATCCAGACATGCTGGTTGGGAAATTCTGGGAGTTGAAATCCAGACATGCTGGCTGGGGAATTCTGGGAGTTGAAATCCAGACATGCTGGCTGGGAACACTGGGAACTGAAATCCAGACATGCTGGCTGGGGAATTCTGGGAGTTGGAATCCAGACATGCTGGCTGGGGAATTCTGGGAATTGAAATCCAGACATCTGGTTGGGGAATTCTGGGAGCTGAAATCCAGACATGCTGGTTGGGAAATTCTGGGAATTGAAATCCGGACATGCTGGTTGGGAAATTCTGGGAGTTGAAATCCACATATTGCTGGTTGGGAAATTCTGGGAATTAAAATCCAGACATGCTGGTTGGGAAATTCTGGGAATTGAAATCCAGACATGCTGGCTGGGGAATTCTGGGAGTTGGAATCCAGACATGCTGGCTGGGGAATTCTGGGAGTTGAAGTCCACAAAGTGCTGGTTGGGAAATTCTGGGAGTTGAAGTCCACATATTGCTGGTTGGGAAATTCTGGGAATTGAAATCCAGACATGCTGGTTGGGGAATTCTGGGAGCTGAAATCCAGACATGCTGGCTGGGGAATTCTGGGAGTTGGAATCCAGACATGCTGGCTGGGGAATTCTGGGAATTAAAATCCAGACATGCTGGTTGGGAAATTCTGGGAACTGAAATCCAGACATGCTGGCTGGGGAATTCTGGGAATTGAAATCCGGACATGCTGGTTGGGAAATTCTGGGAGTTGAAATCCACATATTGCTGGTTGGGAAATTCTGGGAATTAAAATCCAGACATGCTTGCTGGGGAATTCTGGGAATTGAAATCTAGACATGCTGGCTGGGAAATTCTGGGAATTGAAATCTAGACATGCTGGCTGGGGAATTCTGGGAGTTGGAATCCAGACATCTGGCTGGGCAATTCTGGGAGCTGAAATACAGACATGCTGGCTGGGGAATTCTGGGAGTTGAAGTCCACAAAGTGCTGGTTGGAAAATTCTGGGAATTAAAATCCAGACATGCTGGTTGGGAAATTCTGGGAATTGAAATCCACACATGCTGGCTGGGCAATTCTGGGAGCTGAAATACAGACATGCTGGCTGGGGAATTCGGGGAGTTGAAGTTCACATATTGCTGGTTGGGAAATTCTGGGAAATGAAATCCGGACATGTTGTCTGGAGAATTCTGGGAGCTGAAATCCAGACGTACTGGTTGGGAATATTGGGAGTTGAAATCCAGACATGCTGGCTGGGGAATTCTGGGAGCTGAAGTCCATACGTCTTAAAGGTGCCAAACCCTGGGAAACACAGCTGTAGTCTAACCCAGCATTCAGCTAGTTAGCAAAAATAGCTTAAAAAAAATTGAAGCCACAGGCTACGCTGTTCTTTTCGCCCGGCGAGAGTTGACAAACCTGCCCTGAAGTGTTGACCAGGCGTCTATTTATAACATTCTTGAAAAGGCCAGCACACATTTATCCAATGAACTCAAAGCCGTTGCTCCATTGCGTGACTTGTCAGTGGGGGGAAAAGCCAGCGGTGTGAAGTGGCTGGGGAAAAAGGCACAGAAAAACACTGATTTTTGAGTGTCTGAACAGGAGGTTAGGAAGCTGAGGGAGTTAGGAACGAAACAGCAAGAAATGAGATTTAAAAACAACCGAAAATGGACGCCTCTAGCTGTGATAATAGGCAACGGAGCAGAAATAGATGGGAAAGGAAAAAGGTGGCCCTTTCGGAAAAGTTGGAAGGGTGTATCATAAAGCAGCGTTCTCAAGCATGGGGATATTAAAGGTTGTGGACTTCAACTCCCAGAATTCCTCAATCACATCATGCTGGCTGGAGAATTCTGGGGAGTTAAACTCCACCCATTCTGGCTGGGGAATTCTGGGAGTTAAACTCCACCCATTCTGGCAGGGGAATTCTGGGAGTTAAACTCCACCCATTCTGGCTGGGGAATTCTGGGAGTTAAACTCCACCCATTCTGGCTGGGAAATTCTGGGAGTTAAACTCCACCCGTTCTGGCGGGGGAATTCTGGGAGTTAAACTCCACCCATTCTGGCTGGGGAATTCTGGGAGTTAAACTCCACCCGTTCTGGCGGGGGAATTCTGGGAGTTAGACTCCACCCGTTCTGGCGGGGGAATTCTGGGAGTTAAACTCCACCCATTCTGGCTGGGGAATTCTGGGAGTTAAACTCCACCCATTCTGGCAGGAGAATTCTGGGAGTTAAACTCCACCCGTTCTGGCAGGGGAATTCTGGGAGTTAAACTCCACCCGTTCTGGCGGGGGAATTCTGGGAGTTAAACTCCACCCGTTCTGGCGGGGGAATTCTGGGAGTTAAACTCCACCCGTTCTGGCGGGGGAATTCTGGGAGTTAAACTCCACCCATTCTGGCTGGGGAATTCTGGGAGTTAAACTCCACCCGTTCTGGCAGGGGAATTCTGGGAGTTAAACTCCACCCGTTCTGGCGGGGGAATTCTGGGAGTTAAACTCCACCCATTCTGGCTGGGGAATTCTGGGAGTTAAACTCCACCCATTCTGGCAGGGGAATTCTGGGAGTTAATCTCCACCCGTTCTGGCAGGGGAATTCTGGGAGTTAAACTCCACCCATTCTGGCTGGGGAATTCTGGGAGTTAAACTCCACCCATTCTGGCTGGAGAATTCTGGGAGTTAAACTCCACCCATTCTGGCAGGGGAATTCTGGGAGTTAAACTCCACCCATTCTAGCTGGAGAATTCTGGGAGTTAAACTCCACCCGTTCTTGCTGGAGAATTCTGGGAGTTAAACTCCACCCATTTTGGCGGGGGAATTCTGGGAGTTAAACTCCACCCATTCTGGCTAGGGAATTCTGGGAGTTGAAGTCCACTATTCTGGCTGGGGAATTCAGGCAGCTGAAGTGCACATATCTTACAAGGTGGAGAAACACTATATTAGAAAACCATCAATCTTCACACAGTCTCTCTCTGCCTCTCTATCTAGACTCCAGGATGCAAAATAATGGGTGGAAAACATAGGAAGAAAGATTTTGATTTAATTAAGGGTGGGTGGGGGGAATAAATATTGGGGCTATAACCATTTGGGACCTCCTCTCTTTAGCACAGGATTTGGGGAGATCCTGAGAGACGAGGCAGATCTTGTGAGTTTTCTCTCTCTCTCTCTTTCTCAAGACGGGGCTGTTAGTCCCATTTTTCTCTGTGTTTATTTTGCCTACGGGTGATGGGAGTTGGAGCCCCAGGATATCATCACTAGCGAGTTGTCGGCTACGCAACTCAGCTTTAGCACAATCGAGTGAGTCAAAGTACTACTACGACCTTCCTCCAGATCTCCGCACAATCACAGACCTTCGCCTCTTCCGTCGGACCTTAAAAACTTACTTCCTTCGTTTGGCTGGCCTGGCATAGCTGGTACAGCTATTACTACTTTAAGTGGGTTTTAATTAACGTTGTTAGCACGGGCCAAATCGTATTTAATCTTAATTTTAACTACTTGATTGTTTGCATTTTATATTTTATATTTTATAGCTCCTGTGCATCGCCCTGAGTCCCATGTCGGGAGATTGGGCGGTATAGAAATGAAATTAAAGTTAAAGTTACTTAAGAAAAACTTGAGTTTTTCTGGCTGGTTTAATGAGAAGCACAACACTAAAATCATTCCTTTACAAATCTGTCTCTATGTATTGCGTTGAATGTTGGTTATTTACATCATTTCATATTATATTGTGCTTTTATTCTGCCACCAGCTGGATACCCATGCTCCATTATAAAAATGTGGAATAAGTCTAACTCCTTAGCATCAGAGCCATTATTCAGGTGGGAAGGGGGAGTAGAATGTCTAAACTGCCAGCCCGCAGGCCGGATGAGTCACACGCTGGCCAAGCCCATGCCCAAGGGGCAGTTGGAACAGAGTTCTTTTCAGGTGGGGAGGGGGAGTAGAATGTCTAAACTGCCAGCCTGCAGGCCGGATGAGTCACACGCTGGCCAAGCCCATGCCCAAGGGGCAGTTGGAACAGAGTTCTTTTCAGGTGGGGAGGGGGAGTAGAATGTCTAAATTGCCAGCCCGCAGGCCGGATGAGTCACACGCTGGCCAAGCCCATGCCCAAGGGGCAGTTGGAACAGAGTTCTTTTCAGGTGGGGAGGGGGAGTAGAATGTCTAAACTGCCAGCCTGCAGGCCGGATGAGTCACACGCTGGCCAAGCCCATGCCCAAGGGGCAGTTGGAACAGAGTTCTTTTCAGGTGGGGAGGGGGAGTAGAATGTCTAAACTGCCAGCCTGCAGGCCGGATGAGTCACACGCTGGCCAAGCCCATGCCCAAGGGGCAGTTGGAACAGAGTTCTTTTCAGGTGGGGAGGGGGAGTAGAATGTCTAAACTGCCAGCCCACAGGCCGGATGAGTCACACGCTGGCCAAGCCCATGCCCAAGGGGCAGTTGGAACAGAGTTCTTTTCAGGTGGGGAGGGGG
Source organism: Rhabdophis nuchalis (assembly GCA_039707465.1). Taxonomy (NCBI): domain Eukaryota; kingdom Metazoa; phylum Chordata; class Lepidosauria; order Squamata; family Natricidae; genus Rhabdophis; species Rhabdophis nuchalis. Next base: position 5,690,456 of record CM077644.1, on the reverse strand, counting down.
AGTAGAACGTCTAACATTTTAGTGATAAGAATATAAGACATAATAATATAAGTGCGTTAATAATATAAGAAATACTAATAATCTGAGGGTCATTTTGAAAAACCCTTTCTTAGCAAGCACTTAGAAGCCAAGGGGAACATAAAATGGCAAATTAGAAGTTTGTAGGCTTTACATTTCGGGAGATATCGTGATGATGCATGATTGTTATTTTACTTTTATATATATATAGATAGACTGGTTTTTATCCGATGAGGCCCTCAGAGTTGTTTGGAAAGTGGGCAGACCTTATATCTGAATAAATAAAAGCAAGTACTTAATAGGAGCAGCAATTAAAGCCAAAAAAAAAAAAATCCCCTCCTTCTCTGTATTATTTTATTTATAAAAAGGTTTGTGGGCTGCTCAAAGAGAAGGAAACCTTCCCAGAATAGCACTTAACACACAGAAAATGCAAACCGACCCACATTTCAATGCGCTGTAATTCTAGTCATGATCAAATCCTGACAAGAGAGGATTAATAGCCACTATAAAAAGAACTTAAAATCCCCCCAAATAACCCCAAATCTAATTGCTCAAACCCCATTGCAGGCAGTCCTCGACTTACAACGCTTCATTTAATGGCCGTTGGAAGTTGCAACGGCGCCGAAAAAAATAGGCCGGTGACCGTTTTTCACACTCACGACCGTGACCCACGTGATCAAAAAGTCAGACGCTGGGCAACTGACTCCCATTTACGACGGTCGCAGTGCCTCTCGGTCACGCGATCCCCTTTTGCGACCTTCCCCCAAGCAAGGTCAAAGGGGGAAGGCCAGCTTCACTTAACAACCGTGTGACTAAACGAAGAGCGGCAATGAGCCGTTTAACAACCGCGGCAACCAAGGTCACAAAACGGGGCAAAACTCCCTTACCGAAGGCCGGATTCACTTAACAAACGGGGTGCCTAACGTTAACAGAGGCAACGATTCGTTTAAGAGCAACGCGGCACGCAAGGTCGTAAAACGGAGGGCCCAACTGTCTCGCTTAGCGATGGGGAAATGTGGTCGTCAGCTGAGGTCGTAAGTCGAGGACTATTTGGTCCATTGGGGCCATCGGTTCTGTCTCCAAGCAGGCTTCTCTTATTGCGTTTTACCTCTATTTTTTTTTGTTAAAAAAAAAAAAGAAGAAAGAAAATAATTTGATTTAATGCTTTGTTGTCCAGAGCATCCAGCCTGGTTTTTATGGGTGTGTCGAGATCACAATTATTCCGAAGAAAAATGGCAAACGTGATTCATTTAATAGCCTCTCGGTTATCTCTTGCTTTTTGGGGAAGTGGGCACGGGTGCTAATTAAAAAACACCTTTCATTTTAATTGGGTTTCAGCCGTTCTCGACAAGGGCATCTCATCAGCCCAGCGGGATCTTTTCTCTAAGTAGCTGGGAATCAAATTTCCTCTCCTTCCTCCTCCGTCTCTCACTCTTGCCAGATTATTTTTATATCAAGGGGGATAATAAAGTCGGCGCCTTATTTATCTTCCCCCCCCCCCACCACCTTTTTTTTGTTTTTTAACAGGACTCTTAAAAGAAAAAAAAACCACCTTGTAAATCACGCAGATGACAATCCCACTTGGAAAAGGCATATATATATATATATTTTGTGGGTTGCGAGCTGCGCCTTGCAAAAAGGTTGCATCCTGGTGTTTTGGGAAACACGGCAAACACTTTGAAGTGAACTCAAAGATTCCTTTATTAGGAGCACCAGCAGGCCCGGGGGGAAAAATCCCTCCCTCCTCCTCTCACCACAAGTCTCTTTCGTCCCAAGGACCGGCCCGTAGATTTCCACTGCTCTCCTCTCCTCTGTCACATCTATTCATCTCCACCCCCTGCCTTTGATCCCCAGAGCTAGGGTGGGGCTTCACTAGCAGCAGTGGCTCTTCCGTCCCAAGGACCAGCCCATAGATTTCCACTGCTCTCCTCTCCTCTGCCACATCTATTCATCTCCGCCCCTTGCCTTTGATCCCCAGAGCTAGGATGGGGCTTCACTAGCAGCGGTGGCTCTTCCGTCCCAAGGACCGGCCCATAGATTTCCACTGCTCTCCTTTCCTCTGCCACATCTATTCAACTCCACCCCCTGCCTTTGATCCCCAGAGCCAGGGTGGGGCTTCACTAGCAGCGGTGGCTCTTCCGTCCCAAGGACCGGCCCATAGATTTCCACTGCTCTCCTCTCCTCTGCCACATCTATTCATCTCTGCCCCCTGCCTTTTATCGCCAGAGCTAGGATGGGGCTTCACTAGCAGTGATGGCTCTTCCTTCCCAAGGACCGGCCCATAGATTTCTAATGCTCTCCTTTCCTCTGCCACATCTATTCAACTCCGCCCCCTGCCTTTGATCCCCAGAGCTAGGGTGGGGCTTCACTAGCAGCGGTGGCTCTTCCGTCCCAAGGACCTGCCCATAGATTTCCACTGCTCTCCTTTCCTCTGCCACATCTATTCAACTCCGCCCCCTGCCTTTGATCCCCAGAGCTAGGGTGGGGCTTCACTAGCAGCGGTGGCTCTTCCTTCCCAAGGACCGGCCCATAGATTTCCACTGCTCTCCTTTCCTCTGCCACATCTATTCAACTCCGCCCCCTGCCTTTGATCCCCAGAGCTAGGGTGGGGCTTTGCTAGCAGTGGTGGCTCTTCCTTCCCAAGGACCGGCCCATAGATTTCCTCTGCTCTGCTCTCCTCTGCCACATCTATTCATCTCCGCCCCCTGCCTTTTATCCCCAGAGTTAGGGTGGGGCTTCACTAGCAGCGGTGGCTCTTCCGTCCCAAGGACCGGCCCATAGATTTCCTCTGCTCTCCTCTCCTCTGTCACATCTATTCATCTCCGCCCCTTGCCTTTGATCCCCAGAGCTAGGGTGGGGCTTCACTAGCAGCGGTGGCTCTTCCGTCCCAAGGACCGGCCCATAGATTTCCACTGCTCTCCTCTCCTCTGCCACATCTATTCATCTCCGCCCCTTGCCTTTGATCCCCAGAGCTAGGGTGGGGCTTCACTAGCAGCGGTGGCTCTTCCGTCCCAAGGACCGGCCCATAGATTTCCACTGCTCTCCTCTCCTCTGCCACATCTATTCATCTCTGCCCCCTGCCTTTTATCGCCAGAGTTAGGATGGAGCTTCGCTAGCAGTGGTGGCTCTTCCGTCCCAAGGACCGGCCCATAGATTTCCACTGCTCTCCTCTCCTCTGCCACATCTATTCATCTCCGCCCCCTGCCTTTCATCCCCAGAGTTAGGGTGGGGCTTCACTAGCAGCGGTGGCTCTTCCGTCCCAAGGACCGGCCCATAGATTTCCACTGCTCTCCTCTCCTCTGCCACATCTATTCATCTCCGCCCCCTGCCTTTCATCCCCAGAGTTAGGGTGGGGCTTCACTAGCAGCGGTGGCTCTTCCGTCCCAAGGACCGGCCCATAGATTTCCACTGCTCTCCTCTCCTCTGCCTTCTGCACATCTGTGTGTCAGGCACTGTGCCCAGCTGTTCCCCCTCTTCCTCATCAGCCACCTCCACACCTGGGGGCTGTTGACTCTCCATCTGAGGGCTGACGGATGGCCCAGGCTCCGCCTCCATCTCTCTCTCTCTGGCAGCTCCATTCCTTCTTCCCCCTCGGAGCTCTCAGGTTGCCTCAATGCTGACCCTGACTCCTACGCCTCCTTCTCTGATTCGGCAGCAGTGCGCATGCACAAAGTTGCATGACAATACAATACAATAGCAGAGTTGGAAGGGACCTTGGAGGTCTTCTAATCCAACCCGCTGCTCTGCCATTTCAGATAAATGGCTACCCAATCTCTTCTTAGAAACCTCCAGAGTTGGAGCACCCACAACCTCTAGTGGCAAGCTGTTCCACTGATTAATTGTCGTCACTGTAAGGAAGTTTCTCCTTAAGCCGTTCCATAGGTTGTTCTCACCATCATGAAATTCCTCCTCAGTTCTAAGTTGCTTCTCTCCTTGATTAGTTTCCACCCATTGCTCCTTGTTCTACCCTCTGGTGCCTTGGAAAATGGCTTGACTCCCTCTTCTTTGGGGCAACCCCTGAGATATTGGAAGACTGCTATCATGTCTCCCCTGGTCCTTCTTTCCATTAAACGAGACCTACCCAGTTCCTGCAACCGTTCTTCATATGTTTGAGCCTCCAGTCCCCTCATCCTCTTTGTTGCTCTTCTCTGCACTCTTTCCAGAGTCTCCACGTCTTTTCTACATCATGGTGACCAAAACTGGATGCAGACAAAGGGAACAGCTAAAGAACAAGGGTCGACTTGGGATTAAAGCCACAGGTGGATGATGAATGGCCCCAGGAATAAAAGAGGAGCGAAAGAGGAGGGGGCTTTTGCAGGAAGCAATTCCTTCGTTCGTTTCAGGAGTGTGAAGATCTGTCCGTGAATCTCAGAGACTCTGTGCCCAGCCTTTCCTTGCACAGCACCTCATTTGGAAACTATTTGCATGGCAGCTTTCCAAGCTAGATAAGGTCTGTGGTCATAAATCCTCCTTTGAAAGGCTGTTTGCCAGGCCTTGGCTGAAGGGGAAGGAGAGGAATTCACATTCGTTTAATAAAAAGGGGGTTTGTCCGGGACCAGGACTCTGCCTCCTACTTTTGGGGGGAAGCCTAGGTCAGAACAAGAAGTCCTTGAGGTATGGCCACCATTGAGTCCAGAATTTACATTGCTAAGTAAGAAATTTGTTAAGTGAGTTTTCCTCATTTTACGACTCTTCTTGCACAGTCGTTGAGGGCATCACTGCACCTGTTAAACGAGTAACACGCTTGTTAAATGAACTTGGCTTCTCCAATGACTTTTCTTGTTAGAAGCTCACAAAGGAGGATTGCATCACCCTGGGACAGTGCCACTGTCATAAATCTGAGACAGTTGTCCGGCAGCCGAATAAGTCATTGAGCACGGGGATGATGCAACTGTCATAAGTGCAAAAAATAGCCGTTAAGTCGCTTTTTTCCAGTGCTGTTGAATGATCACTGAACAAACAGTTGTAAGTTGAGAACGGGCCCACTTGGAATATTTGCATCCAGTTTTGGTCGCCACGATGTAGAAAAGATGTGGAGACTCCCAGAATTCCCCAGCCAATTAAAAAGCCCATTGACATGATAACAAAGTCGGAAGGGACCTTAGAGGTCCTCTAGTCCACCCCCCCCCCCGCTCAAGAAGGAGACCTTAGACCAAGGATGTCCAACCGTGGCCTCTTTTAAGACTTGTAGCCAAGATTTTAAGGCCTCTAATAACTCCCAGAATTCCCAGCATGTCTGGACTTCATTTCCCAGGTTTCTGGGCCGATTGGGGGATCCTGGGAGTTGAAATCCACAAGTCTTAAAGGGGCCAAGGTTGGACACCCCTCGTTTAATACCTTTCTCCCCCACTCCTTCTCACACGAACGCCAGCCAGCCAGACCCTCCCCATATGATAAGGCCACACTTGGAATACGGCATCCAGTTTTGGTCGCCACGATGTAGAAAAGATGCTGAGACTCTGGAAAGAGTGCAGAGAAGAGCAACAAAGAGGATTAGGAGGCTAAAACATAGGAAGAACGGTTGCAGGAACTGGATAGGTCTAGTTTGATGAAAAGAAGGACCAGGGGAGACATGATAGCAGCCTTCCAATATCTCAGGGGTTGCCACAAAGAAGAGGGAGTCAAACTATTCTCCAAAGCACCTGAGGGCAGAACAAGAAGCAATGGGTGGAAACTAATCAAGGAGAGAAGCAACTTAGAACTGAGGAGGAATTTCCTGACAGTGAGAAGAATTAATCAGTGGAACAGAAGTTGCCTCCAGAAGTTGTGAATGCCCCAACACTGGAAGTCTTTAAGAAGATGTTGGATAGCCATTTGTCTGAAACGGTATAAGGTTCCTGCCTAGGCAGGGGGTTGGATTAGAAGACCTCCAAGGTCCCTTTCCAACTCTTCTTAATCTGTTATTCTGCTCTCCTTCCCTTCGTCGCCCAAGGTCATTCTCACAGCCCTGCGAGAGAATGGGAAACCACCAGGAACCTCAGGCCAGGAAGTTCAAAAATTGTCCCTAGGGCTGCCAAGAAAATTTGCAAGAAAGGAGTAGCAGGTTGATTAAGGGAAACTTTACATTACTCAGAGTGAGATCACCGAGGGTTGGGCTGGTGGGTGGGAGAAGATGGCTGAAGATTTCAGATGCGCTGAGAATAGACTTTCAGCTATTCATTTTGGTGTCCAAATAGTCACCAATATTTCAAAAGGACTTCAGTTCCCAGCAGGCGGTGATCTACTAATTTTGAGTGGTCTTGAGTAGTGATGTAGTAGAGTCAGCTAAATCGGTCCTGGAAAGGAAGGATTTTCAGGAAATCCCAGGGCTCCTGGCGAAGTAGCAAAAATGATAATAATCACCTTAGAAAAAAAGAAGTGGCAACCACCTTTGTATGATTGCTCAAGAAAACGTACGGGATGACAATTACTCATTCGTTACTCAAGCGTCTTTTGAACTTGCCCCCATAGCCTTTGGGTACCGATTTAGAACTAAGGAGAAATTTCCTGACATCAAGGACAATTAGTGAGGGGAACTACTTGCCTCCAGAAACTGTGGGTGCTCTAACACTGGAAGGTTTTAAGAAGATGTTGGATAACTCTTTGTCTGAAGTGGTGTAGGGTTTCCTGCCTAGGCAAGGGGTTGGACTAGAAGACCTCCAAGGTCCCTTCCAACTATAATACAATAGCAGAGTTGGAAGGGGCCTTGGAGGTCTTCTAGTCCAACCCCCTGCCTAGGGAGGAGCTCTACACCATTTCAGACAAATGGCTCTCCAACATCTTCTTAAAGACTTGCAATGTTGGGGCATTCACAACTTCTGGAGGCAACTTCTCTTCCATTGACTAATTGTTCTCACTGTCAGGAAATTCCTCCTCAGTTCTAAGTTGCTTCTCTCCTTGATTAGTTTCCACCCATTGCTTCTTGTTCTACCCTCAGGTGCTTTGGAGCATAGCTTGACTCCCTCTTCTTTGGGGCAACCCCTGAGATATTGGAAGGCTGCTATCATGTCTCCCCTAATCCTTCTTTTCATTAAACTAGACCTACCCAGTCCCTGCAACCGTTCTTCCTATGTTTTAGCCTCCAGTCCCCTCATCCTCTTTGTTGCTCTTCTCTGCACTCTTTCTAGAATCTCCACATCTTTTCTACATCGTGGTGACCACAACTGGATGCAAATATTCCAAGTGTGGCCTTCCCAAGGCCTTATAAAGTGGTATTAACCCTTCACGGGATCTTGATTCTCTCCCTCTGTTGATGCAGCCTAGAACTGGGTTGGCTTTTTTGGCAGCTGTTGCCCACGGCTGGCTCCTATTTCAATGGTCGTCCACTAGGACTCCAAGATCCCTCTCACCATTACTACTCCGTTACTACTCTGTTATTCTATTCTATACTACGCCCACCGGTCCGGAGACAGTCTACTAAACCGTTTAATCCGCTGGTATGAAATTAAGAAGCCGCGATGACAGGGCTGGGCGAAGATTTACTTCAAATGGGAAATCGAAGCGTGCAACGCCATGAGGTTGTTACGAAGGAGGAGAAGCACTTGAAGAGACGGCGAGAAGGAGGAGAGGAAGGAAGCAGAAAGGAGAAGTCGGCACTCGGGCCACTTTGCACAATCTTCCCACCGCAAATGTGTTCCCTTACGTCTTTCTCACCAGACAGAACGAAATTAAAAAACACACACACAGATGCTAATTGATAAGGGCCTTGTAATCGGTCTTACTCATAAGCCACAGCTGCATAACCATCATTCGCTCCCCTCCCTCCCCTCTTCTGAATTTAAAGGCTTAGAATTAGGATCGGTAGCTAAGTCCCGTGTCTGATGAGTCGAGCTGAAGCTTGCAACAAGCCAGGGTCAGACCTGGAAGCCATCTTCAGGCCTGCTGTGGGAAAATGAGAGGGGAGATTATATGGAGCATGGGAGATATATGGTCTAAAATCAAGGGTCTCCAACCGTGGCAACTTTAAGACTTGTGGACTTCAACTCCCAGAATTCCTCGGGCAGCAAAGCTGTAAGACTTGTGGACTTCAACTTCCAGAATTCCTCAGCCAGCAAACCTTTAAGCCTTGTGGACTTCAACTCCCAGAATTCCTCGGCCAGCAAAGCTTTAAGCCTTGTGGACTTCAACTCCCAGAATTCCTCGGGCAGCAAAGCTTTAAGCCTTGTGGACTTCAACTCCCAGAATTCCTCAGCCAGCAAAGCTTTAAGCCTTGTGGACTTCAACTCCCAGAATTCCTCGGCCAGCAAAGCTTTAAGCCTTGTGGACTTCAACTCCCAGAATTCCTCGGCCAGCAAAGCTTTAAGCCTTGTGGACTTCAACTCCCAGAATTCCTTGGTCCAGCAAAGCTTTAAGACTTGTGGACTTCAACTGCTAGAACTCTTCGGCCAGCTTCGCTTTGCTGGCTGAGGAATTCTGGGAGTTGAAGTCCACAAGTCTTAAAGTTGCCAAGGTTGGAGAACCCTGGTCTAAATAACATTCCTTTCTCAGAGAGGCAAGGACACCTTGCCCTTCACATGGAGTGACATGACTGGGAGGCATCTCCAGTTTTGGATGGTGCCTGACTGGGCCATGTGACAGACCTGTTGTCAGGCCTGGAAGCCATCTTTTGGATTGGGCCTTCAGCCCTGACACGTTTAATGCTGTGGGAAAATGGGAGAGGGATTACATGGAATATGGGAGACATATAGTCAAAATAACATTCCTTTCTCAGAGAGTCAAGGACACCTTGCCCTTCACATGGAGTGGCATGACTGGGAGGCATCTCCAGTTTTGGATGGTGCCGGATTGGGCCATGTGACAGACATGTGGGTACTTGGTAGGTGTTTGGACTTTCTTTTGGGTGGGGAAAACCTGGAAACTTTCAGATTCGGGTTTTCCCAGATGTACCAATAGGATACTTTGAGGAACCTCAACTTTGAGGAACCTCAAGACTCGGGGTCTTCTTTCATTGAGGGGTATTACTTGGAACCATGACACCAGTGGCTTGGATTAAAATTGGTTATTTGGAAAAGGGGGCACAGATCGTCCTCGACTTACAACCATTTAGAAAAAGTTATTTATGGCCGTTTTTCACACTTAACGACCGCTGCAGAATCCCCATGGTGAAGTGATCAAAGTTCAAGCACACGGCAAATGGCATATATTTATGCCGGTTGTACTGTCCAGGGGTCATGTCATTGACTGTGGAATGGAGATGGGGACCATTGGTGAGTTTGCTGGATCCACTGATCCCCACATCCACTGGGGAAAAGAACTGATAGGCAGGAAATCCATGTTTCTTCTCTCACAAAGTCAATATTCCAGAAGATCTTGTTGGTTCTTTTAGAAGGTCTATATTCCAGAAATCCATGTTTCTTCTCCCACAAGGTCAATATTCCAAAAGACCTCGTTGGTTCTTTCAGAAATCCATGTTTCTTCTCCCACAAGGTCAATATTCCAGAAGACCTCATTGGTTCTTTCAGAAGGTCCATATTCCAGAAATCCATGTTTCTTCTCCCACAAGGTCAATATTCCAGAAGACCTCGTTGGTTCTTTCAGAAGGTCCATATTCCAGAAATCCATGTTTCTTCTCCCACAAGGTCAATATTCCAGAAGACCTCGTTGGTTCTTTCAGAAGGTCCATATTCCAGAAATCCATGTTCCTTCTCCCACAAGGTCAATATTCCAGAAGACCTTGTTGGTTCTTTCAGAAGGTCTATATTCCAGAAATCCATGTTTCTTCTCCCACAAGGTCAATATTCCAGAAGATCTCGTTGGTTCTTTCAGAAATCCATGTTTCTTCTCCCACAAGGTCAACATTCCAGAAGACCTCGTTGGTTCTTTCAGAAGGTCCATATTCCAGAAATCCATGTTTCTTCTCCCACAAGGTCAATATTCCAGAAGACCTTGTTGGTTCTTTAAGAAGGTCTTTATTCTAGAAATCCATGTTTCTTCTCCCACAAGGTCAATATTCCTGAAGACCTCGTTGGTTCTTTCAGAAGGTCTATATTCCAGAAATCCATGTTTCTTCTCCCACAAGGTCAATATTCCAGAAGACCTTGCAGGTTCCTTCAGAAGATCGTTATTCCAGAAATCCATGTTTCTTCTCCCACAAGGTCTATCTTCCTGAAGACCACACTGATTCTTTCGCAAGGTCAATCTTTCAGAAGATCACGTTTGTTTTCCACAAAGTCTGTATTCCAACAGACCACATTGGCGCTCCCTCAAGGTCAATATTTCCCTACCAGGCCCACAAAACTGCACAAGAGAATTTCCCCGCCACAAAGCTGCTGAAATCAGGGGCCAGGTTTCACCAAGCTGTGTCACAACATATGACCACACTTCCATGAGAAGACCAGAAGAAGGTCTTCTTCTGAAGCATAGAGAGCTTCTGAGAGGATTCTGAGATCACCCAGCTGGCTTTCATGCCTAAGGACGGACTAGAACTCCCAGTCTCCAGGTGATTGGCCTAAAGTCACCCAGCTGGCTTTCATGCCTAAGGCAAGACTAGAACTCCCAGTCTCCAGGTGATTGGCCTAAAATCACTCAGCTGGCTTTCAGGCCTAAGGCAAGACTAGAACTCCCAGTCTCCTGGTGATTGGTCCAAAGCACCCAGCTGGCTTTCATGCCTAAGGCCAAACTAGAACTCCCAGTCTCAAATCTGATGCCTTAACCCAGGAGTCGCCAACCTGTGAGTGGTGTCCTGCCACCTGGGCTACACCCCTTTCACAACCGGGCCACACAAACAGCAGGCGTGCGTGCGTACATGCATGCATGCGGTGAGCTCCATTTCCACAAACAGTGGGCACTCACGCGGACATGCGAAACTCCATTTTTGCTCGCACGGACCCATTCTCTCCTCCTCCTGGTCTGTCACGCCAGAAATGTTGGGGACCGCTGCCTGAATCCCCTAGGCCTAGACTAGGGGTCTCCAACCTTTGCAACTTTAAGTCTGAAGGACTTCAGTTCCCAGACTTCTCCAGCCAGCAAAGCTCAACAACTCTAACCCAGGGGTCTCCAACCTTTGCAACTTTAAGTCTGAAGGACTTCAGCTCCCAGACTTCTCCAGCCAGCAAAGCTCAACAACTCTAACCCAGGGGTCTCCAACCTTTGCAACTTTAAGTCTGAAGGACGTCAGCTCCCAGAATTCTCCAGCCAGCAAAGCTCAACAACTCTAACCCAGGGGTCTCCAACCTTTGCAATTTGAAGTCTGAAGGACGTCAGCTCCCAGACTTCTCCAGCCAGCAAAGCTCAACAACTCTAATCCAGGGGTCTCCAACCTTTGCAACTTGAAGTCTGAAGGACTTCAGCTCCCAGAATTCTCCAGCCAGCAAAGCTCAACAACTCTAACCCAGGGGTCTCCAACCTTTGCAACTTTAAGTCTGAAGGACTTCAGCTCCCAGACTTCTCCAGCCAGCAAAGCTCAACAACTCTAACCCAGGGGTCTCCAACCTTTGCAACTTTAAGTCTGAAGGACTTCAGCTCCCAGACTTTTCCAGCCAGCAAAGCTCAACAACTCTAACCCAGGGGTCTCCAACCTTTGCAACTTTAAGTCTGGAGGACTTCAGCTCCCAGACTTTTCCAGCCAGCAAAGCTCAACAACTCTAACCCAGGGGTCTCCAACCTTTGCAACTTTAAGTCTGGAGGACTTCAGCTCCCAGACTTCTCCAGCCAGCAAAGCTCAACAACTCTAACCCAGGGGTCTCCAACCTTTGCAACTTTAAGTCTGAAGGACTTCAGCTCCCAGAATTCTCCAGCCAGCAAAGCTCAACAACTCTAACCCAGGGGTCTCCAACCTTTGCAACCTTAAGTCTGAAGGACTTCAGCTCCCAGAGTTCTCCAGCCAGCAAAGCTCAACAACTCTAACCCAGGGGTCTCCAACCTTTGCAACTTTAAGTCTGAAGGACTTCAGCTCCCAGAGTTCTCCAGCCAGCAAAGCTCAACAACTCTAACCCAGGAGTCTCCAACCTTGGCAACTTTAAGTCTGAAGGACTTCAGCTCCCAGAGTTCTCCAGCCAGCAAAGCTCAACAACTCTAACCCAGGGGTCTCCAACCTTTGCAACTTTAAGTCTGAAGGACTTCAGCTCCCAGAATTCTCCAGCCAGCAAAGCTCAACAACTCTAACCCAGGAGTCTCCAACCTTGGCAACTTTAAGTCTGAAGGACTTCAGCTCCCAGAGTTCTCCAGCCAGCAAAGCTCAACAACTCTAACCCAGGGGTTTCCAACCTTGGCAACTTTAAGTCTGAAGGACTTCAGCTCCCAGACTTCTCCAGCCAGCAAAGCTCAACAACTCTAACCCAGGGGTCTCCAACCTTTGCAACTTTAAGTCTGAAGGACGTCAGCTCCCAGAGTTCTCCAGCCAGCAAAGCTCAACAACTCTAACCCAGGGGTCTCCAACCTTTGCAACTTTAAGTCTGAAGGACGTCAGCTCCCAGAGTTCTCCAGCCAGCAAAGCTGGCTGGAGAAGTCTGGGAGCTGACGTCCTTCAGACTTCAAGTTGCAAAGGTTGCCCAGCCCTGGCCTAGACCCAAACCGTCTCTCTACCCCATGAAAAGGCTTGCATGTCGTATCATTTTTGTTGATTCCTCAAAACCAGTGGTGAGATTCATGTCGGTTCGTGCCGGTACGTGAGAAGCAGTTGTTGAACAGCTGGCTGGCCCTGCCCCTATCTGCCCCGCCCCTTCCAGGAGTCCCCCTGCAGGCTGCAAGTAGGCCTACTAGGCCCAAAACAAGCCGCAGGGCATGCGCCCACCCCCACCCCGTGGCCCGTGTTTGCTCCCAGGGAGGGGGCGGGGCGCAGGAGGCCGAGTGCTGCCTGTCACATCCCCTGGCCACGCCCACTATGGCCACACCCACCAAGCTGGTCATTAGAGCAAAGAACTGGTTGTTAAATTCTTTGAATCCCACCACTGCTCAACACACACACCAGTGGTGGGTTTCAAATTTTTTTAGAACCTACTCTGTAGGCGTGGCCTATTTTGTGGGCGTGGCTTGGCAGTCATGGTGGGAGTGGCCACCTTTTAAACTGTGGTGAAGCTCATTTAACAACGCTCTTGCTTAGCCACCAAAATTTTGGACTCAATTGTGATGATAATTTCTTTCTTTCTTTCTTTCTTTCTTTCTTTCTTTCTTTCTTTCTTTCTTTCTTTCTTTCTTTCTTTCTTTCCTTTCTTCCTTCCTTCCCTTTCCTTTCCTTCCCATTGGGTCACTGGCAGCGGCGCGCCAGATTTACTTCCAGGTACGCCGGTGGAACCCCCTCTCACCGGCTCTCTACATTTCACCAACCGGCTCTCGCGAGTAGGTGCGAGCCTGCAGAAAGCCACCACTGACACACACAGGGACTCCACCCATTCCTCCTCCATGCCCAAGACGCATTCAGGGAATGAATTTTACAAATCTTATGTCAAATCCCTTATGGAGCATCCCATAATACTTATAATACTACGTATAATTAATAATACTTATGGAGCATTATTCCAGTATTAGGGGCTGCCGCAAAGAAGACGAGAGTCAACTTATTTTCCAAAGCACCAGAAGGCAGGACAAGAAACAACGGGTGGAAACTAATCAAATAGAGAAGCAGCCTGGAATTAAGGAGATACTTCCTAAGAGTGAGGACAAATAACCAGTGGAACTGCTGGCCAACAGAGGTTGTGGGTGCTCCTCCATCACTCGGGGTTATTAAGAAGAGATTAGACAACAATTTGTCTGAAATGGTATAGTCTCCTGCTTGAGCAGAGGGCTGGACTAGAAGACCTCCAAGTCCCCTTCCATCTCTTGTTATTCTGTAATTCTGTAAGGGTCTCCTGCTTGAGCAGGGGGCTGGACTAGAAGACCTCCAAGGTCCCTTCCAACTCTTGTTATTCTGTAATTCTGTAAGGGTCTCCTGCTTGAGCAGGGGGCTGGACTAGAAGACCTCCAAGGTCCCTTCCAACTCTTGTTATTCTGTAATTCTGTAAGGGTCTCCTGCTTGAGCAGAGGGCTAGACTAGAAGATCTCCAAGTCCCCTTCCAACTCTTGTTATTCTGTCATTCTGTATAGGGTCTCCTGCTTGAGCAGGGGGTTGGACTAGGAGACCCCCGAGGTCCCTTCCAACTCTTGTTATTCTGTCATTCTGTAAGGGCCTCCTGCTTGAGCAGGGGGCTGGACTAGAAGACCTCCAAGGTCCCTTCCAACTCTTGTTATTCTGTCATTCTGTATAGGGTCTCCTGCTTGAGCAGGGGTTGGACTACAAGACCTCCAAGGTCCCTTCCAACTCTTGTTATTCTGTAATTCTGTAAGGGTCTCCTACTTCAGCAGGGGGCTGGACTAGAAGACCTCCAAGGTCGCTTCCAACTCTTGTTATTCTGTCATTCTGTATAGGGTCTCCTGCTTGAGCAGGGGTTGGACTACAAGACCTCCAAGGTCCCTTCCAACTCTTGTTATTCTGTAATTCTGTAAGGGTCTCCTACTTCAGCAGGGGGCTGGACTAGAAGACCTCCAAGGTCGCTTCCAACTCTTGTTATTCTGTCATTCTGTATAGGGTCTCCTGCTTGAGCAGGGGGCTGGACTAGAAGACCTCCAAGGTCCCATCCAGCTCTATTCAGATTGATCGCTATATTTCTTTACGTCTGCACAAGCCCATGTGAAGCCACCTGCCCATGGAGTGCTCTCAGGACATTCCTTTCCCGATACAAATGTCCTTTTCTGTCCATTCGGCAGAATTGTGTATGTGTGTGTGTGTGTGTGTTTTGCCTGCTACGTGACTCATGGTGTGTTTTTTATTTTATTTGCCTAACGTGACTTTCCAACTTTGCATTCGAGACAGGAAGCCCAGAAGAGAAAAGGGAAGGAACAGAAGGATGTTTGGATCGGTCATTCAAGTCCAATACGTCGGTTGCAGTGGTGGGTTTCAGCCAGTACGGCGTGGTACAGCCGTACCAGTAGAAGCCGGAAGCAGCGACCACCGCACTGATACGGTGGCTCATTTGGCCCACCCGTCTGCATTCCCTACCAAGTCCAATACTGTACGTCGGTTGCAGTGGTGGGTTTCAGCCAGTACGGCGCGGTACAGCCGTACCAGTAGAAGCCGGAAGCAGCGACCACCGCACTGATACGGTGGCTCCTTTGGCCCACCTGCCTGCATTCCCTACCTGTTTATAATTCATCTGGCCAATTGCGCCTGTGCGCACAGCTTGCGGCGCCTGCGCAACCTCTACCAAACAGGGGCGGTGGCGCGCGCATGCACAACTAGGACCCCCGGCCCCGTGCACACCATACCGGTAGCAACGCGGAGTCAAACCAACCACTGGTCAGTTGCTTAGTCTGTCCAAAGGAAATCACCGCAGGAGATGGCTTGGTCACATTTTGAGGGTTTGAGAGTCCAGGGGTGGGGGAAACTAGACTCCGTTTATGACCTGTGGACTTCAACTCCCAGAATTCCTGAGCCAGCCCAGAATTCTGGGAAACCGAGTCCACGAATACTGTGAATTCTGGGAGTTGAAGTCCCCAGATCTTTAAAGGGGCCCCTAGTTCCCCCCCATCTCTGGTTTAGACCCACAAAGGAGACAGCTTAGCACATTCTCTCCCATCCCACGTCTGAAACAGTTTGTGAGAATCTAGGGCAGCGTGGGCTCAAAGGTCCAACTTTTAAGCCTGTGTTGGCTGGGGACTTCAACTCCCAGAATTCCCCAGCCAGCGCAACCGATTGGTGGGACGACCAAGGAGATACCAATTCAGACAAACAAGCTAACAGTAAACGACGGCCTAATCAAAGAACCACCAAGAGCTGCCCCAGCAACCCTGAAAGGGCCAATCAGCAGTATATAAAAAGAGCACACACACACCCTCTCGTCTAGCCCTGATGATGCTACCTAGTTGGGTCATGAAATGCCTGCAAGAAAACAACCAAGTTCAGTTATGAAGGGAGGGAGGGAAGGAATGGGAGGAAGGAAGTTTCATGTTGAGGAAGGGTAATATGGAAGGAAGGAAGGAAGGAAGGAAGGAAGGAAGGAAGGAAGGAAGGAAGGAAGGAAGGAAGGAAGGAAGGAATTGATTAATGATGAGAAAGGAAGGTTAATTTGAGAGGGAGGGAAAGAAGATGTTGGATAGCCATTTGTCTGAAACGGTATAGGGCTTCCTGCCTAGGCAGGGGGTTGGACTAGAAGACCTCCAAGGTCCCTTCCTACTCTGCTATTTTATTGTTGTATTATTATTGTATTAAGTTTTATATTGAGGAAGGAAAGAAGGAAGGAAGGAAGGAAGGAAGGAAGGAAGGAAGGAAGGAAGGAAGGAAGGAAGGAAGGAAGGAAGGTTGTTTGATTAATATAGAGGAAGGAAGATTAATTTGGAAGGGAAGGAAGGAAGTTTCATGTTGAAGGGTAATATGGAAGGAAAGAAGGAAGGAAGGAAGGAAGGAAAGAAGGAAGGAAAGAAGCAACGAAAGAAGAAAGGAAGGTTGATTAATGTTGAGGAAGGAAGGTTAAATTGGAAGGGAAAGAAGGACGTTTCATGTTGAAGGGTAATCTGGAAGGAAAGAAGGAAGGAAGGAAGAAGGAAGGGAAGAAGGAAAGAAGGGGAGAAAGAAGAAAGGAAGGTTGATTAATGTTGAGGAAGGAAGGTTAATTTGGAAGGGAGGGAAGTTTCATGTTGAAGAGTAATCTGGAAAGAAAGAAGGAAGGAAGAAGGAAGGAAAGAAGGAAGGAAGGAAAGAAGGAAAGAAAGAAAGAGAAAGAAGGAAGGCAGGCTGATTAATGTTGAGGAAGGAAGGTTAATTTGGAAGGAAGAGAAGGACGTTTCATGTTGAAGGGTAATCTGGAAGGAAAGAAAGGAGGAAGAAAGGAAAGAGAAAGAAAGAAAGAAAGAAAGAAAGAAAAAAAGAAAGAAAGAGAAAGAAGGAAGGCAGGCTGATTAATGTTGAGGAAGGAAGGTTAATTTGAAAGGAAGGACGTTTCATGTTGAAGGGTAATCTGGAAGGAAAGAAAGGAGGAAGAAAGGAAAGAAAGAAAGAATGAAAGAATGAAAGAAAGAGAAAGAAGGAAGGCAGGCTGATTAATGTTGAGGAAGGAAGGTTAATTTGGAAGGAAGAGAAGGACGTTTCATGTTGAAGGGTAATCTGGAAGGAAAAAAAGGAGGAAGAAAGGAAAGAGAAAGAAAGAAAGAAAGAAAGAAAGAAAGAAAGAAGGAAAGAAAGAAAGAGAAAGAAGGAAGGCAGGCTGATTAATGTTGAGGAAGGAAGGTTAATTTGAAAGGAAGGGAAGGACGTTTCATGTTGAAGGGTAATCTGGAAGGAAAGAAAGGAGGAAGAAAGGAAAGAGAAAGAAAGAAAGAAAGAAAGAAAGAAAGAAAGAAAGAAAGAAAGAAAGAAAGAAAGAAAGAAAGAAAGAAGGAAGGCAGGCTGATTAATGTTGAAGAAGGAAGGTTAATTTGAAAGGGAGGGAAGGACGTTTTATGTTGAGGAAGGAAGGAAGGGAGGGAGGGAGGAAGGAAGGAAGGAAGGAAGGAAGGAAGGAAGGAAGGAAGGAAGGAAGGAAGGAAGGACGGACTACAAGCCAGTCCCATTTGCACAACCCCCCCTCCCCACTCCTCAATCAACACAACACAACAGCAGCTGGCCTGACCACAGAGCCCGGCTGGCTCCATCACCCCCCCCACCTCAATCTTGCGCAAGGGAGCCCCTCCCCACCCCCAGCCCAGAGTCACATGCAGGTGGTGTGTGAGTGAATCAGCCTTGCAGAAGAGGAGAGGCGAGGAGGAAGGAAGGAAGGAAGGAACAAACGAACGAAGGGAGCCACACGCACACACACACACACACACACACACACACACACACACACAGAGGAGATGTGTTTCGCCTACAGACAAGGCCAGCCTGCTGCAGACACTCTCTGCACAGCCTTTCCTAGCAGGAAGGAAGGAAGGCAGGCACTGGAAGGGAGGGTGCGTGTGTGTTTGCCTGTGTGTTTGTGTTTGTGTGTGCATGCAGAAGTGGGGCAAGGCAGCAAAACAAAGCATTGTGAAGCTCTTTGCAGGGCTCAACATCCTTAGCTATAAATTCACGGCTGGTAGCACAATTTCTCTCCCCCTTCCTCTTTCTTTCTCTCATTCTCGCTTTCTTTCTCTCTCTCTCTTTCTGCCTTTCTTTCTCTGTCTCTGTCTCTTTCCCTCTGTCTTTCTGTTTTCCTCTCTTTCTTTTTCTCTCCCTGTCCTTCTCTCTTTCTTTCTCTCTCTCCCTTTCCCTCTTTTTCTGTCCTTTACTGTCTCTTTTTCTCTTCTCGGTTTGTCTCTATCACCCTCTTTCTTTCTCCCTTTCTCCTTCCCTCTCTTTCTGTCTTTTTCTGTCTCTTTCTCTCTTCTCTGTTTGTCTCTATCTCCCTCTTTCTTTCGCTCTCTCAATTTCTCTCTTTCTTTTTCTCTCTTTCTCTGTCTCTTTCCATCTTTCTCTCTTCCTCTCTCCTTTCTTTCTCTCTCTTTTTCTTTCTCTCTCTTTCTCAGTCTGTCTCTGTCTCTTTCTCTCTTCTCTGTTTGTCTCTTTCTCTTTCTCTCTGTCTCTTTCTTTTTCTGTCTCTTTCTCTGTCTCTCTGTCTCTTTCCCTCTATCTTTCTCTCTTCCTCTCTCTCTTTTCTCTCCCTCTCTCCCTCTTTCTCTCTCGTTCTTTCTTACTCTCTCTTGCTCTCTTCCTCTCTCTCTGTCTCATTCCCTCACTCTTCCTCTGTCTTTTTCTGTCTCTTTCTCTCTTCTCTGTTTGTCTCTCTCTCTCTTTTGCTCTCTCTTTCTTTTTCTCTCTTTCTCTCTCTCCATCTCTTTCCCTCTATCTTTCTCTCTTCCTCTCTCTTTTTCTCTCCCTCTCCCTCCCTCCCGCTCTCTCTTGTTCTTTCTCAATCTCTCTTGCTCTCTCCCTCTCTCTCCCCCTCACTCTTTCTCTGTCTTTCTCTGTCTCTTTCTCTCTTCACCCTCTTTGTCTCTTTTTCTTTCTGCCTTTCTCTGTCTCCCTGTCTCTTTCCCTCTATCTTTCTCTCTTCCTCTCTCTTTTTCTCTCCCACTCTCTCCCTCTCTCTCTCTCTTGTTCTTTCACATTCTCTCTTGTTCTCTTCCTCTCTCTCCCTCTCCCTCATTCTTTCTGTCTTTCTCTGTCTCTTTCTTTCTTCTCTGTCTCTATCTCTCTTTCTTTTTCTGTCTTTCTCTTTCTCTGTGTCTCTTTCCCTCTATCTTTCTCTCTTCCTCTCTCTTTTTCTCTCCCTCTCTCCCTCCCTCTCTCTTGTTCTTTCTCACTCTCTCTTGCTCTCTTCCTCTCTCTCCCCCTCCCCCTCACTCTTCCTCTCTCTTTTTCTGTCTCTTTCTCTATATCTCTCTGTCTCTCCTCCTTTTCTTCTCCATCTCTCTCTCTCTCTCTCTCTCTCTCTCTCTCTCTCTCTCTCTCTCTCTCTCTCTCTCTCTCTCTCTCTCTCTCTCTGCCTCCCTCTCTTTCCCTCCCTCCCTCCCTCTCTCTGCAGCCCACAGCTGTTGCAATGCCGTCTCCCTCGCACACTTGCTCCAGGGAGAACAACGCAGAACGTCACAAACACACAAAGCTTTTCAGAGTCCCCCGTGAGGCCTGCCGGGCATCACACTCGTGCGCACTGTGACTGGCACCACAACCTTGTGCAAGCAGGTGATCCGACGTGCGTGTCCAACAGCTGCATCCCATCCCCCTCGTCCCCCCCCCCCATCGCTTCAACCAGGTCAGCTCAGGTCCGCCCGACTGCGTTGCTGGCTCCTGTTCAGCTTGGGGGTCCCTCCGGGTAAGTCCTTGACTTACGACCAGAACGGCGCCCCACATTTCCAGTGCTAAGCGAGACAGTCGCCAAGCGAGTTTTGCCCCATTTTAGGGCCACACCTGTTAAGCGAATCACTGCGGTCGTTAAGTGAGTCATGCGGTCGTTAAGTGAATCTGGCTCCCCACGCCGGCTTGAAGGTCGCAAAAGAGGATCAGGCGACCCCGGGACAGTCCCTCCAAGTAAGTCCTCGACTTACGACCAGAATTGTGCCCCGCATTTCCACTGCTAAGCGAGACAGCCGCTAAGCGGGTTTTGCCCCATTTTACGGCCACACCTGTTAAGCGAATCACCGCGGTTGTTAAGTGAGTCACGCAATCGTTAAGTGAATCTGGCTTCCCACGCCGACTTGAAGGTCGCAAAAGAGGATCAGGAGACCCCGGGACAGTCCCTCCAAGTAAGTCCTCAACTTATGACCAGAATGGCGCCCCGCATTTCCACTAAGCGAGACAGTCGCTAAGCAAGTTTTGCCCCATTTTACGGCCACACCTGTTAAG
This sequence comes from Rhabdophis nuchalis, assembly GCA_039707465.1. Lineage (NCBI taxonomy): Eukaryota > Metazoa > Chordata > Lepidosauria > Squamata > Natricidae > Rhabdophis > Rhabdophis nuchalis. Next base: position 5,670,193 of record CM077644.1, on the reverse strand, counting down.
CGAATGACCGTGGTTGTTAAGTGAGTCACGCGGTCGTTAAGTGAATCTGGCTTCCCACGCCGGCTTGAAGGTCGCAAAAGAGGATCAGGCGACACAGGGACATTGCAACCGTCATAAGTACATGCCAGTTGCCAAGGGTCTGAGTTTTGATCACATGACCACGGGGATGCTGCGAGAACTGGCCATGAGTCACTTTTTTCAGCACCGTCCTAACTTGAATTGGTCGCTAAGCGAATGTCTGTAAGCCAAGGAGTACCCTTATCTAGGGCTTGAATGGTGACTTTAAGTGGACGCTAAGGTGACCTTCAATTTCCCTTTGTGTACTTTATTCCTCTATTTATTCATGCAAGGTAGTCCTCGGACTTACAACCGTTTACTTAGTGACCGTCCAGAGTTACAACGGCGCTGAAAAAAGTGACTGATGGCCGTTTCTCACCCTTTTACGACCGTTGCACCATGCCCAGGGTCACGGGATGAAAATTCAGGGGCTTGGCAACTGCTTCATACTTATGACGGTCACAGCGTCCCGGGTGGTCCCCTTTTGCGACCTTCTGACAAGCAAAGTCAACAAGGGGGGAGCCGCATCCCCTGAACGACCGTGCGACTAAACTTCTTCACGACTGCAGCAATTCCCTTCACGACTATGTCGAGAAAAGGTCGTAAAATGAGGCAAAACTCGCTCCGCCCCTGTCTCGCTCAGCTGCGGGAATTTTTAGGCGCGCGCAATGGCAGTCGTAAGTCGAGTGGCGCGGTGGCCTAGAGGTTGAGTTCTCGCCTTACAACCAGGAGGCTGTAAGTTCCATCCTAGGTAGAGGCTGGTATTGTGTCTCTCTCTGGGCACAAATGAGAATAGGATCTGCTGGGCAAAACTCCACACTGGCGACAGGGAAAGGCATCTGGCCAGTAAACCCTCAGCTCCATTCAGCTGCCTAGACTCCACCCCACAACGGATTATGGGGGGGTCGTTAAAAGAGGATGAATGGCGGTCGCAAGTCAAGGACTACCTATATTTGGCTCCGGAAAGCCAGCTTCAGACAGCTTCATTCCTTGGCTTGGAGTGACCACTAAAGGAACACAGCCAGCTGCTGTTTCAATTTCCCCATTAATCTGTCATCGCAATAAACCACAAAAGCAGAAATAGGCAATTTATCAGGGAAAGGAGAACGCTTGGAGGGAAAACTTCCCTGCCTTGAACCGCATACAGACACACACACAAAAAACACCCCACATTATTTTTTTCTTATACAATACAATACAGTAGCAGAGTTGGAAGGGACCTAGGAGGTCATCTAGTCCAACCCCCTGCCTAGGCAGGAAACCCTACACCGTTTCAGACAAATGGCTATCCAACATCTTCCTTCCTTCTTTCTTTCTTTCTTTCTTTCTTTCTTTCTTTCTTTCTTTCTTTCTTTCTTTCTTTCTTTCTTTCTTTCTTTCTTTCTCCCTTCCTCCCTTCCCCATCCCTCCCTCTCTTCTCCCTCCCTCCTTCTACTTCAATACAATACAATAGCAGAGTTGGAAGGGACCTTGGAGGTCTTCTAGTCCAACCCCCCTGCCTAGGCAGGAAGTCCTATGCTGTTTCAGACAAATGGCTAGCCAACATCTTCTTAAAGACTTCTTTCTTTCTTTCTTTCTTTCTTTCTTTCTTTCTTTCTTTCTTTCTTTCTTTCTTTCTTTCTTTCTTTCTTTCTTTTTCTTTCTTTCTTTCTTTCTTTTTCTTTCTTTCTCTCTTCCTCCCTTCCTCCCTTCCCTCCTTCCTTTTCCTTCCTTCCTTCCCTTCTTCATCCTTCTCTCTCTTCTCCCTCGCTCCTTCTATTTCAATACAATACAATAGCAGAGTTGGAAGGGACTTTTGAGGTCATCTAGTCCAACCCCCTGCCTAGGCAGGAAACCCTATACCGTTTCAGACAAATGGCTGTCCATCACCCTCTTAAAGGCTTTTTCTTTCTTTCTTTCTTTCTTTCTTTCTTTCTTTCTTTCTTTCTTTCTTTCTTTCTTTCTTTCTTTCTTTCTTTCTTTCTTTCTTTCTTTCCTCCCTCCCTCCCTCCCTCCCTCCCTCCATCCCTCCTTCTATTTCAATACAATACAATAGAGGAGTTGGAAGGGACCTTGGAGGTCATCTAGTCCAGGGGTCTCCAACCTTTGCAACTTTAAGTCTGAAGGACTTCAGCTCCCAGACTTCTCCAGCCAGCTTTTTCTGGGAGCTGAAGTCCTTCAGACTTAAAGTTGCAAAGGTTGGAGACCCCTGATCTAGTCCAACCCCCTGCCTAGGCAGGAAACCCTATACCATTTCAGACAAACCAGAAACCGGCTTCTCAATGTGCACATGCACGCCAGGGGAAGTTGTCTTTCAGTTTCCGGTGCTCCCCAAGCATGCACACTCCCGTTTCGGCACTTGGTGCCAAGAAGGTTCACCAACACTGGTCTTGAGTGTGAAAAATGGCCCTTTTTCTTCCCTGCTGATTTAACTTGGACATAAATTGTGGCTTGCGTTGAGGTCGTAAGCCAAGGATTGTGGTCGTACGTGAGTCGGGGTGTGTCCTTAGGAAACACCACAATCGCATTCTGGGGAAGAAACGCCTCTGATCTCCCATTGTACGTGTATTGTATCGTACGATGGTGTGTTCCTACTACTGTACGCCCTTATGTGTATTGTATCGTACGATGGTGGGTTCCTACTACTGTATGCCCTTATGTGTATTGTATCTTATGATGGTGTGTTCCTACTACTGTACGCCCCTAACGTGTATTGTATCGTACGATGGTATGTTCCTACTACTGTACGCCCTTATGTATATTGTATCGTACAATGGTATGTTCCTACTACTGTATGCCCTTACAGTACATGTATTGTATCGTACGATGGTATGTTCCTACTACTGTACGCCCTTACGTGTATTGTATCGTATGATGGTGTGTTCCTACTACTGTACGCCCTTACGTGTATTGTATCGTATGATGGTATGTTCCTACTACTGTACGCCCCTAACGTGTATTGTATCGTATGATGGTGTGTTCCTACTACTGTACGCCCTTACGTGTATTGTATCGTATGATGGTGTGTTCCTACTACTGTACGCCCCTAACGTGTATTGTATCGTATGATGGTGTGTTCCTACTACTGTACGCCCTTACGTGTATTGTATCGTATGATGGTGTGTTCCTACTACTGTACGCCCCTAACGTGTATTGTATCGTATGATGGTGTGTTCCTACTACTGTACGCCCTTACGTGTATTGTATCGTATGATGGTGTGTTCCTACTACTGTACGCCCTTACGTGTATTGTATCGTATGATGGTGTGTTACTACTACTGTACGCCCTTACGTGTATTGTATCGTATGATGGTGTGTTCCTACTACTGTACGCCCTTACGTGTATTGTATCGTATGATGGTGTGTTCCTACTACTGTACGCCCTTACGTGTATTGTATCGTATGATGGTGTGTTCCTACTACTGTACGCCCTTACGTGTATTGTATCGTATGATGGTGTGTTCCTACTACTGTACGCCCCTAACGTGTATTGTATCGTATGATGGTGTGTTCCTACTACTATACGCCCTTATGTGTATTGTATCGTATGATGGTGTGTTCCTACTACTGTACGCCCTTACGTGTATTGTATCGTATGATGGTGTGTTCCTACTACTGTACGCCCTTACGTGTATTGTATCGTATGATGGTATGTTCCTACTACTGTACGCCCCTAACGTGTATTGTATCGTATGATGGTGTGTTCCTACTACTGTACGCCCTTACGTGTATTGTATCGTATGATGGTGTGTTCCTACTACTGTACGCCCCTAACGTGTATTGTATCGTATGATGGTGTGTTCCTACTACTGTACGCCCTTACGTGTATTGTATCGTATGATGGTGTGTTCCTACTACTGTACGCCCCTAACGTGTATTGTATCGTATGATGGTGTGTTCCTACTACTGTACGCCCTTACGTGTATTGTATCGTATGATGGTGTGTTCCTACTACTGTACGCCCTTACGTGTATTGTATCGTATGATGGTGTGTTACTACTACTGTACGCCCTTACGTGTATTGTATCGTATGATGGTGTGTTCCTACTACTGTACGCCCTTACGTGTATTGTATCGTATGATGGTGTGTTCCTACTACTGTACGCCCTTACGTGTATTGTATCGTATGATGGTGTGTTCCTACTACTGTACGCCCTTACGTGTATTGTATCGTATGATGGTGTGTTCCTACTACTGTACGCCCTTACGTGTATTGTATCATATGATGGTGTGTTCCTACTACTGTACGCCCCTAACGTGTATTGTATCGTATGATGGTGTGTTCCTACTACTATACGCCCTTATGTGTATTGTATCGTATGATGGTGTGTTCCTACTACTGTACGCCCCTAACGTGTATTGTATCGTACAATGGTATGTTCCTACTACTGTATGCCCTTACAGTACATGTATTGTATCATACGATGGTATGTTCCTACTACTGTACGCCCTTACGTGTATTGTATCGTATGATGGTGTGTTCCTACTACTGTACGCCCTTACGTGTATTGTATCGTATGATGGTGTGTTCCTACTACTGTACGCCCTTACGTGTATTGTATTGTACAATGGTGGGTTCTTACTACTGTACGCCCTTACGTGTATTGTATTGTACGATGGTGGGTTCTTACTACTGTACTTTACATGGGGCTCCCCTTGAGGTGCACTCGAAAGCTACAGTTAGTGCAGAATGTGGCCGCGCGGGTGGTTATGGGTGCCTCAAGGCAAGCCCACGTAACACCTCTCCTGCGCGAGCTGCACTGGCTACCTGTGGCCTTTCGAGTGCGCTTCAAGGTGCTGACGACCATCTTTAAATCGCTCCATGGCTCGGGGCCTAGCTATATACGAGACCGCCTCCTGCCCCATACATCCCTTCGTCCGGTCCGCTCCCACAGAGAGGGTCTTCTCCGGGTGCCGTCGGCTGGGCAATGCCGGTTGGTGACACCCAGGGGAAGGGCCTTCTCTGTGGCGGGCCCGGCCCTCTGGAACGACCTACCCCCCGACCTACGCACTATCTCGGACCTCCGCCTCTTTCGCCAACGTCTTAAGACGCATTTATTCCAACAAGCTGGCCTAGGATAGCCCCCCGTTCTGACTTTTATACATAAATTATAATTTGGTAGGGTTTTTAATATGGGTTTTAGCACGGGTAAATAATTTAATATATTTTAATGTTGTATATTGTATTTATTGTGATTTTTAAATAATGCCTGTGCGCCGCCCTGGGTCCTAACAAGGAGAAGGGCGGGGTATAAATTCGAAAAAATAAATAAAGTACGCCCTTACTACCCCTTGGTCTGGATGCATTTGATGCCAGACGCTAAGCGATAATAGCTGACCCACAACGGCAATAAGGAGCATGGAAATAGTCCCTCCTCCCTCCCCCCAAACCCAAATTCTCCTTGGGGGTGGGGGCTGGTCAGCGCAGGAGGCGTCCGTTCTCCACAACAATGGACAGAACACAAAGAGGGCAGCCAACCGTTGTCGATCTCTCCCTTATTTTGCGTCTGCTGCAAGTCGCTGGATTTTTCTTTTTCTTTTGGTTTTAGCAAGCCTTGAACAAAAATAACACAACCAGCCTTTTTTTGTTCTGACCCACGAGGGGCTCACGCTGGAGAAGCAACCCCTACGCTCGCTCGGCCCCCAACCTTACACACCCATGGTCAGCCACATCTGACCAAAGCCACAAGGCAAACCGTGTGTGGTTTTCACACACACACAAACACACATGATTTTTACAGTGCTAATACGGTTTGTAATGGGTGAGTCACCCACCTACTCTTTCGTCCAGCAAAGCAGGAAAGTCACAGTAAAAATCTTTCTAGACTCTTCTTTCTTTCTTTCTTTCTTTCTTTCTTTCTTTCTTTCTTTCTTTCTTTCTTTCTTTCTTTCTTTCTTTCTTTCTCTTCCTTTCTTTCTCTTTTTTTCTTTTCTTTCTTTTTCTTTCCTTTCTTTTTCTTTCCTTTCTTAACTTCCTTCCTTTCTTTCTTTCTCTCTCTTTTTCTTTCTTTCCTGTCTTTCCCACTCTCCTTTCTCCTTTACCTTCTTTTCTTTTTCTTTCTCTTTCTTTCCCTCTTCTTTCTTTCCTTCCCTTTCTTTTATTTCTCTTTCTTTCTTTCCTTCTCTCTTTTCTTTTCTCTCTCCCCTTTTCTTTCTTTCTTTCTCTTTCTTTCCTTTCTTTTTCTTTCTTTCCTTTCTTTCTTTCCTTCCTTCCTTTCTCTTTCTTTCTTTCTTTCTTTCTTTCTTTCTTTCTTTCTTTCTTTCTTTCTTTCTTTCTTTCTCTTTCTCTCTTTTACTTTCTTTCCTGTCTTTCCCTCTCTCCTTTCTCCTTTACCTTCTTTTTCTTTCTTTCCCTCTTCTTTCTTTCCTTCCCTTTCTTTTATTTCTCTCTTTCTTTCTTTCCTTCTCTCTCTCTTTTCTTTTCTCTCTCCCCTTTTCTTTCTTTCTTTCTTTTTCTTTCTTTCCTTTCTTTCCTTTCTTTCTTTTTCTTTCTTTCCTTTCATTCTCTCTTTTTCTTTCTTTCTTTCCTTCTTTCTTTTCCTTTTCCTTCCTTCCTTCTCTTCTCTTTTCTTTCTCCTTTCCTTTCTTTCTCTTTTCCTTTCTTTCTTTACTTTTCTTTCTTTTCACTTTCTCTCTCTTTCCCCGTTTTCTTCTTTCTTTCTTTTTTCTCTTTTCTTTCCTTCTTTTTCTCACTTAACCGCCGTGTTCCTCATTTAACGACTGTGGTGATTCGCTTAACGACCGTGGCAAGGAAGGTTGTAAAATGGAGCAAACCTCGCCGAACAAATGTTTCACTTAGCAACGTCAATCCTGGGCTCCGCTGTGGTTGTACGTTGAGGACTAGCTGCAATTCTTTACTGTTTTATAATCAAGCTTATAAAATCTATTCCTTGCCTGTCCAGCTCTTATGTTTTCCTACAACGGCTTCCTAAAAGCAAAGTTTATACCAAAGTTGGATCTAATGTTAACACCTTTACAATCTGTGGACTTCAACTCCCAGAATTCCCAAGCCAATTCAAAAGCCCATTGACAGGATAACAAAGTCGGAAGGGATCTTAGAGGTCCTCTAGTCCAATCCCCCCTCAAGAAGGAGACCTTAGACCAGGGATGTCCAACCATGGCCTCTTTTAAGACTTGCGGCCAAGAATTTAAGGCCTCTAATAACTCCCAGAATTCCCAGCATGCGTGGACTTCGTTTCCCAGGTTTCTGGGCCGATTGGGGGATCCTGGGAGTTGAAATCCACAAGTCCTAAAGGAGCCAAGGTTGGACACCCCTCGTTTAATACCTTTCTCCCCCACTCCTTCTCACACGAACGCCAGCCAGCCAGACCCTCCCCATATGGTAAGGCCACACTTGGAATACGGCATCCAGTTTTGGTCGCCACGATGTAGAAAAGACGTGGAGACTCTGGAAAGAGTGCAGAGAAGAGCAACAAAGAGGACGAGGGGACTGGAGGCTCAAACACATGAAGAACGGATGCAGGAACTGGGTAGGTCTAGTTTAATGAGAAGAAGGACCAGGGGAGACATGATAGCAGCCTTCCAATCTCTCAGAGGGTGCCACAAAGAAGAGGGAGTCAAGCTATTCTCCAAGGCACCTGAGGGCAGAACAAGAAGCAATGGGTGGAAACTAATCAAGGAGAGAAGCAACTTAGAACTGAGGAGAAATTTCCTGACAGTTAGGATAATGAATCAGTGGAACAGCTTGCCTCCAGAAGTTGTGAATGCCCCAACACTGGAAGTCTTTCAGAAGACGTTGGATAACCATTTGTCTGAAACGGTATAAGCCTTCCTGCCTAGGCAGGGAGTTGGACTAGAAGTCCTCCAAGGTCCCTTCCAACTCTGCTATTGTATTGTATTGAAAAGGAAAGGAAAAGGAAAGGAAAAGAAAGGAGAAAGGAAAGGAAAAGGAAAAGGAAAGGAAAAGAAAGGAGAAAGGAAAGGAAAAGGGAAGGAAAAGAAAGTAGGAAGGAAGGAAAGAGGGAAAGAAGGAAGAATGAAGTCTTTAAGAAGATGTTGGATAGCCATTTGTCTGACACAGTATAGGGCTTCCTGCCTAGGCAGGAGGTTGGACTGGAAGACCTCCAAGGTCCCTTTCAACTCTGCCATTGTATTGTATTGTATGTGCCTCTTCCCCAGACGCAATACATTTCATTTGGAAAAATACAGAAATTGCCTCTCCTTTTATTTTGCAAAGACCCCCCCAAAAAATCACTTTTTGCATTTGTTTTTTTCCCCTTGCAAATCGAAGGGGGAGGGGGAAACAGTCCTGTAAGCCACCTTGAAAAGTTGCACCCTCTCCCACCCCTGGGAACTCCCCCCCACTCCATCCCCAATTTTTTTTCCTTCCTGGCCCCCAGCTGGAAGGAAATTGTAGGGGCCCCGAGCAAAGTTTCCAAAGCCAGAAACTAAACACAGACTTTAATATAGAGAAAATCGACGTAGTCAACACATTTGTCATTTTGGGGGGTCTTCGGGTTGATTATTTTTAAGGTAAGAGAAAGGCATCCATTCATCCCTCCATCCCTCCATCTCTCTCTCTCTATTTTTCTAGCTCAATATTTATCTTTCTATCTATTGTACCTTCCATCCATCCATCTTTCATTTATTCATCCATCTATCCCCCTCACTCTCATCTATCTATCTATCTATCTATCTATCTATCTATCTATCTATCTATCTATCTATCCATCCATCCATCCATCCATCCATCCATCCATCCATCATCTATCTATCTATCTATCTATCTATCTATCTATCTATCTATCTATCTATCTATCTATCTATCTATCTATCTATCTATCTATCTATCTATCTATCTATCATAACAATCTTCAAGTTGAATAAATAAATCAATAATAATGGTCTTTGTGTTGATTTTTTTTCTTATGGTGGAGAGGAAGGGAAGAAGGCAGGAATCTGGAGTCCAACACCAGGCCACTCAATCAATATATCAATCAATCAATCAATCAATCAATCAATCACAAAGGTCTTTGGGGGTTGAATAAATAAATAAATAACAAAGATCTTCAGATTGATTCCTCCCCTAATATAGAGAGAAAGAGAAGATGGCAGGACCCCTTGAGTCCGAACACCAGACCCCAGTTAATCAATCAATCAATTAATGAATCAGTCAATCAATCACAAAGGTTTTCCGGGGGTGGAATAAATAAATAAATAACAAAGATCTTTGGATTGATTTTTCCAACCCTAAGCCAGAGAGAAAGAGAAGAGGACAGGAGCCTCGGAGTCCGAACACCAGACCCCAGCCAGTCAATCAATCAATCAGTCAATCCTAAACACCTTCGGGTTGATTTATTTTTTAAACCTGGGAGAGGAAGAGAAGAGGGACAGGAGCCCCCCGAAGTCAAAAACACCAGGCCGCAGCAAAGAAAGAAATGAAATCTAAAAATATATAAACAAACAAACGATACGCATGATCGCAAACACACACACACACACTGTCCATGTTGCGCTGGCCCGCCAAAGCAACAGCAGCAGCAACAACAACAGCAACAACAACAACCAATCACACCCGAAATGTCAAAACTCCCGCAAAAACAGCGCATAACACTCGTCCGCTTGGGGGGGGGGTGTTGTTTCCTTTTTTGCTTACCTGAGCAGCTGGAAAACAGCAAAGGCGCTAGGAGACAGATCCACAGACCCCAGGAAGGCACACCGGGCGTTTCCATGATCCTCTTGGAAGTCCCTGCCCGGAATGGAGGAGGAAGAAGAAGATGACGAGGAAGAAGAAGAAGAAAGAGGGAAGAAAACACATGCATTTGAGAAGCGAAGGGTTATATATATACATATATTTATATATAAGGGCTATCTATCTATCTATCTATCTATCTATCTATCTATCTATCTATCTATCTATCTATCTATCTATCATTTATTCTTACATCTATCCCCCCCCTCTCTCATCTATTTCTATTTATCTACCATCCACCTATCTCTCTCTCTCTCTCTCTCTCTCTCTTTCTTTCCTTCTTTCTATCTATCTATGTCTATCTATATTTATCTTTCTATCTATTATACCTATCATCTATCTATCTATCTATCATTTATTCATCCATCTATCCCCCTCTCTCTCATCTATTTCTATTTATCTACCATCCATCTATCTTTCATCTCTCTCTCTCTTTCTTTCCTTCTTTCTATCTTTCTATCTATATTTATCTTTCTATCTATTATACCTATCATCCATCTATCTATCTATCTATCTATCTATCTATCTATCTATCTATCTATCTATCTATCTATCTATCTATCATTTATTCATCCATCTATTCCCCCCCTCTCATCTATTTCTATTTATCTACAATCCATCCATCCATCCATCCCTCCATCTCTCTCTCTCTCTATTTTTCTAGCTCAATATTTATCTTTCTATCTATTGTACTTTCCATCCATCCATCTTTCATTTATTCATCCATCTATCACCCCTCACTGTCATCTATCTATCTATCTATCTATCTATCTATCTATCTATCTATCTATCTATCTATCTATCTATCTATCTATCTATCTATCTATCTATCTATCTATCCATCCTATTCAGCGTGCCTACCGTCCCTATCCTGACATACCCTTAGTATTCCGTATTCACATCGTGTATACACATAATCGCGTCTATACTTAGGATCTGTTATCTAATTCATGCTTGATGAAATTAACACATACATTAAAAAATAAAATAAAAATAAAACGGGCTAGCTAGGGGGTGGGGCGCTCTTGTCGTGCAGGTTAAAAAACGACGGGGAGGGGGAGGGGGGGGCAGGAAAGCAGCCAGCATCACTCCACTTTCCCAAAGGGGGGGGGGCGGTGTTGCGAGTCCCAGTCACTTGCCTACCGAGGAAGCATCCGAGGAAGGAGGGAGGAGGGGAGAGAAGGAGGAGGAGGAGAAGGAGCAGTCCCAGATATAGATAGATAGATAGAGATCATAGATTTGTGGAGGGGGTCTCTCTGGCGCTCCGTGACCCGGGTCGGGTTGCTTGCGGTGCGCGCGGATGGATGTTTGGGGGTCGCGAAAACGCCTGCAAGGAAGCAAGCCAGTTTGGGGGGGGGCTTCGAAGAGACACCCCCCCCCCCACTCAGCCCCTCACTCCCCCAACTCCAGTGACTGGGGGAAGAATAGAAGTTGCGACCCACCCACCCCTTCCCCAGCGTTTGTCCTCCCGACACGTCCGAAGGTCGCAAATTGCAGGGGAGGGGGTTTAAAATAAATTCGGAGGGGGCGTGGGTGGAGGGAGAGCCAAAGGGGGGGAGGTCTCTAAAAGTCTGAAGCCCCCCCTCTCAAAAAGAGATCGCCTTTCAAAAAAAAACCCTCCCTTGTCCCCGAGAGACCCCCAACCCACCCACCCGTTCCCCCACTCACCGGGGTGGGGGTGGGAGGAGGAGGAGGCGGCGACCCCTCCCCGTTGGCTGCTTCCCGCTGGGATGGTCCGGGGATCCGAGCCGGGCACCCCGATCCCAGCCCCGAGTGGGGGGCTCGCTCGGTACCGCTAGCTAGCTAACAACTGATTGGAGCTGCCGGGAAGGAGAAGGCAGCCCAGAGCGGCGGCGGCGGGGCGGTGGGGGGGAGAGGAGGAGGAGGAGGGGAGTCAGGCGGGGAGTGGCGGGGGCGGCCTCCGTGGGGGTCGTGGTTTGACCGAGTCTCCCCCGCCCACCCCGGCTGGCTTTGCCCGCAAGAGAGAGAGAGAGAGAGAGAGACAGAGTCAGGGAGTAGAGGGAGGGAGGGAGAGAGAAAGAAAGAGAGAGACAGTGACAGAGAGAGAGAGAGAGAGAGAGAGAGACAGACAGACAGACAGACAGAGGCAGACAGACAGAAAGAGAGAGAGAGAGAGACAGAGGGAGGGGGGGAGAAAGAAAGAGAGAGAGAGTGACACAGAGAGTAAAAGACAGAGAGACAGAGACAGACAGAAAGCAAGAGAGAGAGAGAGAGTGACACAGAGAGTAAAAGACAGAGACAGACAGAAAGAAAGAGAGAGGGGCAGAGAGAGAAAGGGGTGGAGAGACAGAGGGAGGGAGAGAGAAAGAAAGAGAGAAAGAGAGAGAAAGGGAGACAGTGACAGAGAGAAAAAGACAGAGAGACAGAGACAGACAGAAAGAGAAAGAAAGAGGAGGGGGCGCTGGGCTTTCACCTCGGCCGCCCCCGCTCGCTCCTGCTTCGCTCCGCAGCTCGCCGTCTGCGTGGCTGCCGGTTTAGCAAGAGAAGACCCCCCCCCCCAAAAAAAACAACCTCACACACATACACACACACTTCTGTTGCCTAGCATTGGCTGGGGAAGCGGAGCGGGGGGTGGGGAGAGGCAGCCGTCCCCTCTCCCTCCTCCCCCTCCCCTCCCTCCTTCCCCCCTCCCTCCCCTCCATCTTTCGAGGAAGGGGCTCCCCGCTTGCAGAAGCGCCTCGCCTCTCGCCGCGCTCCCAACTTCCAAGCGGGCAGGGAGAGCGGAGTTAATTTGAGGAGGGGGAGGGAGGAAAAAGGGGGAGCGGCGCTGCGAGGCTCTAAGAGGATTTGGGAGAGGGGGGGTGAAGGGAGGGAGGGGGGGCTTCCAGCTAAGGTCACCCCTGCTTTGGAGGCGGGAGCGGTTGGGGTCTCCTTAAGGTGGGCTGCTCCGCTTTTCTCCCCTTGCCCGGTTGGGTTGGGTTGGATTGGGTTGACTTGGGTTGGGTTGAGTGGGGAGAGGGGGGGGAAGGAAAGGCCCAGCTGCACCGCGCCCCGCCCGGTGCAAGGAAGATCTTGCCGGGGAAGGAGGAGGAGGAGGGGGGGCTCCTCCCGGCCCCGCGGCGGTTTTCCAGCCCTTCCCCGGAAAGCCCGGGCGCGCAGAGACCTACCTCCCTGGCGCGATCCTCGGCGAGCCGCTCAGAGTTTCCGCGAGAGGCCTTGGCAGCGTCCCGGCGGCTGGTTTGGCTCTGGAAGGAAGGAGGGGAAGAGAAGACGGGGGCAGGAAATCAGCAGGAGGCGGAGGAGCGGTCAAGGCTCCGCGAAAGAGGAACCGGCGGCGGGCAGCAAAGGCACGGTCTCCGGAGAGCTGGGAAGGGCAGAGAGAGAGAGAGAGAGAGAGAGAGAGAGAGAGAGAGAGAGAGAAGGAAGGAAAAGCAGACAAGCGGGAGGGAGAGGAAAGAAGGCAGAAGGAAGGATGGAACTGGAAGGGAGGTAGGATGGAAGGGAAGGAGGGAGGGCGGCAGGATAGACAAGCAAGAGAGAAAGAGGAAAGAAAGCAGGGTGGGAGGCAGAAGGGAGGTGGAAGGAAGGAAGGAAGGAAGGAAAAGCAGACACGCAGGAGAGAAAGAGGAAAGAAAGCAGGCAGGCTTATGGGAGGGAGGGAGGGAGGTGGAAGGAAGGAGGGAAGGAAGGAAGAGCAGACAAGCAGGAGGGAAAGAGGAAAGGAGGAAGGAGGGAACGAAAGGAAGGAGGGAGGGAGGACAGACAAGCAAGGGGGAAAGCGAAAAGAAAGCAGAAGGGAGATGGAAGGAAGGAAGGAAGGAAGGAAGGAAGGAAGGAAGGAAGGAAAAGCAGACACGCAGGAGAGAAAGAAGAAAAAGGGCAAGCAGGCAGGAAGGAGGCAGAAGGAAGGAGGGAAGGATGCAACTGGAGGGGGGCAGGGAAGGAGGGAGGAAGGATAGGGGTAGGGAAAGAGGAAAGAAGGCAGGCAGAAGGGAAGGAGGTGCAAGGAAGGAAGGAAGAGCAGATAAGCAGAAGAGAAAGAAGGCAGGAAGCAAAAGGAAGGAGGGAACTGGAAGAGATGCAGGAAGGAGGGAGGGAGGGTGGAAGGAAGGATAGACAAGGGAAAGAGGAAAAAAGCAGGAGGGCAGAAGGGAGGGAGGGAGGTGGAAGGAAGGAGAGAAGGAAAGAAGGAAGAGCAGACAAGCAGGAGGGAAAGAAAGAAGGCAGGAGGCAGAAGGAAGGAGGGAAGGATGGATGGAACAGAGGGAAGCAGGCAGGCAGGAAGGAAGAAGGAAGGAAGGAAGGTGGAAGGAAGCAGGTAGATTGGAAGAAAGGAAGGAAGCAGGAGGGAGGGAGGGAGGTGGACAGAAGGGAGGAAGGAAGGAAGGAATTAAAGTTTCTTCATCATCTCGAAATCCAGTCTTTTTAAAGTGGCATTATGGCCATGCATTCGGTTCCATCCTAGGAAGTGAGATTTTTTTCCTCTTCTGCCACAGAGAAGGGAGGGCAGGCCCGATCCTCGTGGCCTAGAGGTGGAACTCTCACCTCCCAATCAGGAGATTGTGAGTTCAATCCTAGGTAGAGGCAGATGTAGGGTCTCCTGCTTGGGCAGGGAGTTGGACTAGATGACCTGCAACTCTGTTGATCTGTTATCTGTTGTATCTGTCTTGCTCTGTGTGCAAGATTAGATTAGATTAGATTAGAATCAGCCATTCTCCACTGTTAAGACTTCAACTCCCAGAATGCCTCAATCAACAAAGCTGGCTGGGGAATTCTGGGAGTTGAAGTCCACCTATTTAAAATTGCCAGGGTTTGAGAAAGGCTGCACTAAAAACAGCCATTCAAGCTCCAGAGAAGGTTTGCAGAGTAATATTGTAATAATATTGCTCATATCGTAATATTATATTAATACATAATATATTGGAAGCCTCCCAGAGCTGCTTGATACAGGAATGAGGGGCCTATACATTTAATAAATAAATAAATAAACTTTGAAACAATCACCAGGAGAGAGTGAGTTCTAGTCCCGCCTTAGACATGAAAGCAGGCTGGGTGACATTGAACCAATCACCAGGAGACAGAGAGTTCTAGTCCTGCCTTAGGCATGAAAGCAAAGTTGATGACTTTGAGCCAATCACCAGGAGACAGAGAGTTCTAGTCCTGCCTTAGGCATGAAAGCAAAGTTGATGACTTTGAGCCAATCACCAGGAGACAGAGAGTTCTAGTCCCTCCTTAGGCATGAAAGCAGACTTGGTGACTTTGAACCAATCACCAGGAGATTGTGAGTTCTAGTCCTGCCCTAGGCATGAAAGCCAGCCAAATGACTTTGGGCCAATCACCAGGAGACAGAGAGTTCTAGTCCCTCCTTAGGCATGAAAGCAAACTTGGTGACTTTGAACCAATCACCAGGAGACAGTGAGTTCTAATTCTGCCTTAGGCATGAAAGCCAGCTGGATGACTTTGGCCAGTCCCCTCCATTTCAGCCCAACCTACCTCACAGGGTGGTTGTTGTTGTTACGGGGAAACCAGGAGGAAGAAGAGGCATGGGGTATCTTGGGTGCACGCATGGCGTTTATTAAAAAAAAAGAAGTAATAAAGATGGGGTGCAAGGAAATAAACAGATGAGACATGAGGTCATCCTGGGGTCTCCCAGATGCTATGAGGAACTGTGTCTGCCATGAGACAGCCGAAATAGAGACCAAGGTTACACAACTTCTGACCTCACAGCGAAACCAAGTGTGTGGCCGAGAAGAAAAGGTTATGCAAATTGTGGAGAACAAACCTCGCTCTGTGGACTGTGGAAAGTGGCTTCTGCTTGCTGGATTTGTGAGGAATCATTGTACCATAATACAAAAGGAAGATTTTTATAGAGACATACAGAATAACAAGAGTTGGAAGGGGCCTTGGAGGTCTTCTAGTCCAGCCCCCTGCTCAAGCAGGAGACCCTTACAGAATCACAGAATAACAAGAGTTGGAAGAGACCTTGGAGGTCTTCTAGTCCAGCCCCCTGCTCAAGCAGGAGACCCTTACAGAATCACAGAATAACAAGAGTTAGAAGGGGCCTTGGAGGTCTTCTAGTCCAGCCCTCTGCTCAAGCAGGAGACCCTATATAGAATGACAGAATAACAAGAGTTGGAAGAGACCTTGGAGGTCTTCTAGTCCAGCCCCCTGCTCAAGCAGGAGACCCTTACAGAATCACAGAATAACAAGAGTTGGAAGGGACCTTGGAGGTCTTCTAGTCCAGCCTCCTGCTCAAGCAGGAGACCCCTATAGAATTACAGAATAACAAGAGTTGGAAGGGACCTTGGAGGTCTTCTAGTCCAGCCCCCTGCTCAAGCAGGAGACCCCTATGGAATTACAGAATAACAAGAGTTGGAAGGGACCTTGGAGGTCTTCTAGTCCAGCCCCATGCTCAAGAAGTAGAACCTATACAGAATTACAGAATAAGAAGAGTTGGAAGGGACCTTGGAGGTCTTCTAGTCCAACCCCCTGCCTAGGCAGGAAACCTTATACCATTTCAGACAAATGGCTATCCAACCTATTCTTAAAACTTCCAGTGTTGGGGCATTCACAACTTCTGGAGGCAACTTCTGTTCCACTGGTTAATTGTCCTCACTGTCAGGAAATTCCTCCTCAGTTCTAAGTTGTTTCTCTCCTTGGTTGGTTTCCACCTATTGCTTCTTGTCCTGCCTTCAGGTGCTTTGGAGAATAAGTTGACCCACTCTTCTTTGTGGTAGCCCCCCCCTCCAGTCCTTTTCATTTGACTTGACCAGCGGTCTCCAAATTTGGTAAATGAAGTCCAAAGGAAGACTTGTGGACTTCAACTCCCGGAATTCCCCACACTTTTAAAGAGTCAATTAATTAACAGCATAACAAAGTTAGAAGGGACCTTAGAGGTCATCTAGCCCACCCCACCCCCTGCTCAAGAAGGAGACCTTATACCAGGGGTGTCCCACGTTGTTCCACTTTAAGATTTGTGCCCAAGATTTCAAAACTCCAGAACTCCCAGAATTCTCAGAAGGGACCTTGTAGGTCTTCTAGTCCAACCCCCTGCGTGGGCAGGAACCTTATACCATTTCAGACAAATGGCTATCTAACATCTTCTTAAAGACTTCCAGGGTTGGGGCATTCACAACTTCTGGAGGCAAGCTGTTCCAGAGGTTAATTGTTCTAACTGTCAGGAAATTTCTCCTTAGTTCTAAATTGCTTCTCTCCTTGATTAATTTCCACCCATTGCTTCTTGTCCTGCCCCCAGGTGCCTTGGAGAATAGCTTGACTCCCTCTTCTTTGTGTCAGCCTCTGAGATATCGGAACACTGCTATCATGTCTCCCCTGGTCCTTCTCTTCATCAAACTTGACATACCCAGCTCCTGCAACCGTTCTTCATATGTTTTAGCCTCCAGTCCCCTAATCCTCTTTGTTGCTCTTCTCTGCACTCTTTCCAGAGTCTCCACGTCTTTTCTACATCGTGGCGACCAAAACTGTATGCAGTATTCCAAGTGTGGCCTTCCCAAGGCATTATAAAGTGGCATTAACCCTTCACGTGATCTAGATTCTATCCCTCTGTTTATGCAGCCTAGAACTGTGTTGGCTTTTTGGGCAGCTGCTGCCCACGGCTGCCTCCTATTTCAATGGTTGCCCACTAGGACTCCAAGATCCCTCTCACAGTTGCTACTATTGAGCAAGGTACCACCTATACTGTCCCTGTGCATTTTGTTTTTCTTGCCTAAATGTCGAACCTTACTTTTTTCACCATTGAATTTCATTTTGTTAGATCAGAAGATTCAGACCAAAGGGATTCCTCATTCAAAGAGGGAACCCCGATCTTTAGCCTACGTTCCCTTTTATAGTTAACAGAACAAAGAAACCTGAAAGAGGAAAGTTGATTGGACAGGATAACAGCATACATGTTTATTCAAATGAGGTCTGGAAGGGAATAAATTCAAAGGGGAAAGGTTGTTTTAGGGTCCACAAGAGATCAGCCAGACCCCTATTTGTACTAACAAAATTTTCTTATCTGGAACTAGTCTCCAACTTGTTTATCAGTTTAGGAATGTTAAAAGCTAATAAATCTTGAACATCACTCTAAAAGAAAGAATATAAATCAGATTAAAATACAAACTAACTATGTTAGTTAACAAGTAAGAAAGCCCCTGTTATTTGGCCCTCAAGTATCCGCATGGAGACTTGTTCTGGTTTGGGCACTTGCTGCCGAAAAGGTTCGCCATCCCTGTGATAGAGTCTCGACATCTTTTTTACACACTAGTAATAAATCTTCTTTCTCTACCTCTGGTTATGATAAATGGTTGCCTTTTAGGTGGGTAAAAGCTGGAAACAATGAGTGTGGTGAGGGAATCTTTGTGTTCTTGTCTTAATGGACTCTTGGAAGAAATGTCCGTCTGGGTTCAGCTCCAAGTGGGGGGAAAAGACACTGGGAACATGGAGGCTGCTTGGAATGATGGTTTAATGGTGGACGGGATCCCATGGCTTAAAGAAAGAAAGAGAGGGAGGGAGGAAGGAAGGAAGGAAGGAAGGAAAGAAAGAGAAAAAGAAAGAAAGGAAGGAAGGAAGAAAGAAAGAAAGAAAGAAAGAAAGAAAGAGAGAAGGAAGGAAGGAAGGAAGGAAGTGTTGGGAGAAATGTCCTTCTGGGTTCAGCTCCAAGTGGGGGGAAAAGACACTGGAAACACGGAGGCTGCTTGGAAAGATGGTTTAATGGTGGACAGAATGACATGGCTTAAAGAAAGAAAGAGAGGGAGGGATGGAGGGAGGAAGGAAACAAAGAAGGAAAGGAAGGAAGGAAGGAAGGAAGAAAGAGAGAGAGAGAGAAAGAAAGAAAGAAAGAAAGAAAGAAAGAAAGAAAGAAAGAAAGAAAGAAAGAAAGAAAGAAAGAAAGAAAAAAAAGTGTTGGGAGAAACGTCCTTCTGGGTTCTGCTCAAAGTGGGGGAAGCAATGGGTGGAAACTAATCAAGGAGAGAAGCAACTTAGAACTGAGGAGGAATTTCCTGACAGTGAGAACAATTAATCAGTGGAACAGAAGTTGCCTTCAGAAATTGTGGGAGTTCCATCACTTGAGGTTTTTAAGAAGAGACTGGACAGAGACTTGTCTGAAATGGTATTGGGTCTCCTGCTTGAGCAGGGGGCTGAAGTAGAGGACCTCCAAGGTCCCTTACAACTCTATCCTGCTTGAGCAGGGGGCTGGACTAGAGGACCTCCAAGGTCCCTTACAACTCTGCTCTTGTATTGTATTATTGTATTAAACCTCCAAAGTCCCTGCCAGCTCTATTCTGCTTAAGCAGGGGGCTGGACTAGAAGACCTCCAAGGTCCCTTCCAGCTCTATCCTGCGCCACTGAATGCCAATTCTGTTGTAGTCATACGTCGAGGGCTGCCGATAGAATTGAATGCCAGTTTCCCTCTCTTTCTTGCAACTCCTGTACGTTTATCTTGCAAGAATAGACTCATTGATTCTTCTAGCTCCTGGACCAATGTGTGATAGAGACCCTTAAATAGGGGGTCTGTCTATCGGATGGCACCAGTACCCTCCTAGCGTCTCTGGGCATGAGTGGGTGGCTTTGTCTGCTGAAGGCAGCGGAGAAGAGGGTGCTGTCTCCGCGCTGGGCCGAAATCTCGAGGGGATGAGGTTGCAGGGGGGGGGGGGGTAACAACCCCACCCCCCCAGGCAAGGGAAAGGATAATGTTTGTTCTACCTTGAATCCTTTGGAAAGCATGTTGGCTGGTTACCCATAACTCTTGTGCGTTTCTAGAACCATCATGGCTCATAAATAATCTCAATTTATAGATTTTAAATAAAAAAATTCATTATATATCTTAGCATCATTACACCAGAATTCTCCTCTGATATTCCATATTTAGTCTATCTTCTGCTTCAGACAAATCTTACTTAAACATCACCACATAATGCAGGGGTCTGCAAAGTCGGCTCTTTTAAGACTGGTGGACTTCAACTCCCAGCATAGCTGGCTGGGGAACTCTGGGAATTGAAGTCCACCAGTCTTAAAAGAGCCGACTTTGCAGACCCCTGAAACAGCATCCATTGTCTATTCCACCCCCACCCCCTCAAAATCTCCCTTGGTATTTCATCCTGGAACCGTATTCTTCATAAAGATCAATTTATGTTGTTTCTAGCCCCCCTTTTTATTAAACAATATC
Organism: Rhabdophis nuchalis; assembly: GCA_039707465.1. Lineage (NCBI taxonomy): Eukaryota > Metazoa > Chordata > Lepidosauria > Squamata > Natricidae > Rhabdophis > Rhabdophis nuchalis. The sequence goes on along the minus strand of CM077644.1, from coordinate 5,650,316 downwards.
CATTAATATTCCTTAATAGTTAACTAAAAATATTGTACCATTGATATCCAACTTGATAAACATACACTCATTCCCATACTTACATACCTACGTACCTACCTACCTATCTACATGCATGCATGCATACTTACACATATATGTATAGCCTATATATATATGTGTGTGTGTGTGTGTGTGTGTGTGTGTGTGTGTGTGTGTGTGTGAGGTTTTTGAGCTGATCAATAAATAAGTCAGGGAGACTAGGATAGATCTATTTCGAGCTTATTAGCTCTCATCAGCTAGCCATACCCTTACTGGGATTCGAACCGGGGCTGTATTACATGCCAGGCGAGAGCCTTGCCATTGAGCCAGCTTGGTTCTGTTCTTGTCAGGTGAGACAGGAGGATAGTTATATATAATTGTTTCCACAACACCCTGTTAGGGCTCCAATTAAGGGAGGAAGCACACTGCTTTTCCTTCTCTGCCTTTCGGCTCATCACCAGAGACCATCTAGACAGAAAGCCATGAATTCCGTTGCCTACTTTTTTTATATGTGTGTTATGTTTTTGAGCTGATCAATAAATAAGTTCGAATAAATAAGTTCGAATCTCAGTAAGGGTATGGCTAACTGATGTGAGCTAATAAGCTCGAAATAGATCTATCCTAGTCTCCCTGACTTATTTATTGATCAGCTCAAAAACGTAACACACATATAAAAAAAAATATTACACAATGGAATTCATGGCTTTCTGCCTAGAATAGATGGTCTCTGGTGATGAGCCGAAAGGCAGAAAAGAAAAGCAGTGTGCTTCCTCCCTTAATTGGGGCCCTAACAGATATATATATATGTATGTTTTCTGAGGTTTTCGCGGGTGTTTGTATGTAGGTCTTTGGTTGTTCGGGTTTTCTCCCGCGTAGAATTGGAAGTATCTTCACGACGTTTCGATGAAATCTCATTCATCATCTTCAGGCTGGTGCTTCAGGCTTGGTGCTTCCAGGAGCAATATATATGTTTTCGTAGATTTTCACGGGTGTAGGTATGCTGGCATAGCTGGCTTCGGGGATTTTCCCGTGTATAAGGCATAGAAAAGTTGTTGCAACGTTTCGACAAGATCTCACTTGTCATCATCAGGCAGGCTTGTGTCACTCACAGACACAAGCCTGCCTGATGATGACAAGTGAGATCTTGTCGAAACGTTGCAACAACTTTTCTATGCCTTATTAGCCATACCCTTAGTGGGATTCGAACCGGGGCTGTATCACATTTCTGCAATGAAGATTGCTCTGCGCAGGCGGAGAACCGAAAATCAAGATAATAATAATAATAATAATAATCTTTATTGTCATTGTACTAAAATTACAATGAGATTGGTTTTAACTTCACTGGTGCAAAATTATAACAGAAACAAAAAAAAAGAGACAAGAAAAAAGAAAAGATGGCGCCGCTACTGATAGAACTGGTTCAGGGGCGTGGCCAGCCAAGTGACTAGCTACTTGGCCGAAGTGGTAGGAACTCACCTTTGCTGCGCCCGTAATGCCATGCGGGCGTGAAGGAGAAAGAAGAAGAAAGAAAGGGAAGAGAGAGAAAGGGAAAAGAAAGGAGAAGGGGAGAAAGGAGAACGAGAAGAAGAAGAAAAGGGAAAAGGAGGAGAAAGACCAGGAAGGCAGACAAGAGCAAGGAAAAAGGGAATGTAAAAGAAAAGAAGGAGGAGAAGCAGCCTCCTTTCATTCCTGGACCTGCTGAGGCTGCAGGAGAAGGCAAGGCCCTCCGAGAGACAAGGAAGAATCCAGATGTTTGCAGAAAAAGAAGGTTTTTTGGTGTGTATGTGTGTGTGTGTGTTTGTGTGTGAGAGAGAAATCTCCCTTGCACATTGACGCTTGTTCCAACCAGCAGCCTATGCGCGGCAGCCGTAGTTGCCACAGCTCCCCTGACCTGAATACTGATGCACCACCATTCAGACACAACAGGGTCCCTTTTGGGGGGGGGGGGAACCTGCACAAAAGCCACAATCCCAATGTGTGTTTGTGTGTGTGCTTCGTGCGCGTACCAAAGCATCTGCCCCATTCTTTCTCGGCGGCTGCAAAAGGAACCACTGGTAAATCTCGTGAAGCAATCAGATCACGGCAAGGCAGTGACCGGCGCATAAATCGGGAGAGGCGGGGTGGGGGGGACTTCTCCGGAAGACTCAGGGGCGGGTGTGTTCCCGCCTGGAGGTAGAGGTCAAGTGGCGACCCGCCAGAGGTACGGAAAGGCTAAATGTTCCGGCTCTCGGGACCGGAGAAGATATGAAATGCCAGCCGTCTTTGATCGCGAAGCAGAAAGGAAAAATTTCTACCGCGGAAAGGAAAGCAAGAGGCATAGAGTTAGTCCTCGGACTTGTGACCATTCGCGGAGTGACCGTTGGTAGTTGCGATGGCACTGGGGAAAAAGTGACTCAGGGCCGCGTTTCATGCTTATGACCGTCACAGTGGTCACGTGGTCAGATTTTGGACGCTTGGCAAACTGACTCGTATTTATGACGGTTACAGTCTCTCGGGGTCACATGATCCCTTTTTACGACCTTCCAACAAGAAAAGCCAATGAGGGAGCCAGATTCACTTAATAACTGTGTTACTCACTTAACAACTGCCACGATTCACTTAATGACTATGGCAAGAAAGGTCGTCATGTGTGGCAAAACTCACTTAAAAACTGTCTCGCTTAGCAGCATAAAAGTTGGGCTCCATTGTGGTGGTAAGTCGAGGACTACTTTGTAGCTAGGTAACCACCATGAGTCCAAAATTGAGGTTGCTAAGCAAGACATTTCTTAGGTGATTTTGTCCCATTTTACGACCTTTCCTGCTACAGTTGTTAAGTGAATCACTGCAGTTGTTAAATAAGTAACACTCTTGTTAATCTAGCTTCCCCATCGACTTTGCTGGTCAGAAGGTCGCAAAAGGGAATCGTCACTGCGACTGTCGTAAATATGAGTCAGTAACCAAGCGTCCAAATTTTGATCACGTGACCACGGGGATGCTGTAACGGCCGTAAGTGTGGAAACGTAAACGTGGAACCTGGTCCTAAGTCATTGTTTTCAGTGTTGTTGTAGCTTCCAACGGTCACTAAATGAACTATGTAAATTGAGGACTTCCTGTTACAGAGTTGGAAGGGGGTATCAGTTTCAGAATCAGAGGAATCAATCGCTCTTTGTCACAAATGGCGTAGGGTCTCCTGCTTCGGGGGACGACGACGTTGGACTAGATGACCTCCAAGGTCCCTTCCAACTTGGTTCATCTGTATCTGTCTCTCTATTCTTGTAAAAGCATAACAGGAGCTGCAAGAGAGATGGGGAAAACCCCTGCATTCAAATCTGCCTCTCCCTCTATCAACGGGACAAGCGTTCGAACAGAGCTGGAAGGGACCTCAGAGGTCCTCTAGTCCAACCCCCTGCTTATGCAGGAGACCCTATCCCAGTGATGGATAACCTGTTTCTCCTCCTGTGCCGAAATCGCGTGCGTGCCCACGATTGCCGCCCGTGGGCTTGCTTACATCCACAATGCAATGCACCCCAACCCTGTGCATTTGCACGACCCTCCTCTGACCCCCTCCTACGCATGCGTGTGACCCCTCCTGCTGCACCCCTTTTTGGGCCTAGCAGGCCTCCCAGAGCCTCCTGGGACCAAAACCAGCCGCAGGGCGGGGGGAACTATTTTTGGTTTCAGGAAGCTTCAGGGAGGCTTGCTAGGCCCAAAACGAGTCATGAGGGGGGCAGCACACTCTCTCCGTGGCCGGTTTTGGGCCTAGCAGGCCTCCCTGAAGCCTCCTGGGACCAAAACTGGTTGCAGGGCAGGGGAACTATTTTTGGTTTCAGGAGGCTTCAGGGAGGCCTGCTAGGCCCAAAACAAGCCATGAGGGGGGGTTGCGCACTCTCCTGCTGACCCCTCCTGCTGCCCCCCTCAAGGCTTGTTTTGGGCCTAGCAAGCCTCCCTGAAGCTTCCTGAAACCAAAAATAGTTCTCCTGCAATGCAGCCAGTTTTGGTCCCAGGAGGCTTCAGGGAGGCCTGCTAGGCCCAAAACCGGCCACGGAGAGAGTGTGAAAGACCAAAACTGGCTGCAGAGCAGGAGAACTATTTTTGGTTTCAGGAGGCTTCAGGGAGGCTTGCTAGGCCCAAAACGAGCCAAGAGTGGGGGCAGCGCACTCCCTCTGTGGCCCGTTTTTGGTCCCAGGATGCTCCCCTCACCCCCTGCGCATGCGCGCACGACCCCTCCTGCGTCTCCCCCGCGTCTCTCGCATGAGCCTGAAAATCAGCTGTCTGGCGGAAGGCGCGCGCACATAATAATAATAATAATAATAATAATAATAATAATAATAATAATAATAATAATAATAAATTTTATTTATAACCCGCTCTCTCTCCCCAAAGGGACTCGAGGCGGGGCACAGGAAAATTAAAAACAATAGACACAAACAGAGTACAAAATTTAAAATCACAATTAAACATATCCTGCGCTAAAAACATCTATAAAAACTAAAAACTATCCCTAAAACCCCTTAACACTATAACTTAATTAAAATTACCCTAGGCCAGCCAAACGGAAGAAATGAGTTTTTAAAAGCTGTCGGAAGGAGCGAAGGTCCGTAGTTGTTCTGATCTCGGGGGGAAGGTCGTTCCAGAGGGTCGTGCCCGCCACAGAGAAGGCCCTTCCCCTGGACGTCGCCCGCTGGCACAGCCTAGTGGACGGCACCCGGAGAAGTCCCTCTCTGTGGGAGCGAATCGGTCGCAGGGATGTATGAGGCAGAATGCGATCCCGCAGATAGCTAGGTCCCATGCCATGGAGCGCTTTAAAGATGGTAACTAACACCTTGAAGCGCACCCGATAGACGACAGGCAGCCAGTGCAGCTCACGCAGGAGCGGTGTTACATGGGAGAACCTAGAGGCTCCCATAACTGCCCACGCGGCTGCATTCTGGACTAGCTGAAGCCTTCGGGTGCACCTCAAGGGGAGCCCCATGTAGAGAGAGTTGCAGTAGTCCAGCCGGGATGTCACGAGGGCATGAGTGACTGTGCAAAGGGCACCCCGATCCAGTAGGGGACGCAACTGGCGGACCAGGCAAACCTGGTAAAACGCCCTCCTGGCCACGGCTGTCACTTGATCTTCCATGGACAGCCGGGCATCAAGGAGGACGCCCAAGTTGCATGCCCCATCCACAGGGGTAAGGTGATCGTCCCCTATGGCCAGTGATGGAGTCAACTGGTTGTACCGGGATGCCGGAAACCACAGCCACTCGGTCTTGGACGGGTTGAGTCTGAGTCTGTTACTTCCCATCCAGGCCCGCACGGCTTCCAGGCACTGGCACATCACCGCTACGGCATCGTTGGGGTGGTTTGGGGTAGATATATACAGCTACGTATCATCAGCGTAGAGATGGTACTCTACCCCAAAACCATGGATGATCTCACCCAGCGGCTTCATATATGTGTTGAACAGGAGAGGCGAGAGGACCGACCCCTGAGGCACCCCACATGTGAGGGGCCTAGAGGTCGACCTCTGCCCTCCTGTCAACACAAATTGCGATCGACCGGAGAGGTAGGAGGAGAACCACCGCAACATGGTGCCCCTCACCCCTAACCCCTCCAGCCGATGCAATAGGATACCATGGTCGATGGTATCAAAAGCCGCTGAGAGGTCTAATAGGACCAGGATGGAGGAGCAACCCCCATCTCTGGCCCTCCAGAGATCATCTACAAACGCGACCAACGAGACATCTACCAACGCGACATGCACGGTGGAGCTATCAGGGGCGAGTTATTGGCACCCGCGGATAGGGTTCACAATCTAGGCGTCCTCCTGGATTCCCGGCTGTCACTGGATGACCATGTGGCAGCGGTGACCAGGGGGACCTTTTATCAGGTGCACCTGATACGCCAGTTGCGCCCCTATCTAGATCGTGACTCAAGCGCTCGTCACCTCCCGCCTGGACTATTGCAACGCTCTCTACATGGGGCTTCCCTGGAGGTGCACCCGGAGGCTCCAGCTAGTCCAGAATGAGGCCGCGCGGGGGATCCTGGGAGTGTCTCGATATTCCCATGTAACACCTCTCCTGTGCAAGCTGCACTGGCTGCCTGTGGCCTTCCGAGTGCGCTTCAAGGTGCTAGTAACCATCTTCAAAGCGCTCCATGGCACGGGACCTGGCTACTTGCGGGACCGCCTCCTACCACATACCTCCCTTCGACCTGTCCGCTCCCACAGAGTGGGCCTCCTCAGGGTGCCATCCGCCGGACAATGCCGACGGGTGGCCCCCAGGGGGAGAGCCTTCTTTGTGGCGGGGCCTGCCCTCTGGAACGACCTCCCCCCCTGACCTTCGGATCATCTCGGACCTACGCCTCTTCTGCCGGACACTAAAGACACATCTATTTCAAGAGGCCGGCCTGGCTTAGTTTTAATGGACATAATTTTAATTGATTGATTGATTTTAACCCTTTTTCTATTCTAAATTTTAGCACAGATCTTTATTTAATTTATTTTTAACTGTTTTGTACCGTATTGTTTTATATTTTATATTTCTGTGCACCGCCCTGAGTCCCCTTGGGGAGATAGGGCGGTATACAAATGTGAATAAACTTGAAACTTGGAGCTGAGCTGAGCGACGGCTCGCTTGCCCCTTGGTGGCGGGCGTGCCATCGGTTCGCCCTCTCGGTCCTAGGCCATTTCCCACCAAGGGCTGCCCAATCTCGTGTTAAAAATTCAGCATTTGGTTTGCAAGAGAGGAAAATCACCGTTTAGCCCCCAAGTCTTCAGAGACAGAGAGAGAGAGAGAAATGCCTTTTTTTTGCATCCTCCGGTTCAATTCCCCTATTTAGGAAGTCATTAAGGAGAAAAAGAGCCGGAGTCTTCTCTGTTTGACAGACAGCTCTTCGCCCGCTGCAAAAATTAGATTTCCCCCCCTTTCCTCCCCTCTTTTTTACTCAGCCCATTATTCTCAGCGGCTAATTTCGCCTTGGCCTCGGGGAACAATACAGCGTTTAGTATTTAAAAATGACCAGTCAAGGGGCTTTTGTCATTGATCTGAATAGACTGTAAAAGTCTTTTTTTGGGGGGGGGGGGGGGAGCTGCGTTGTTTTTAATTCTTCCTCGTTTCTGGTCCTCTGTCACCCCACCACTCCGTGCCCACCATCCTGACGTACATTTTGGGTATTTTAAAAAATAGATCCATCCAGAGCAGTGGTGGGTTCCAGATTCCGTTCCAAATGGTATGGTTGGAACAGGCCGGGGGGCGTCCATGTGGATGTATTCAGTACGCGTAAATGCATCTCGACGCTTTGGTGAGCCTCCGCGACGCTCTAGCTGCTCAGCAAAGGCTCGCGCAGGCGCTGTATGCATTGCGCGCGTGGGCGGAAGCACTGAAGATGTAAAATGAAAGTAAGAAGCAAAGGTTGGCAGGCCCTCTGGAGCAACGTACCAGCCCTAGCCCTAGCCCTGGCCCTAGCCCTGGCCCTGGCCCTGGCCCTAACCCTAACCCTAACCCTAACCCTAACCCTAACCCTAACCCTAGCCCTAGCCCTAGCCCTAGCCCTAACACTAACCCTAACCCTAACTCCTAACCCTAGCCCTAACCCTAACCCTACCCCTAACCCTAGCCCTAACCCACTACTGATCCAGAGGTGGTATTCAGCCGGTTCGTACCGGTTCAGACGAACCTGTAGCAAAATCGTGAGTGGGCTTACTCTAGGTGCCCCGGCACTATGCCGTCCTATTTAGCTGCGTTTTTGAGGCCGGGCGCATGCGCGGAAAGTGCACAGATGCGTGGCGAACCGGGGGCAAGAATAAGTGAAACCCACCGGCTGGATCCATCCCAACTGTGGCTTGTTCAGCCGTTCAACCGAGCGTTTAAGCTGCGGCGTTTGTCTCTCTATAATTTATGAAAACACAAAAGGTCGGGGAACATCACCAGAGCAAAAGGCAGGAAGCCCGCCTCCTCCAGGTCAGATAAATAAATGAAGAAGCTAAAAAGAAGCAAAACACTCCAGAAAGAAAGAAGGAAAGGAGGGAAGGAGGGGGGTGGGTGGGAGGAAAGCAACTTTTCCAAAGCCAGTTCGGTCTTTTTTTAGATTTATTTTTTTTCCTAAACGGGTTTTGTGGTTAATGCAAACCGTTTTTTTGAAAGCCGGTTTTGCAGACTTGAGAGAAGTCTGAAAGGGAGCGAAGGTCAGAAAAGTCAAGATGGCGAGAAGGGGATCGTAGTCCCGCCCATTTTGTCTGAGTCCCAACTGAGCGGAAGGGGAGGGGCTTTGATTGCTGGGAATTTCTGGCCGCCATCGTGACTCTTTTGACCTTTCTGGACCGAAAGACATGGCTTGCATCTTCAAAATTCATGAAAATGAATTTTTTATGACAGCTATAGGGTCCCAGGGTCATTCGATCTGCTTTTGCGACAAGCCAGGTCAATGGGGAAGCAGATTCACTTAACAACGGTGTGACTAACTTAACGACTGCAGTGATTTGCTTAACGATTTGCAGCAAGAAAAGTCGTAAAAAGGGCCAAACTCCCTTAAAAAAACGTTTCCCTTAGCAATGTAAATTTTGGGCTGAATTGTGGTCGTAACTTGAGGACTACCTGTAAGGACAAATGCATGCAAAAGAAGAATGGAGAACAAGCAAAGTCAACAGAGATGCCAGATTCACTTTACAACCATGTTGTTAACAGTTGCAGTCATTCACTTAACAACTATGGAAAGAGAAGTCATCATAGGAAGCAAAATTCACTAAACAGTCTCACTGCACAACAGAAATCTGGGGCTCAATTGTGGTCATATGTCAAGGACTACCTGTATAGCTAGTTAGCTAGCTGGTGGAGTAGGTAGGTAGGTAGGTGGGTGGATGGATGTAGATCACCTCCCTGAGTCCCTCAAGGGAGAAGGGCGGTATACAAATTTAATAATAAACATAAACATAAACATAGATGCTAGACGCTAGACTAGATAGATAGATAGAGGGCTGGCTGGCTGGCTGGCTGATAGATAGATAGATAAGACAATAGAAGATAGATATTAGATGATAGGTAGATAGACAGACAGACAGGCAGACAGACAGATGTAGATGATAGATAGATAGATAGATAGATAGATAGATAGATAGATAGATGGATGGATGGATGGATGGATGGATGGATGGATGGATGGATGGATGGATGGATGGATAGATAGATAGATAGATAGATAGATAGATAGATAGATGGTAGATAGATAGATGAGAGAGAGAGAGAGAGAGAGATGATGGATGGCTGATAGATGACAGACAAATAGATAGATGTAGATGATAGATAGATAGATGGATAAATAGATAGATAGATAGATAGATAGATAGATAGATAGATAGATAGATAGATAGATAGATAATGGATGGATGATAGATGACAGACAGACAAATAGATGTAGAAGATAGATAGATAAGACAATAGAAGATAGATAGATATTAGATGATTGATAGATAGATAGATAGACAGACAGACAGACAGACAGACAGATAGATGTAGATGATAGATAGATAGATAAGACAATAGAAGATAGATAGATATTAGATGATTGATAGATAGATAGATAGATAGATAGATAGATAGATAGATAGACAGACAGACAGACAGACAGACAGATAGATGTAGATGATAGATAGATAAGACAATAGAAGATAGATAGATATTAGATGATAGATAGATAGACAGACAGACAAATAGATGTAGAAGATAGATAGATAGATAAGACAATAGAAGATAGATAGATATTAGATGGTAGATAGATAGACAGACAGAGAGACAGATAGATGTAGATGATAGATAGATAGATAGATAGAGAGAGAGAGAGAGAGAGAGAGAGAGAGAGAGAGAGAGATGATGGATGGATGGATGATAGATGCCTCCAGAAGTTGTGAATACCCCAACACTGGAAGTCTTTAAGATGTTGGGTAGCCATTGGTCTGAAATAGTAAAGGGCTTCCTGCCTAGGCAGAGGGTTGGACTAGAAGACCTCCAAGGTCCCTTCCAACTCTGCTATTGTATTGTATTGCTCTCCTACAGGAACCCACCCCGGATTTAAACCTTTTATAACCCGGTACAGTAAACGCAGCTTTCTTCCTACGTTCTTGCGAACGGTGTATTTCCCTCCTCTTTCCCCCCCCTCCAGTTTCCTTTCAAAAAAAAAAAAGATAAATAATAACAACACTAACTCTGGATTCCTAGAATATATCTAATAACGGAAGGATGATTAGGATTGTTATTATTTGTTGCTTTTCGGGGAGTTTGTCTCTCTTTGGAAATCTTTTTTCTTTCTTTCTGGCTTTCTGCATCTGTAACTGTGTTCAGCAGGCGCTTGATTGTGTTTTAATCTTTGGAGGGACATCTAATTACTGTGTTGTTTTCTTCTCTCTTCCCCCCCGTCCTTTTATCTTTCGAAAGAGAGAAATTGGCTCTCGCTTTGGGAAGTCAAAAAAAGAAGTAGACCAAAGCAGTAAGGAAAGCATAGCTCCCTAAAACAGGTAGTGACCAATTAACGGGGGTACATTGTGTAGCAACCAAGCACCCCATCCCTCTCCTAGGACAATGCAATTTATTTATTTATTTATTTATTTATGTATTTATTATTTATTATTTAGACTTATATAACCGCTCCCTCTCCCCAAAGGGACCCGGGGCGGTGCACAGGAAATTAAAAGATAGGAATATCACGATTATAAATAATTAAAACCGAATTAAATAAATTATCCCTGGGCTAAAAATGTAAAATCATTAAAACGCAACCCCATTTAAAACCCCATTAAAACAATTTAAGGTACAGACTATAGGCTAGGTCAGGGGTCTGCAAAGTTGGCTCCTTGAAGACTGGTGGACTTCAACTCCTAGAATATATATATGTGTGTGTGTGTGTTAGTTTTATGAGCTGATCAAGTTGTGGAACAATTATGGATATATATATATATATTCATTCTAATTAAGTTAGTAGGGAACCTTGGCTTGAATCAACTCACATCAGGTAAACACAGTTGAAGCGTTCTATCTGGAGGCAAGTATTGTTGAATAATAAGCAGCTGTTTCCTGTGTCATGTAGAACCATCATTTAAATTTAGTTCCACTCGACTTGATTATTATAGAAAAGCGATGTGGCGTTGGGAAGAAACACAGCAGTCCAGTTATTAGAATTACGGTAGGCCAGCCTGCTTTTATAGGATGTGATTCAAGGAGGGAGTATCGACTCTTTTGGATATCTAGGGCAGGGGTCTCCAACCTTTGCAACTTTAAGTCTGAAGGACTTCAGCTCCCAGACTTCTCCAGCCAGCAAAGCTCAACAACTCTAACCCAGGGGTCTCCAACCTTTGCAACTTTAAGTCTGAAGGACTTCAGCTCCCAGACTTCTCCAGCCAGCAAAGCTCAACAACTCTAACCCAGGGGTCTCCAACCTTTGCAACTTTAAGTCTGAAGGGCTTCAGCTCCCAGACTTCTCCAGCCAGCAAAGCTCAACAACTCTAACCCAGGGGTCTCCAACCTTTGCAACTTTAAGTCTGAAGGACTTCAGCTCCCAGAATTCTCCAGCCAGCAAAGCTCAACAACTCTAACCCAGGGGTCTCCAACCTTGGCAACTTTTAAGTCTGAAGGACTTCAGCTCCCAGAATTCTTCAGCCGGCAAAGCTCAACAACTCTAACCCAGGGGTCTCCAACCTTGGCAACTTTTAAGTCTGAAGGACTTCAGCTCCCAGACTTCTCCAGCCAGCAAAGCTCAGCAACTCTAACCCAGGGGTCTCCAACCTTTGCAACTTTAAGTCTGAAGGACTTCAGCTCCCAGACTTCTCCAGCCAGCAAAGCTCAGCAACTCTAACCCAGGGGTCTCCAACCTTTGCAACTTTAAGTCTGAAGGACTTCAGTTCCCAGACTTCTCCAGCCAGCAAAGCTCAATAACTCTAACCCAGGGGTCTCCAACCTTTGCAACTTTAAGTCTGAAGGACTTCAGTTCCCAGACTTCTCCAGCCAGCAAAGCTCAATAACTCTAACCCAGGGGTCTCCAACCTTGGCAACTTTAAGTCTGAAGGACTTCAGCTCCCAGACTTCTCCAGCCAGCAAAGCTCAGCAACTCTAACCCAGGGGTCTCCAACCTTTGCAACTTTAAGTCTGAAGGACTTCAGTTCCCAGACTTCTCCAGCCAGCAAAGCTCAATAACTCTAACCCAGGGGTCTCCAACCTTGGCAACTTTAAGTCTGAAGGACTTCAGCTCCCAGACTTCTCCAGCCAGCAAAGCTCAATAACTCTAACCCAGGGGTCTCCAACCTTTGCAACTTTAAGTCTGAAGGACTTCAGCTCCCAGAATTCTCCAGCCAGCAAAGCTCAACAACTCTAACCCAGGGGTCTCCAACCTTGGCAACTTTAAGTCTGAAGGACTTCAGCTCCCAGACTTCCTCAGCCAGCTTTGCTTCAGACTTAAAGTTGCAAAGGTTGGAGACCCCTGATCTAGGGGTTCCTAGATAACAGCAATGAGAGAATCGCAGAGTTGGAAGGGACCTTGGAGGTCTTCTAGTCCACCCCACCCCCACCCTTTAGACCTGTGATGGCGAACCTATGACATGCGTGCCGGAAATGGCATGCAGAGCCATCTCTCCGGGCACGCAAACCGTTGCCTGTTGCTCTTCCAGATTCTGGTGCACCGGCTAGCTGGTCTTCCTGCGTGCTGGAGCACAGGAAAATGGAAGAGCAGCCACTGTTCATCTTCCGGTTTCCGGCACATGCATGCGTGAAGACAGGCCACCTGGTCTTCATGCATGCAGACGTGCCAGAAACCGATGCCGAAAAGGTTCACCAACAAATACTACGGTGTGCCATTCTGGACAAATGGCTACCTAGTCTCTTTAAAAACCTCCAGTGATGAATCACCCACAACTTCTGGAGGCCAGCTGTTCCACTGATTAATTGTTTTCCTTGTCAGGAAATTCCTCCTTATTTCCAGGTTGAATCTCTCCTTGGTCAGTTCCCATCCATTGTTCCTTGTCTGGCCTTTGGGGGCTTTGGAAAATAAGTTGACCTGCTCGTCTCTGGGGCAGCCCCTCAAATATTGGAAGATGCTCTCCTGTCTCCCCTGGTCCTTCTCTTCACTAGATCAGCCATGCCCAGTTCTTGTAACTGTTCTTCAGACAGATGATAGATAGATGATAGATGATAGATAGATAGATAGATAGATAGATAGATAGATAGATAGATAGATAGATAGATAGATAGATAGATAGATAGATAGACGGAGGTAGGTAGGTAGGGAGAGAGAGAGAGAGAGAGAGAGAGAGAGAGAGAGAGAGAGAGAGAGAGAGAGAGAGATCGATCAGTTTCCATCCATTCTTCCTTGTCTGGCCTTTGGGGGCTTTGGAGAATAGCTTGACCCCTCTTCCTCCTATCTGGGGCAGCCCCTCAAATATTGGAAGATGCTCTCCTGTCTCCTCTGGTCCTTCTCTTCTCTAGACTAGCCAGGCCTCTCTCCTTTCTTTTTTCATTATTTTTTTCCCTTCCTTCCTTCCTTCCCTCCTTCCTTCCTTCCTTCCTTCCTTCCTCCCTCCCTCCCTCTCTCTCCCTCTCTCTCTCTCTCTCCCCTCCCTCTTTCTTGTGCTTTGGAGAATAGCTTGACCCCTTCCTCCTCTCTGGGGCAGCCCCTCAAATATTGGAAGATGCTCTCCTGTCTCCTCTGGTCCTTCTCTTCTCTAGACTAGCCAGGCCTTTCTTTTTTCATTATTTTTTTCCCTTCCTTCCTTCCTTCCTTCCTTCCTTCCTTCCTTCCTTCCTTCCTTCCTTCCTTCCTTCCTCCCTCCCTCCCTCCCCCCCCTCCCTCTCCCCCTCCCTCTTTCTTGTGCTTTGGAGAATAGCTTGACCCCCTTCCTCCTCTCTGGGGCAGCCCCTCAAATATTGGAAGATGCTCTCCTGTCTCCCCCGGTCCTTCTCTTCTCTAGAGTAGCCAGGCCCAGTTCCTGCAACCGTCCATCGGATAGATAGATAGAGAATAGATAGATAGATAGATAGATAGATAGATAGATAGATAGATAGATAGATAGATAGATAGATAGATGAGAATAGATAGATGTAGATAGATAGGGGATAGATACAGAATATAGAATACCAGAGTTGGAAGGGACCTTAAGGTCATCGAGTCCAATCCCCCCCCCCTCAAGCAGTAGACCCTGCATTATCTCTGACCAATGACATGTTAAGTGAAAGTTCCTGCCACTGTTCTTTGTATGTTTTAGTCTCTAGGCCTGCTTTGATCAACTTAGATAGATTCAGATTATCAGGGTTGGAAGGGACCTTGGAGGTCATCTAGTCCAACTGCCCACCCAAGCAGGAGACCCTACATCATTTCTGACCGATGGCAGTCCAGTTTCTCCTTGAAAGCCTCCAGGGATGAAGCTCTCACAACTTCTGAAGGCAAATTCTGTTCCACTGGTTAATTGTTCTCACTGTCAGGAAATTTCTCCTCAGTTCAAAGTTGCTTCTCTCCTTGATTAGTTTCCACCCATAGCTTCTTGTTCTGCCCTCAGGTGCTTTGGAGAATAGCTTGACTCCCTCTTCTTTGGGGCAACCCCTGAGATATTGGAAGGCTGCTATCATGTCTCCTCTGGTCTTTCTTTTCATTAAACTAAACCTACCCAGTTCCTGCAACCGTTCTTCGTATGTTTTAGCCTCCAGTCCCCTCATCGTCTTGGTTGCTCTTCTCTGCCCTCTTTCTAGAACAGTGATGGTGAACCTTTTTTTCCCCTTGGGTCCCAAATGCACCTACATGCGTGTGATGGTGTGCATGTGTGTTGACACCCATAATCAGGCATGCAGCCTGATTTAGAATCTTTGGCCAGCCACACTTTCTCTTTCTTTACTACGCTCTTTCATTAGTGGGTAATTGAGAGGGGGAAGTAGTAAGGAGTACAATGTGTTTGTTTTCAAAATAAATTTTTTTGAAATTCTAGAAATCAATGCAATGCAATACAATAGCAGAGTTGGAAGGGACCTTGGAGGTCATCTAGTCCAACCCCCTGCCTAGGCAGGAAGCCCTATACTGTTTCAGACAAATGGCTATCCAACATCTTCTTAAAAACTTCTTTCTTTCTTTCTTTCTTTCTTTCTTTCTTTCTTTCTTTCTTTCTTTCTTTCTTTCTTTCTTTCTTCCTTGCTTCCTCCCTCCCTCCCTCCCTCCTTTCCTTTTCCTTCCTTCCTTCCCTTCTTTATCACTCCCTCTGTTCTCTCTCCCTCCTTCTATTTCAATACAATAGCAGAGTTGGAAGGGACCTTGGAGGTCTTCTAGTCCAACCCCCTGCCTAGGCAGGAAGCCCTATACCGTTTCAGACAAATGGCTATCCAACATCTTCTTAAAGGCTTCCAGGGTTGGGGCATTCACAACTTCTGGAGGCAAGTAGTTCCACTGGTTAATTGTTCTAACTGTCAGGAAATTTCTCCTCAGTTCTAAGTTGCTTCTCTCCTTGATTAGTTTCCACCCATTGCTTCTTGTTCTGCCCTCAGGTGCTTTGGAGAATAGCTTGACTCCCTCTTCTTTGTGGCAATCCCTGAGATATTGGAAGATGCTATCATGTCTCCCCTGGTCCTTCTTTTCATTAAACTAGACATACCCAGTTCCTGCAACCGTTCTTCATATGTTTTACCCTCCAATCCCCTAAAATCCTCTTTCTTGCTCTTCTCTGCACTCTTTCCAGAGTCTCCACATCTCCCAGTCAGGGAGAATTTTTAAAAAAATCAATAATTCAAGAGAAGCACACTTGTGCCAATATTACCCGATTTAGACCCATCTACCGGTGCTGTCCTTTAAAATGTCGTGGGTGTATTCAGTTCCTGACTCCCTGCAAGGCCCCCGGCTGCGTTCGTAGTATTGGAGAAAGGGGAGGCATTGTTGTAGACAGCCACAACAATGACAACAGGAGATGAGGTCCAGTTGGAAGCTTTTTTCTCATTTCTTTCAAGTTGACTGCTTATAAAGCAAGTTATATTTGGGCGGTGGGGAGGAAAACGAATGGGGACTCCGTTGGAAAATTGATGCATTTATGGTTTGAATTTGCTAAACCCGCACCAAATCATAAGATTCTCGACAGTAGGTTAAAAAAAAACAACCCACCAGATCTTAGAAGGAAGCATATAAATATAGAATCCTAGGGCTGGAAGGGACCTTGTAGGTCATCTAGTCCAACCCCCTGCTGAAGCAGGAGACCCCACCCCTTTTCAGACAAATGGTTGTCCAGTCTCTTCATGAAGACCTCCAATGTTGGAACACCCATGACTTCTGGACCCAAGTTGTTCCACCGATTAATTGTTCTCACTGACAATTTTTTCCCCTTACTAATACGGTGTTGCCTGGGTATTTATTTATAGGTCTGGACCGAACGTAATTTCTAATGTTAATACCACTTTATAATTTATTTATTTATTTAAATTTATACCCCGCCCTTCTCCTAAAAAAGGACCCAGGGCGGCGCACAGGCGTTATTAAAACCATACAAAAATACAAAAATACATAATTATTAAAAGCTATTAAACTATCAAACTATCCCTGTGCTAAAAGGCCTTGGGAAGGCCACACTTGGAATATTTGCATCCAGTTTTGGTCGTCACGATGTAGAAAAGACGTGGAGACTCTAGAAAGAGTGCAGAGAAGAGCAACAAAGAGGACTAGGGGACTGGAGGCTCAAACATATGAAGAACGGTTGCAGGAACTGGATAGGTCTAGTTTAATGAGAAGAAGGACTAAGGGAGACATGATAGCAGTCTTCCAATATCTCAGGGGTTGCCACAAAGAAGAGGGAGTCAAACTATTCTCTAAAGCACCTGAAAGCAGGACAAGAAGCAATGGGTGGAAACTAATCAAGGAGAGAAGCAACTTAGAACTGAGGAGAAATTTCTTGACAGTGAGAATAATTAACCAGTGGAACAGAAGTTGCCTCCAGAAGTTGTGAAAGCCCCAACACTGCAAGTCTTTAAGAAGACGTTGGATAGCCATTTGTCTGAAATGGTATAAGGTTTCCTGCCTAGGCAGGGGGTTGGACTAGATGACCTCCAAGGTCCCTTCCGACTCTGCTATTGTGCCTGTGATTGATTAGTTCCTCGGATCACCCTCGCCACAACAACCTAGCGACACAAATGAATAGTTCCTAATGCCCATTCCAACCCCTTCGTTCGTGATGAAAGCTGCCATGCCTTCGCGCCTCCCTGTTCGTCCGAAGCTGGAACCCCCCCCTTCCTTCCTTCCTTCCTTCCTTCCTTCCTTCCTTCCTTCCTTCCTTCCTTCCTTCCTTCCTTCCTTCCGCAACCTTCTCCTTT
>CM077644.1:5610525-5628025 GCA_039707465.1 Rhabdophis nuchalis | reverse complement strand
ACAGAAGTTGCCTCCAGAAGTTGTGAATGCCCCAACACTGCAAGTCTTTAAGAAGAGATTGGACAACCATTTGTTTGAAATGGTATAAGTTTCCTACCTGAGCAGGGGGTTGGACTAGAAGACCTCCAAGGTCCCTTCCAACTCTGTTATTACTGTTCTGTTAGTTTAATGAAAAGAAGGACCAGGGGAGACATGAGAGCAGTCTTTTAATATCTCAGGGGCTGCCACAAAGAAGAGGGAGTCAAGCTATTCTCCAAAGCACCTGAAGGCAGGACAAGAAGCAATGGGTGGAAACTAATCAAGGAGAGAAGCAACATAGAACCGAGGAGAAACTTCCTGACAGTGAGAACAATTCACCAGTGGAACTACTTGCCTCCAGAAGTTGTGAATGCCCCAACACTGCAAGTCTTCAAGACGACGTTGGATAATCCTTTGTCTGAAGTGATGTAGGGTTTCCTGCCTAAGCAGAGGGTTGGACTAGAAGACCTCTAAGGTCCAGTCCAACTCTATTATTCTAACTATCTGTAATGGCTGAGTGGCCAGTCCTCATTGTGTTTCCTAAATCAGGAATTCTAGCAGGCACTACTGCTGGCAAGCTCGTGTGTGAGCCGCCCGCCTGCACTTCATGCTTCATGCGTGTTGCGTGTGCCAGCGCAATACAATTAAAATAGTTTTGTGCATGCGCAGGACCCCCAAAACAAGATGAGGAGAACCGGTTTGGGGTACGCGGCATGCCTGGGTTGTTGCCGGTTCCAGCGATCCAGGCTGCCAAATCCCGACGGGTTCAGCTGAACCGAGCCGAACCGGCTGGAACCCACCACTGATCTGCACCCTTGAAAATTCAGCTGTTTTCTCGTGGTGCATTTTGTGGCACATGGACTTCAGTTTCAACGAGGGTCATTTTGCATTCGAGGGCCGATTGTCCAGCTCCCTGGACAATCTGGAGCCACCACTTTGGCCGGCCCCGTGACATTGTTCACACGCTTCACTTCCCAAGGCTTTGAAGCTCACAATGCATCAAGTCCTTTTTTGTGTTTAGCTTCTCTTTGATGAAGTCTGAGGAAATGAGGCAGTGGAATCCTGGAGCCAAGAGTCCCTGGGCTGGCTGAGCGCACAATTGGGGCAAGGGTTCCCCTCAGGTCAACGTGATCCCAAATCCCACGCTTGGGATTTGCAAATCAACCGATCCATCCATCAACCGGAATAGAGCTGGGAGGGACCTTGGAGGTCTTCTAGTCTAGAAGGGTTAATGCCACTTTATAAGGCTTTGGGAAGGCCACATGTGGAATATGTGCATCCAGTTTTGGTCCCCACGATGTAGAAAAGATGTGGAGACTCTGGAAAGAGTGCAGAGAAGAGCAACAAAGAGGATTAGGGGACTGGAGGCTAAAACATATGAAGAACGGTTACAGGAGCTGGGTATGTCTAGTTTGATGAAAGAAGGACCAGGGGAGACATGACAGCAGTGTTCCGATATCTCAGGGGTTGCCCCAAAGAAGAGGGAGTCAAGCTATTCTCCAAGGCACCTGAGGGCAGAACAAGAAGCAATGGGTGGAAACTAGTCCAGGAGAGAAGCAACTTAGAACTGAGGAGGAATTTCCTGACAGTGAGAACAATTAATCAGAGGAACAGAAGTTGCCTCCAGAGGTTGTGAATGCTCCAACACTGGAAGTCTTTAAGAAGAGATTGGACAACCATTTGTCTGAAATGATATTGAGTCCCTTGCTTGAGACTAGACTAGAAGACCTCCAAGGTCCCTTCCAACTCTTCTCTTCTCTTCTCTTCTCTTCTCTTCTCTTCTCTTCTATTCTATTCTATTCTATTCTATTCTAGTCCAGCCCCTTGCTCAAGCAGAATAGAGCTGGGAGGGACCTTGGAGGTCTTCTAGTCCAGCCCCCTGCTCAAGCAGGAGACCATGTCCCATTCCAGATAAGTGGATGTCCAATCTCTTCTTGAAAACCTCCAGTGATGGAGCACCCACAACTTCTGGTGGCAAGCAGTTCCACTGGTCAATTGTCCTCTCTCTTAGGAAGCTTCTCCTTAATTCCAGGGTGCTTCTCTCCTTGATTAGTTTCCACCCATTGCTTCTTGTTCTGCCTTCTTTGGTGCCTTGGAGAATAGTTTGACTCCCTCTTCTTTGTGGAAGCCCCTGAGATATTGGAAGGCTGCTATCATGTCTCCCCTGGTCCTTGTTTTTTCTAGGCTGGTCAAACCCAAATCCTGCAAGTTCCTCATAGGTTTTAGTCTCCTTTAATCCAGAGGTAGAGGTTTTCCGGAGGCGGGGCAGAAAGATCTATCTTAAAAGATGCTCGCTGGGGAATTCTGGGAGTTGAAGTCCCCCCGTCTAAAAGGATGCTGGTTGGGGAATTCTGGGAGTTGAAGTCCTCCCATCTTAAAGGATGCTGGCTGGGGAATTCTGGGAGTTGAAGTCCTCCCATCTTAAAGGATGCTGGCTGGGGAATTCTGGGAGTTGAAGTCCCCCCATCTTAAAGGATGCTGGCTGGGGAATTCTGGGAGTTGAAGTCCTCCAATCTTAAAGGATGCTGGCTGGGGAGTTCTGGAGTTGAAGTCCTCCCATCTTAAAGGATGCTGGCTGGGGAATTCTGGGAGTTGAAGTCCTCCCATCTTAAAGGATGCTGGCTGGGGAATTCTGGGAGTTGAAGTCCCCCCATCTTAAAGGATGTTGGCTGGGGAATTCTGGGAGTTGGTCCACTTATCTTAAAGGATGCTGGCTGGGGAATTCTGGGAATTGAAGTCCCCCCATCTTTAAAGTTGCCAAGGTTGAGAAACCTTCGCTTATATGGCTCACCCGCTGGAAGCAGCTTTCCTTGCAATCCGCAAAATAAAAGCAGAATTTTCCGCAGCAACTCAGCTCCGTCCTCGAAAGAGCATGGCGTCTTTCAGGAAATATAATGCCATAATTAGTAGTTTCCCTCTACGCATCAAACACCCACAGCACAAAGGCAATGAGCCCTCCCAGTAGAAGCAAAGGTGGATTCACAGCACCAGATGTTCTTTTGGGGCTACGCAAAGCCAGCTTCTGAAATCCCCCCTCCCCTTTCTCTCTTTTTTTAAGGAAAAAAAGAATGCAAAGTGTTTAAATTCTCTTAGTCTGTGGGAATTACAATTACAATTACAACAGAAGAGTTGGAAGGGACCTTGGAGGTCTTCTAGTCCAACCCCCTGCCTAGGCAGGAAACCCTATACTGTTTCAGACAAATGGCTATCCAATATCTTCTTAAAGACTTCTTTCTTTCTTTCTTTCTTTCTTTCTTTCTTTCTTTCTTTCTTTCTTTCTTTCTTTCTTTCTTTCTTCCTTCCTTCCTTCCTTCCTTCCTTCCTTCCTTCCTTCCTTCTTCCTACCTCCCTCCCTCCCTTCCTTTTCCTTCCTTCGTTCTCTTCTCCCTCCCTCTCTCTCTTCTCCCTCCCTCCTTCTATTTCAATACAATACAATAGCAGAGTTGGAAGGGACCTTGGAGGTCTTCTAGTCCAACCCCCCTGCCTAGGCAGGAAGCCCTGTACCGTTTCAGACAAATGGCTATCCAACATCTTCTTAAAGACTTCTTTCTTTCTTTCTTTCTTTCTTTCTTTCTTTCTTTCTTTCTTTCTTTCTTTCTTTCTTTCTTTCTTTCTTTCTTTCTTTCTTCCTTCCTTCCTTCCTTCCTTCCTTCCTTCTTCCTACCTCCCTCCCTCCCTTCCTTTTCCTTCCTTCGTTCTCTTCTCCATCCCTCTCTCTCTTCTCCCTCCCTCCTTCTATTTCAATACAATACAATAGCAGAGTTGGAAGGGACCTTGGAGGTCTTCTAGTCCAACCCCCCTGCCTAGGCAGGAAGCCCTGTACCGTTTCAGACAAATGGCTATCCAACATCTTCTTAAAGACTTCTTTCTTTCTTTCTTTCTTTCTTTCTTTCTTTCTTTCTTTCTTTCTTTCTTTCTTTCTTTCTTTCTTTCTTCCTTCCTTCCTTCCTTCCTTCCTTCCTCTCTCCCTCCCTCCCTCTCTCCCTCCCTCCCTTCCTCCCTCCCTTCCTTTTCCTTCCTTCCTTCCCTTCTTCATCCCTCCCTCTCTTTTCCCTCCCTCCTTCTATTTCAATACAATACAGTAGCAGAGTTGGAAGGGACCTTCTAGTCCAACCCCCCTGCCTAGGCAGGAAGCCCTGTACCGTTTCAGACAAACGGCTATCCAACATCTTCTTAAAGACTTCCAGTGTCCAATTCTTATGACTGCAATGGAGTCCCAAATTCCTGTGGCTAAGCAAGACAGTTGTTAAGTGAGTTTTGCCCCATTTTACGACCTTTCTTGCCATGGTTGTTAAGCGAATTGCTGCAGTTGTTAAGAGAGTTACAACCGCAATCATCATCATCTTCGTTGAGTCTGAACAACTGAATGGAACTGAGTGTTTTAATGGCCGGATGCTGTTCCCTGTCGCCAATGCGGAGTTTTGTTCGGCAGTTCATATTCTCAGTGTGCCCAGAGAGAGAAATATCTGCCTCTATCTAGGATCGAACTCAGCGCCTCCTGATTGTGAGGGGAGGGCTCCACCTCTAGGACCACTGCACCCCTCAACGTACGGCCGTAAGGGAGCCCAAAATTGACATTGCTGAACGAGACTGTTGTTAAATGAATCGGGCTTCCTCATTGACTTGGTTCATCGGAAGATTGAGATGGGATTCCCTTCCGTTGTTAAGTTACTCACACGGTCGTTAAGTGAATTGGGCTTCCTCATTGACTTGGCTCATCGGAAGATTGCAAAAGGGGATCCCGTGACTCTGAGAACACAGCGACCGTCATAAAGGTGAATCAGTCGCCAAGCATCCAAATTGTAAATCATGTGACTTGGAAGATGCAGCAACCGTCATAAGTGTGAAAAATGGTCATGTCACTTTTTTTTAGTGCTGTTGTAAAGGTCATTAAGTGAATGGCGTAAGAGGAGGACTGCCTGCATAGGGTCTCTTGTTGGAGCAGGGGGTTGAACTAGAAGACCTCTGAGGTCCCTTCTCACTCTGTTATTCGATATTGATATTCTATATCTCCCGGAAGGGAGAAGGGCGGTATAGAAATTTAATAAATAAATAAATAAATATATTGACCTTCCTTCCTTCCTTCCTTCCTTCCTTCCAGGTAGTCCTCGACTTACAGCTGTTCATTTAGTGACGCTTCCATCTTACAACGGCCCTCCGAAGGCCCGTGAAAGGTGACCACGTGACCCTGGACCAGTGGTGGGTTTCAAATTTTTGTAGAACCTACTCTCTAGGTGTGGCCTATTTTGTGGGCGTGGCTTGGCAGTCATGTGACAGGGTGGGAGTGGCCACCTTTTAAAATGTGGCGAAACTCATTTAACAACGCTCTTGCTTAGCAACCAAAATTTTGGACTCAATTGTGATAATAATTTCTTTCTTCTCTTTCTTTCTTTTTCTTTCTTTCTTTCTTTCTTTCTTTCTTTCTTTCTTTCTTTCTTTCTTTCTTTCTTTCTTTCTTTCTTTCTTTCTTTCTTTCTTTCTTCCTTCCTTCCTTCCTTCCTTCCTTCCTTTCTTTCTTCCTTTCCTTTCCTTTCCTTTCCTTCCCGTTGGGTCACTGGCATTTACTTCCAGGTACGCCAGTGGAACCCCCTCTTACCGGTTCTCTAAATTTCACCAACCGGCTCTCGCGAGTAGGTGCGAGCCTGCAGAAACCCACCACTGCCCTGGACCGTCGTAAACACGAGTCAGTTGCTAAATTTTGATCGCCCCGGGAAGGCCGCAAACGACGTTAAGTGTGAAAAACGCCCATAACTCCCCTTTCCCCCCCCCAGGGCCGTTGTAACGTTGAACCGTCGCTAAACGAAACCATCGTAAGTCGAGGACTGCCTGCGTTTAAACAGCTTGCTCTTCAACGCTCCCTGGTTCCGTCTCTCACCTCAAGCAGCCGGCGAAAAGGAAATTAATTGGAGTGGGGTAATTTCTTAAGGTCCCGATGTTCACCCCGCGCGAGAAATAAATGCAATGCTTTCCCAAAGTTAAGAATAAAAGACCGTTTGGGGAATCAATAACCTCCTGCGATGCACCAAGGAGCCACGCTAAGTGCAGCGGAACATGGAAATGGCCACGTTTCCAGTAAGAATTAGAGGGAAACGCAAGAGACGGGGGGGGGGGGGGGCGCTAGGAAAATGGCAAGAAAAACAAATTAACACCCCCACCTTTTTTTTTTTAACTGGAGTGCAGTGAAAGTTATCGTGAATTTCCTCGGCTGTATGGCAAGAGGCGGTTAACGTTGCAAAGGACAATTGTGCGCATCAGTGGTGGGTTTCAATTTTTTTTAGACCCTACTCTGTAGGTGTGGCCTATTTTGTGGGCGTGGCTTGGCAGTCATGTGACAGGGTGGGAGTGGCCGCCTTTTAAAATGTGGCGAAACTCATTTAACAACGCTCTTGCTTAGCAACCCAAATTTTGGACTCAATTGTGATGATAAATTCTTTCTTTCTTTCTTTCTTTCTTTCTTTCTTTCTTTCTTTCTTTCTTTCTTTCTTTCTTTCTTTCTTTCTTTCTTTCTTTCTTTCTTTCTTTCTTTCCTTCCTTCCTTCCCTTCTCCCTCCCTCCCTCTCTTCTCCCTCCCTCCTTCTAATTCAATACAATACAATAGCAGAGTTGGAAGGGACCTTGGAGGTCTTCTAGACCAACCCCCTGCCTAGGCAGGAAGCCCTGTACCGTTTCAGACAAACGGCTATCCAACATCTTCTTAAAGACTTCTTTCTTTCTTTCTTTCTTTCTTTCTTTCTTTCTTTCTTTCTTTCTTTCTTTCTTTCTTTCTTTCTTTCTTTCTTTCTTTCTCCCTCCCTCCCTCCCTCCCTCTCTTCCTCCCTTCCTCCCTCCCTTCCTTTTCCTTCCTTCCTTCCCTTCTCCATCCCTCTCTCTCTTCTCCCTCCCTCCTTTTATTTCAATACAATACAATAGCAATTCCTTCCTTCCTTCCTTCCTTCCTTCCTTCCTTCCTTCCTTCCTTCCTTCCTTCCTTCCTTCCTTCCTTCCCTTCCCTTCCCTCCCCTCCCCTCCCCTCCCCTCCCCTCCCTTTCCTTTCCTTTCCTTCCCGTTGGGTCACTGGCAGCGGCGGGCCAGATTTACTTCCAGGTACGCCGGTGGAACCCCCTCTCACCGGTTCTCTAATTTTCACCAACCGGCTCTCGCGAGTAGGTGCGAGCCTGCAGAAACCCACCACTTGTGCACATGTTATGTAGGTAGAAGACAGGGGAAAGTGAAGAACTACTGCAATGCTCTCTACATGGGGCTCCCCTTGAGATGCACCTGGAGACTTCAGCTGGTACAGAATGCGGCCGTGCGGGGGATTCTGGGAGTCTCACAGTTCTCCTGGGTAACACCTCTCCTGTGCGAGCTGCACCGGCTCCTGTGGTCTTCCGGGTGCATTTCACGGTGTTAGTAACCATCTTCAAAGCGCTCCATGGCACGGGTCCTGGCTACTTGCGAGACCGCCTCCTGCCACATACCTCCCTTCGACCTGTCCGCTCCCACAGGGAGGGCCTCCTCAGGGTGCTGTCCGCCGGTCAATGCCGGCTGGTGACTCCCAGGGGAAGGGCCTTCTCTGTGGCGGGTCCGGCTCTCTGGAACGACCTGCCCCCCCGATCTTCGCACCATTACTGACCTACGGGTCTTCCGTCGGATGCTTAAAACACATTTCTTCCATCTGGCTGGCCTGGCATAGATTAAGGGTCTAATTTTAATGTTAATATTTTAGTGATTGCTTCTTGTTCTGCCCTCAGGTGCTTTGGAGAATAGCTTGACTCCCTCTTCTTTGGGGCAACCCCTGAGATATTGGAAGGCTGATAGATAGATAGATAGATAGATAGATAGATAGATAGATAGATAGATAGATAGATAGATAGATAGATAGATAGATAGATAGATAGATAGATATGTTCTCTCCTTGATTAGTTTCCACCCATTGCTTCTTGTTCTACCCTCAGGTGCTTTGGAGAATAGCTTGACACCAGGGGTGGGTTTCAAGTTTTTTAGAACCTACTCTGTAGATGTGGCCTATTTTGTGGGCGTGGCTTGGCAGTCATGTGACAGGTGGGAGTGGCCACCTTTTAAAATGTGGTGAAACTCATTTAACAACGCTCTTGCTTAGCAACCAAAATTTTAGACTCAATTGTGATGATTCTTTCTTTCTTTCTTTCTTTCTCTTTCTTTCTTTCTTTCTTTCTTTCTTTCTTTCTTTCTTTCTTTCTTTCTTTCTTTCTTTCTTTCTTTCTTTCTTCTTTCCTTTCTTCCTTCCTTTTTTCCTTCCTTTCCTTTCCTTTCCGTTGGGTCACTGGCAGTGGTGGGCCAGATTTACTTCCAGGTATGCCGGTGGAACCCCCTCTCACCGGTTCTCTAAATTTCACCAACCGGTTCTCGCGAGTAGGTGCGAACCTGCAGAAACCCACCCCTGCTTGACTCCCTCTTTTTTGGGGCAAACCCTGAGATATTAGAAGACTGATAGATAGATAGATAGATAGATAGATAAATAGATAGATAGATAGATAGATAGATAGATAGATAGATAGATAGATAGATAGATAGATAGATAGATAGATATGTTCTCTCCTTGATTAATTTCCACCCATTGCTTGTTGTTCTACCCTCAGGTGCTTTGGAGAATAGCTTGACTCCTTCTTTGGGGCAACGCCTGAGAGATTGGAAGACTGCTAACATGTCTCTTTCTAGAGTCTCCACATCTTTTCTACATCGTGGCGACCAAAACTGAATGCCGGATTCCAAGTGTGGCCTTCCGAAGGAACCAAAAATCACTGGAGGGGGAAAAAACTTGGCCAGTTGAGCGAGGCTGCGATTTAAACCTCTTATTTTTGGCAGGAGAAGGACGGAAAATAAATTTATCCCCCTTCCAAATGGGATTTTTTTTTTTTTTTGCCGCCAGCCAAGGTGTCAACCGAATTGTTTTCTATTTTATTTTAATGCAGACTTTCTTTCTTTTTGGGGGGCGAAAAATGTAAAATAAGGCATAGACGCCACTGTAACAGGCAGCACAGTTTCATCATTTGTGGGTCTCTGTGTCACGAATCGCTTTGCAAAGAGGCGAGCCTTGTTTTTTTTCCCAGAATAAGAAGAGAGACAAAATGAACCTTGGAGCGTTTACAAAAAAACGTGATTCATGCACACACACACAATATTATGTGCAGGTTACTGTGACTTTTGCATCTTTTAAAAATGAAGTCTGCAGATTTTCAACCGAATATATATAGATCTATCCTGGTCTCTCTCTAATTTAATTTATTGATCAGCTCATAAAACTAACACACATATCTAAAAAAATATACAACATAATTCTTGGCTTGCTGTCTGGATGGTCTCTGGTGATGAGCCGAAAGGCAGGAAAGGAAACAGTATGTCTCCTCCCTTAATTGGGGCCTAATAATAACAGGATGTTGTGAAACAATTACCTATATATATATGTGTGTGTGTGTGTGTGTGTGTGTGTGTGTGTGTGTTAGTTTTATGAGCTGATCAATAAATTAAATTAGAGAGAGACCAGGATAGATCTATTTCGAGCTTATTAGCTCTCATCAGCTGGCCATACCCCTTACTGGGATTTGAACCGGGGCTGTGTTGCATGCTAGGCAAGGAGCCTAGCACTTTAGCCAAGCCGGTTCCTCTTATTGCATCAGCAGAGACAGGGTATATTAGTATAGGTAATTGTTTCGCAACAACCTGTTAATAGGGCCCAATTAAGGGAGGAGACATATTGTTTCCCTTACTGCCCATCGCTAGAGACCATCCAAACAGCAAGCCAAGAATTACGTTGTATAATATTTTAGATATGTGTGTTAGTTTTATGAGCTGATCAATAAATTAAATTAGAAGAGACCAGGATAGATCTATTTTGAGCTTGTTAGCTCTCATCAGCTGGCCATACCCCTTACTGGGATTCGAACTGGGGCTGTATTGCATGCAAAGGCGAGGAACCTCACACTTAAGCCAAACCAGTTCCCCTATTACATCAGCTTAGACAGGGTATATTAGTATAGGTAATTGTTTCACAACAACCTGTTAATAGGCCCCAATTAAGGGAGGAGACATACTGTTTCCTTTCCTGCCTTTCGGCTCATCACCAGAGACCATCCAGACAGGAAGCCAAGAATTACGTTGTGTAATTTCTTTTTAATTTTTTTAATTTTTTAATTTTTAGATTAAAAAAACCAACACACACACATATATATATAAAACTAACACACACACACACACACACACATATATATATTTGCAGAATGTCTTTTCCAAGGACATATTTCTTTTTCTGCAGCTGTGCCAAGTAACCCCATTTGTGTTAAGAAGTACTTGGCTGTTTTTTTTTCCCTTTTAAACAAAGTGCAGATTGTTAATTTTACCTTACTATTGCACAGGGGTTTGGAGGCATTTCCCCTCTTGCTTTCCATGGGTTTCCTGGAGAGAGGGGAGGGGAGGAAAGCTGATGTAGAAGAGAAGGGAAAAGGGAAGGAGGGAGGGAGGAAACGAAAGGAAAGGAAAAAGAAGAGAGAGAAGGAAAGAGGCGGGGAGAGGTGGGAAGGAAGGAAGGAAAAAGGGAAAGACAGGAAGGTTGATGTAGAAGAGAAGGGAAGGGAAAGAGGGAAGAAACGAAAGGAAAGGAAAAAGAAGGGAGGGACGGAAGGAAGGGAAGGAGGCGGGGAGGGGTGGGAAGGAAGGAAGGAAGGAAAAAGGGAAAGGAAGGAAGGTTGATGTAGAAGACAAAGGAAAGGGGAAAGAGGAAAGAAGAAAGGAAAAAGAAGGGAAGGGGAGAGAGGGAGGGAGGGAGGAAAGGAAAGGAAGGAAGGTTGATGTAGAAGAGAAAAGAAAGGGGAAAGAGGGAAGAAACAAAAGGAAAAGAAAGGAAAGGGAGAGAGGGAGGGAGGAAAGAAAAGGAAGGAATGATGTACAAGAGAAGGGAACAGGGGAAAGAAGGAGGAAAAGAAAGGGAAAAAGAAGGGGAGGGAAAGGAAGAGGACAGTGGGTGGAAGGAAGGAAGGAAAGGAAGGAAGGAAGGAAGATTGATGTAGAAGAGAAGAGAAAAGGAGAAAGATGGAGGAAAGGAAAGAAAAGGAAAAAGAAGGGGAAGGAAGGAAGGAAGGAAGGAAGAAAGATTGATGTGGAAGAGAAGGGAAAAAGGAGAAAGAAGAAGCAGTTTTATTTATATTATTATTTTTATTTTCGGATTTATACCCCGCCCTTCTCCTTGTTAGGACCCAGGGCGGCGCACAGGTATTATTAAAACCATAACAAAAAAACAATATGCATCATTAAAAACATATTAAATTATTAAACCCGTGCTAAATACCCATTTAAAACCCTGCAAATTACAATTTATATATAACAAGTCAGAAACGGCAGTTGATTCAGATTCACTTAACAACCATGCTACTAACTTTAACCAACTGCAATGACTCCCTTAACAACTGCGGCAGGAAGACCGGTTGTAAAAAGGGGGCAAATAATAAATCCCCTTAACGACTGTCTGGCTTCGCAACCCAATTGAGGGCTCAACTATGGTCGTACGTCGAGGACTACCGGCAGCTGTTCCCTTGGAGTGACAAAAAGAGAGATGAGCTGGATTCCAGGATTTATGGATTTATTTTTATCCCAATTACCCTGTCTTTGTGAGGTGTGGGTTTGTGTGTGTGTGGTGGCACCGGCAGCAACCGTCCCCCCCTCCCTCCCTCCCTGCACCCTTGGCTCCTATCTGTTGTGAATGCTTAATAGGCAACCCGACAATATTTAGCTTGACAAAATTATAAAGTGCACGAGAAATAATTAAAGGCACGTGGAAGAGGAACGCCAGCAAATAGCACCATCGGTATGGCCTTCATTTGATTGTCGCTGGAATTAAAAAAAATATTCAGGTTCGGCCCCCCATCCTGGTCTATTTTTCTACTTGCATTTTTTACATGCTTTCAATACAATACAATAGCAGAGTTGGAATAGCAGAGTTGGAAGGGACCTTGGAGGTCATCTAGTCCAACCCCCTGCCTAGGCAGGAAGCCCTATACCATTTCAGACAAATGGCTATCCAACATCTTTCTTTTTTTCTTTTTTCTTTCTTTCTTTCTTTCTTTCTTTCTTTCTTTCTTTCTTTCTTTCTTTCTTCCTTCCTTCCTTCCTTCCTTTCTTTCTCTTCCTTCCTTCCTTTTCCTTCCTTCCTTCCCCTTGCATTGAAATAGAAGGAGGGAGGGAGAAGGGAGGGAGGGAGGGAGAAGGGAAGGAAGGAAGGAAAAGGAAGGAGGGAGGAAGGAAGAGAGAGAGAGAGAGAGAAAGAAAGAAAGAAAGAAGTCTTTAAGAAGATGTTGGAGAGCCATTTGTCTGAAACGGTATAGGGCTTCCTGCCTAGGCAGGGGGGTTGGACTAGAAGACCTCCAAGGTCCCTTCCAACTCTGCTATTGTATTGTATTGAAATAGGAGGAGGGAGGGAAAAGAGAGGGAGGGATGGAGAAGGGAAGGAAGGAAGGAAAAGGAATGGCGGAAGGAAGGAAGGAAGGAAGAAACAAAGAAAGAAAGAAAGTCTTTAAGAAGATGTTGGAGAGCCATTTGTCTGAAACGGTATAGGGCTTCCTGCCTAGGCAGGGGGTTGGACTAGAAGACCTCCAAGGTCCCTTCCAACTCTGCTATTGTATTGTATTGTATTATTTCTTGGACCGGATCCTGGTTTTTTTTTGTTTTTTTTTTGCAAAGACCGAGTATGCCCCCCCCAGCCACCCCCACTCCAAACATACACCCTGGTTTCCAAGACAAGTCACAAGTCACGCTCGGCGCAAAGTTGGTGAGAGATTCACGCACGAGCAAATGTGTTAATTAATCCGGAAGGTGCTACAAGATTCGAGGGATATTATGCCCGCCCCCACCCTCCCCACCCCCTATTTCGTATGGGTGCCTGTGCCCCCCTCCACCACCCCCGTTCCTCCCTTAGCCAAGTGTTGTTTGGATTGGTTGCCAATGTGCAAAATCGTCTGTTGTACGTTTTGCAAAAAATTCCTTAGAGGCGTGCAGGAAAATATTTGGGTTGTTTTTTTTTTCCCGTTGTGAAATCGACAATAAACGAGGACAGCCGCATCTGGCAGGAAGGAGACTCTGCTCCTAGATGTCATTTAAGGCCATACTTGGAATATTTGCATCCAGTTTTGGTCACCACAATGTAGAAAAGACGTGGAGACTCTGGAAAGAGTGCAGAGAAGAGCAACCAAGAGGATGAGGGGACTGGGGGCTGAAACATATGAAGAACGGTTGCAGGAGCTGGGTAGGTCTAGTTTAATAAAAAGAAGGACCAGGGGAGACATGATAGCAGTCTTCCAGTATCTCAGGGGCTGCCCCAAAGAAGAGGAAGTCAAGCTATTCCCCAAGGCACCTGAGGGTAGAAGAAGAAGCAATGGGTGGAAACTAATCCAGGAGAGAAGCAACCTAGAATGGAGGAGACATTAGAACAATTAATGAGTGGAAGAGAAGTTGCCTCCAGAAGTTGTGAATGCCCCAACACTGGAAGTCTTTAAGAAGATGTTGGACAGCCATTGGGCTGAAACGGTACAGGGCTTCCTGCCTAGGCAGGGGGTTGAACTAGAAGACCTCCAAGGTCCCTTCCAACTCTGCTATTGTATTGTATTGAAATAGAAAGAGGGAGGGAGAATAGAGGGAGGGATGAAGAAGGAAAAGGAAGGGAGGGAGGAAGAAAGAAAGAAAAAAAGAAAGAAAGAAAGAAAGAAAGAAAGAAAGAAAGAAAGAAGTCTTTAAGAAGATGTTGGCTAGACATTTGTCTGAAACGGTATAAGGTTCCTGCCTAGGCAGGGGATTGGACTAGAGGACCTTCAATAATAATAATAATAATAATAATAATAATTTATTATTTCTATACCGCCCCCTCTCCCCATGGGGACTCGGGGCGGTGCACAGGTAGCATAAAAGCAATATATAAACAACAACAATAAATATAACAACAAAATTTAAAAACCAATTAAATAAACCCTGTGCTAAAATCCCAATTAAACTAAAACCTATTCTATAAAATCCCAAGGCAAGGAGGCTATCCCAGGCCGGCCAGACGGAAAAAGTAAGTTTTTAATTTAAGACGGAAGGAGCGGAGGTCCGTAGTTGTCCTAATGTCGGGGGGAAGGTCGTTCCAGAGGGCCGGGCCCGCCACAGAGAGCGCCCTTCCCCTGGGTGTCGCCCGCTGACACAGTCTAGTGGACGGCACCCGGAGAAGCCCCTCTCTGTGGGAGCGAATCGGCCGTGAGGACGTATGAGGCAGGATCCGATCCTGCAGATAGCTAGGTCCCGAGCCATGGAGCGCTTTAAAGATGATGATTAGCACCTTGAAGCGCACCCGGAAGACGACAGGCAGCCAGTGCAGCTCGCGCAAGAGCGGTGTTACATGGGTAGACCTTGCGGTCCCCATAATTGCTCGCGCGGCTGCATTCTGGACTAGCTGAAGCCTCCGGGTGCACCTCAGGGGAAGCCCCATGTAGAGAGAGTTACAATAGTCCAGTCGGGATGTCACGAGAGCATGAGTGACTGTGCGAAGGGCGTCCCGATCCAATAGGGGGCGCAATTGGCGAACCAGGCGAACCTGGTAAAACGCCCTCCTGGCCACGGCTGTCACCTGATCTTCCATGGACAGCCGGGCATCCAGGAGGACACCCAAATTGCGCACCCCATCCACAGGGGCAAGATGTTCGCCCCCTATGGCCAGCGATGGAGTAAGCTGGTTGAATCGGGCAGCCGGAAACCACAGCCACTCGGTCTTGGTCGGGTTGAGCCTGAGTCCGTTACTTCCCATCCAGATCCGTACAGCTTCCAGGCACTGGCACATCACCGCTACGGCATCGTTGGGGTGGTTTGGGGTAGAAATGTACAGCTGGGTGTCATCAGCGTACAGATGGTATTCTACCCCAAAACCACGGATGATCTCACCCAGCGGCTTCATGTATGTGTTGAACAGGAGGGGCGAGAGGACCGACCCCTGAGGCACCCCACATGTGAGGGGTCTCGCGGTCGACCTCTGCCCCCCTGTCAACACAAATTGCGATCGGCCAGAGAGGTAGGAGGAGAACCACCGTAAAACGGTGCCTCCCACCCCCAACCCCCCCAGCCGATGCAATAGGATACCATGGTCGATGGTATCGAAAGCCGCCGAGAGGTCTAATAGGACCAGGATGGAGGAACAACCCCCATCTCTGGCCCTCCAGAGATCATCAACCAACGCGACCAATGCCGTCTCGGTGCAATGCCCGGGCCGGAAGCCGGACTGGCGCGGATCTAGATAGTCTACTTCCTCCAGGTGACGGGGAAACTGTTGTGCCACCACACTCTCGACAACCTTCGCCAAGAAGGGAAGGTTGGAGACGGGACGATAGTTGTTCAAAGAAGCTGGATCCAAGGAGGGCTTCTTAAGGAGGGGCCTCACCATCGCTTCTTTTAGGGAAGCAGGCAAGGCACCCTCACTCAAGGAAGCGTTGACCACCTCCTGGAGCCAGCCTCGTGTCACCTCCCAGGATGCCAGTACAAGCCAGGAGGGACACGGGTCCAATAAACATGTGGTGGCTCGCAGTCGCCCACGTAACCTGTCCATATCCTCGGAAGTAACGGAGTCAAATTCCTCCCAAACAAGATCTCTCTCGTGGCATCCCACTGGGCCATGAATGGGGGCTAACTCGTTCTGTATCTGAGCAATTTTCTCCTGCAGAAAAGTCACAAATTCCTCTGCTCTACCCTGTAGCGGGGCTTCCCGCACCCTCTGTTTAAGGAGGGAGCGGGTCACCCTAAACAGGGCGGCAGGGCGGTTTTCTGCGGATGCTATGAGAGTAGCGCAATGATGACGTTTGGCTACTCTCAGCGCCACAATGTAAGTCCGTAAATGGGCTCTTACCTGTGTCCGGTCAGATTCAGAACGAGAAGACCTCCATCTACTCTCTAGGCATCTCTTGCGGCGTTTCATCACCCCCAGCTCCTCGGTAAACCAAGGAGCCAGGGTGTTCCGCCGCCGCAAGAGAGGCCGCAAGGGCGCGACCCGATCCAAGGCTCCCGTGGTCGCACTATTCCATGCGGCCACGAGGTCCTCCATCGGGGCGCGGGTCAGGAGTACAGGAACTGGCCCAAGCGCCGTTTGGAACCCATCCAGGTCCATCAGGCGCCTGGGGCGGAACCAGATTGGTAACTCAGGTCCCGCCTCCCCGCGGAGGGGAGCAGCGGTCGGAAAGTCGAGCCGGAGAAGTGAGTGGTCTGTCCATGACAAGGGTGTAATGACTATGTCCCCTATACCCAGATCACTCGTCCATTGGCCTGAGACGAAGATGAGATCCGGTGTATGTCCACCCTCGTGAGTGGGGCCTTGAATTAGTTGGGTTAGGTCCATGGCCGTCATGGAAGCCATGAACTCCCGAGCTACCTCGGATGATTCGCCCAACGATGGCAGATTAAAGTCCCCCATGACTAAAAGTCTGGGGGTCTCCACTGCCACCGTAGCGATCACCTCGAGGAGCTCGGGCAGGGCTGCTGCTACATAGCGGGGAGCCAGGTATACAACCAGCAAGCCCAACTGCCTCCCTAGGCCCCACTTCACACAAAGGGACTCACAACCGGTAGTCTGTGGCACAATGGTCCCTTCCAGCTCTGCTATTGTATTGTATTGTATTGTATTTTATTGTATTGTGTTGTATTGTGTTGTGTTGTGTTGTGTTGCGTTGCGTTGCGTTGCATTGCATTGCATTGCATTGCATTGTATTAATGTATGCATCTCACGCAGAGACCCAGAAACCAGGTGTCCAGTGAGAGGGGTGCATGTATGCGCGGGGAAGGTGAGCTGGGCGACAGCGTGCCTGCCCGCGCGGAGGGCCCCACATGCCACCTGTGGCTTATGTGCCATCCCGGCACCAGTGGCTTTTTTCCTGTCAATTTAAATGGGAGGGTTGGTGGGGAGAGTCCCTGATGAGGCTGCTGTTTGCTGCATAATTTTTTTGGGTCTGCGTTGGTCGTTCCTTGATGGTTCCACCAATACTAATACCATTAGGGCAAGCCATTTCTATATAAGCAGAGAGCAAACCCCACCCCCTTCGAATACTGAGGCCATTACCTAGTTTGGTCACGAAACGTCTGCCAAAAAGCCACCAAGCTCAAAGAACCGCCACAGTCCTCTTCCTCCTCCTCCTCCTTTCCACATACCCCACTTCTTTCAGGCACGGCTGGCTGGGGGATTCTGGGAGTTGAAGTCCAGAAGACTTAAGTTGGCCCAGGTTGCACATCCCCCTGTATTAGAGAGTGTAGCTTCTCCAGAGGGAGAATTAAGCCCTTCCTCCCAGACGTGGCTGTTAGGAGTAGATTCCTAGAGTTGGGTATTCCTATTCTATTCTATCTATCTATCTATCTATCTATCTATCTATCTATCTATCTATCTATCTATCTATCTATCTATCTATCTATCTATCTATCTATCTATCTATCTATCTATCTATCTATTTATCTATCTATCTATCATCCTTCCTTC
>CM077644.1:5548025-5608025 GCA_039707465.1 Rhabdophis nuchalis | reverse complement strand
CCTATCATCTATCTATCTATCTAGGAGATATTCCCCCAACAGTGGCCATCCATTTAGGAATACAGGGAATGGCCATCAGTATTCCGAACGCATCCAATAGCTAGGACCCCTCCCGTTCTCATCAGGATTTCCTTCCCACCCATCTCAGCAGTCAGCTGGAAAATACTGGTTTAAAAAAAAAGCTCTTGAAATATTAATTGAAGCCGGTGCCTTTTTCAAAGACTTCTGATGAAAGCTTGAGTACCTTTCTCGGAGGCTTAATTGCCACATTAGAAGGAAAGGGCGGGCAGGAGAGGGTTAATTTTCCTAGCTCTTTCTCTCTCTTTTTTTTCTTTTTAAAGTCTTTTTTTGTTTTGTTTTGATTTCTTTGCTTTCTTGCAGGAGAAAAAAAAAAGCAAATAATTCAGGTATTAGTTGGCTGCCGTAGTATTTATGGAATATAAAGTGGATAGCATTCATGCTACGATGGTTTAAATAGGTTACGTCTTGAAAAGCAAGGCGATAGAAGTTGATATAAATGTTAAATATAAATAGAATTTCCAGAAGGTGACATTAAAGTGACTTGACACCGTGAATTCTTCATTAAAACTAAAGATGCGATAGATAAATACCTAGAAAGATACGGTAGATAGACGATCGAGGGTAGTGAGATAAAGTAAAGGTTCCCTTCGCACATATGTGCCAGTCGTTCCCGACTCTAGGGGGCGATGCTCATCTCCGTTTCAAAGCCGAAGAGCCAGCGCTGTCCGAAGACGTCTCCGTGGTCATGTGGCCGGCAGGACTCAATGCCGAAGGCGCATGGAACGCTGTTCCCTTCCCCTCAAAGGTGGCTCCTATTTTTCTACTTGCATTTTTATGTGCTTTCGAACTGCTAGGTTGGCAGAAGCTGGGACAAGGAACAGGACCTCCCTCCGTTACGCGGCGCTAGGGACTCGAACCACCAAACTGCTGACCTTTCTGATCGACAAGCTCAGTGTCTTAGCCTCCAAGCCACCTTGAAATAGATCCCTAGAAATAGATAGGTAGGTAGAGAGAGATAGAATAGAATAGAATAGAATAGAATTCTTTATTGGCCAAGTGTGATTGGACACACAAGGAATTTGTCTTTGGTGCATAAGGTCTCAATGTGCATACAAGCCACAAGTGATAAATCATGATCATAATCATCATAAAATATGTTCATCATAAATCATAAGGTACAACACTTAATTGTAATCATAGGATACTAAGTAAGCAATCAACATAAATCATACTAGGATACTAAACAAAATAATATACATTGTAAGAAAGACAGACAGAAGGTAATCTATCTATCTATCTATCTATCTATCTATCTATCTATCTATCTATCTATCTATCTATCTATCTATCCATATCTATCTATCTATCTATCTATCTATCTATCTATCTATCTATCTATCTATCTATCTATCTATCTATCTATCTATCTATCTATCTGGATGGACAGAATATAGATATAGATACAGATATAGATATAGAATGAGGTGGAATGTGAGATATCTATCCATCTATCTATCTATCTATCTATCTATCTATCTATCTATCTATCTATCTATCTATCTATCTATCTATCCATCCATCCATCCCTATCTATCTATCTATCTATCTATCTATCTATCTATCTATCTATCTATCTATCTATCTATCTATCTATCTATCTATCTATCTATCCATCCATCCATCCCTATCTATCTATCTATCTATCTATCTATCTATCTATCCATCCATCCATCCATCCATCCATCCATCCCTATCTATCTATCTATCTATCTATCTATCTATCTATCTATCTATCTATCATCTATCTATCTATCTATCTATCTATCTATCTATCTATCTATCTATCTATCTATCTATCTATCTATCTATCTATCTGGATGGACAGAATATAGATATAGATACAGATATAGATATAGAATGAGGTGGAATGTGAGATATCTATCTATCTATCTATCTATCTATCTATCTATCTATCTATCTATCTATCTATCTATCTATCTATCTATCTATCTATCTATCCATCCATCCCTATCTATCTATCTATCTATCTATCTATCTATCTATCTATCTATCTATCTATCTATCTATCTATCTATCTATCTATCTATCTATCAATCCAATTGATATAGAGATATAGATATGTATAGATCTATCTGATGGATGGATGGATGGATGGATAGATAGATAGATAAATAGATAATTAGATAGATAGATAGATAGATAGATAGATAGATAGATAGATAGATAGATAGATAGATAGATCGAGATAGATAGAAAAAGATATAGATCATTCTGGATGGATGGATGGATGGATAAACAAACACACACACACACACACACACTTGTGTCACAACACCCTGGTAAGCCCCAAATATGGAAGGAAGCAGAACTGCTTTCCTTTTCTGTCTTTCGGCTCACCACAGGAGACCATCCAGGCAGAAAGCTATTTTTTCATTGCCTTTTGTTACATTTGTGTTGCATATGTGCTGATCAATCAATAAATAAGGGAGACTAGTATAGATCTATTTCAAGCTATTTAGCTCACATCAGCTTGCCATACCCTTACTGGGATTGAAACCAGGGAAGTATTACATGTGTGGCAGTTGTAATTGCCATTAGGCCACCAGTTCTCTGCCTGATCAGCTGAGAGAGAGAGAGAAAGAGAGAGAGAGAGAGAGAGAGAGAGAGAGAGAGAGAGAGAGAGAGAGAGAGAGAGAGAGAGAGAGAGAGAGAGAGAGAGAGAGAGATGGAATGTAAGTGACATATTCATCCATCCATCCATAACTAGCCAGCTAAATTTAACTTAGTTCTTTTTTATTAGCCTTTATATATAACCAAATAATTCCTAATCACAAGTACCATTCAATATTCATACCCAATTACTACTTATCATACCAATATGTGTGTGTGTGAAGTTTTATGAGCTGATCAATAAATAAGTCAGGGAGACTAGGATAGATCTACGTCGAGCTTTTTAGCTCTCATCAGCTAGCCATACTCTTACTGGGATTTGAACCGGGACTGTATTACATGTTAGGCAGAAGCCTTAGCCACTAAGCCACCAGGTTCTCTTCCTGATCAGCTGAGACAGGAGGATAAGTATATGCTTGTGTCACAACACCCTGTTAAACCCCAATTAAGGGAGGAAGCCTACTGCTCTCCTTTTCTGCCTTTCGGCTCATCACCAGAGACCATCTAGACAGAAAGCCATGAGGTCCTTTGTGAACTTTTTTTATATGTGTATTAGGTTTTTGAGCTGATCAATAAACAAATCATCAAAAACCTAACACACATATAAAAAAAATACACAACGGAACTCATGGCTTTCTGTCTAGATGGTCTCTGGTGATGAGCCGAAAGGCAGAAAAGGAGAGCAGTAGGCTTCCTCCCTTAATTGGGGCTTAACAGGGTGTTGTGACCCTGTTCTCTTCTCCTCTTCTCTCCTTTCCTCTCCTCTCCTCTCTTTCCTATTCCATATCTCCTCTCCTCTCCTCTCCCCTTCCCCTCCCCTTCCCTCTCCTCTCTTTTCTATTCCATATTTTTTCTTCTCCTCTCCTCTCCTCTCTCCTCTCCTCTCCCCTCCTCTCCCCTCCCCTTCCTCTCCCCTCTCCTCTCTTTTCTATTCCATATTTTCTCTTCTCTTCTCTCTTCTCTCCTCTCCCCTCCTCTCCCCTCCCCTCCTCTCCTCTCTTTCCTCTTCTCTTCTCTTCTCCCCTCCTCTCTTCTCTTCTCTCTCCTCCTCTCTTCTCCTCTCTCCTCTCCTCTTCCCTTCCCTCCTCGCCTCTCCTCTCCTCTCTTTCCTCTTCTCTTCTCTTCTCTCCTCTTCTCTTCTTTTCTCTTCTCTTCTCTCCTCCTCTCTTCTCTTCTCTCCTCTCCTCTCTCCTTCCCTCCTCTCCTCTCTTTCCTCTTCTCTTCTCTTCTCTCCTCCTCTCTTCTCTTTCCTATTCCATATTTGCTCTCCTCTCCTCTCTTCTCCTCTCCCCACCTCCCCTCTCCTCTCCTCTTCCAAATATCTCTGAAACGATTTCCCAGCCAGTCGCAGATTGCGTAGCATTTCTCCATTTATTTACAATAGCTTGGACGGGGAAGGCTGCACCGTGAGTGAGGAAGCCACGTAGATCTCCGCTCGCTGGAGCTCGTCTGCGCCCTGCCCACCTGGCAACCCTCCCAAATTCCCTCCTCCCCCTCCGCTCTTTATGGAAGACGGCGCCAATCTCTGCGAGAACACTCCGAATATACCCGAAGGTAGAGCACTAAAATCAGTTGCTGTGACGACAAGGAATTTTTCCCCAACCGAAAGTCAGGTGACGAATGAGCCGAGCTTTGCCCCTCTGCCAGATTTGGAAAGGAGTTGACAAAGTGCCAGTGTTGAGGGTCTCCTGGCTGGGGGAGAATTTCATTCCCAGCCAGTCGCAGATTGCGTAGCATTTCTCCATTTATTTACAATAGCTTGGACGGGGAAGGCTGCACCGTGAGTGAGGAAGCCACCCACTCACGAGGGTGGACACACACCGGATCTCATCTTTGTCTCAGGCCAATGGACGAGTGATCTGGGTATAGGGGACATAGTCATCACACCCTTGTCATGGACAGACCACTCACTTCTCCGGCTCGACTTTCCGACCGCTGCTCCCCTCCGCGGGGAGGCGGGACCTGAATTACCAATCTGGTTCCGCCCCAGGCGCCTGATGGACCCGGATGGGTTCCAAACGGCGCTTGGGCCAGTTCCTGTACCCCTGACCCGCGCCCCGATGGAGGACCTCGTGGCCGCATGGAATAGTGCGACCACGGGAGCCTTGGATCGGGTCGCGCCCTTGCGGCCTCTCTTGCGGCGGCGGAACACCCTGGCTCCTTGGTTTACCGAGGAGCTGGGGGTGATGAAACGCCGCAAGAGATGCCTAGAGAGTAGATGGAGGTCTTCTCGTTCTGAATCTGACCGGACACAGGTAAGAGCCCATTTACGGACTTACATTGTGGCGCTGAGAGTAGCCAAACGTCATCATTGCGCTACTCTGGAGGGCCAGAGATGGGGGTTGTTCCTCCATCCTGGTCCTATTAGACCTCTCGGCGGCTTTCGATACCATCGACCATGGTACCCTATTGCATCGGCTGGGGGGGTTGGGGGTGGGAGGCACCGTTTTACGGTGGTTCTCCTCCTACCTCTCTGGCCGATCGCAATTTGTGTTGACAGGGGGGCAGAGGTCGACCGCGAGACCCCTCACATGTGGGGTGCCTCAGGGGTCGGTCCTCTTGCCCCTCCTGTTCAACACATACATGAAGCCGCTGGGTGAGATCATCCGTGGTTTTGGGGTAGAATACCATCTGTACGCTGATGACACCCAGCTGTACATTTCTACCCCAAACCACCCCAACGATGCCGTAGCGGTGATGTGCCAGTGCCTGGAAGCTGTACGGATCTGGATGGGAAGTAACGGACTCAGGCTCAACCCGACCAAGACCGAGTGGCTGTGGTTTCCGGCTGCCCGATTCAACCAGCTTATTCCATCGCTGGCCATAGGGGGCGAACATCTTGCCCCTGTGGATGGGGCGCGCAATTTGGGTGTCCTCCTGGATGCCCGGCTGTCCATGGAAGATCAGGTGACAGCCGTGGCCAGGAGGGCGTTTTACCAGGTTCGCCTGGTTCGCCAATTGCGCCCCCTATTGGATCGGGACGCCCTTCGCACAGTCACTCATGCTCTCGTGACATCCCGACTGGACTATTGCAACTCTCTCTACATGGGGCTGCCCCTGAGGTGCACCCGGAGGCTTCAGCTAGTCCAGAATGCAGCCGCGCGGGCAATTATGGGGACCGCAAGGTCTACCCATGTAACACCGCTCCTGCGCGAGCTGCACTGGCTGCCTGTCGTCTTCCGGGTACGCTTCAAGGTGCTAGTTATCATCTTCAAAGCGCTCCATGGCTCGGGACCTAGCTATCTGCAGGATCGGATCCTGCCTCATACGTCCTCACGGCCGATTCGCTCCCACAGAGAGGGGCTTCTCCGGGTGCCGTCCACTAGACTGTGTCAGCGGGCGACACCCAGGGGAAGGGCGCTCTCTGTGGCGGGCCCGGCCCTCTGGAACGACCTTCCCCCCGACATTAGGACAACTACGGACCTCCGCTCCTTCCGTCTTAAATTGAAAACTTACTTTTTCCGTCTGGCCGGCCTGGGATAGCCTCCTTGCCTTGGGATTTTATAGAATAGGTTTTAGTTTAATCGGGATTTTAGCACAGGGTTTATTTAATTGGTTTTTAAATTTTGTTGTTTATTTATTGTTGTTGTTATTTATTGTTTTTATGCTACCTGTGCACCGCCCCGAGTCCCCGTGGGGAGAGGGGGCGGTATAGAAATAATAAATTATTATTATTATTATTATTATTCATCTTGGGGGCAGGACTGGAAACAGCACCCCACGGTTTGGGGTCTTAGACTCTGCATCAAGGATGGGTCCCTACCAGTTCTAAGCCCTTCAATACAATACAATACAATACAATAGCAGAGTTGGAAGGGACCTTGGAGGTCTTCTAGTCCAACCCCCTGCCTAGGCAGGAAACCCTATACCGTTTCAGACAAATGGCTATCCAACATCTTCTTTCTTTCTTTCTTTCTTTCTTTCTTTCTTTCTTTCTTTCTTTCTTTCTTTCTTTCTTTCTTTCTTTCTTTCTTTCTTTCTTCCTCCCTCCCTCCCTTTTCCTTCCTTCCTTCCCTTCTCCATCCCTCCCTCTCTTCTCCCTCCCTCCTATTTCAATACAATACAATACAATACAATACAATACAATAAAATAAAATAAAATAAAATAAAATAAAATAAAATAGCAGAGTTGGAAGGGACCTTGAAGGTCTTCTAGTCCAACCCCCTGCCTAGGCAGGAAACCCTATACCGTTTCAGACAAATGGCTATCCACCATCTTCTTTCTTTCTTTCTTTCTTTCTTTCTTTCTTTCTTTCTTTCTTTCTTTCTTTCTTTCTTTCTTTCTTTCTTTCTTTCTTTCTTTCTTTCCTCCCTCCCTCCCTCCCTCCCTCCCTCCCTTTTCCTTCCTTCCTTCCTTTCTCCATCCCTCCCTCTCTTCTCCCTCCCTCCTATTTCAATACAATACAATACAATACAATACAATACAATACAATACAATACAATACAATACAATACAATACAATACAATACAATACAATAGCAGAGTTGGAAGGGACCTTGGAGGTCATCTAGTCCAAGCTCCTGCCTAGGCAGGAAGCCCTATACTGTTTCAGACAAATGGCTATCCACCATCTTCTTAAAGACTTCTTTCTTTCTTTCTTTCTTTCTTTCTTTCTTTCTTTCTTTCTTTCTTTCTTTCTTTCCTTCCTCCTTCCTTCCTTCCTCCCTCCCTCCCTCCATCACTTCCTTTTCCTTCCTCCCTTCCCCTCTCCATCCCTCCCTCTCTTCTCCCTCCCTCCTTCTATTTCAATACAATACAATACAATACAATACAATAGCAGAGTTGGAAGGGACTTTGGAGGTCTTCTAGTCCAACCCCCTGACTAGACAGGAACCTTATACCATTCCAGACAAATGGCTATCCACCATCTTCTTAAAGACTTCTTTCTTTCTTTCTTTTTTTCTTTCTTTCTTTCTTTCTTTCTTTCTTTCTTTCTTTCTTTCTTTCTTTCTTTCTTTCTTTCTTTCCTTCTTTCCTCCTTCTTTCCTTCCTTCCTTCCTCCCTTCCTTTTCCTTCCTCCCTTCCCTTCTCCATCCCTCCCTCTCTTTTCCCTCCCTCCTTCTATTTCAATACAATATAATAGCAGAGTTGGAAGGGACCTTGGAGGTCATCTAGTCCAACTCCCTGCCTAGGTAGGAAGCCCTATACCATTCCAGACAAATGGCTATCCAACATCTTCTTGAAGACTCCCAGGGTTGGGGCATTCACAACTTCTGGAGGCAACTTCTGTTCCACTGATTAATTGTTCTATATTGTTCTACTCTATGATTAATCCCCTTCTATAGAAGAGGTTCCACCAATCTCCAGGGCCGTATAGAACCGGTTCCAGCTCCCTCCCCTTGCCCGTCCGCCCATCATCCAGAAGAAGAGCGAGAGGAGGGATTCTGGGAGTTGAAGTCCACAAGTCTTCAAGCTCTCAAGTTTGAACCCCCCTGGGTTTTTTTCCCCTAAAGGGTGAGGGGTGCGAGGGTCTTGTCACTTGACAGCTTTAAGACTTGGGTGCTTCAAATGCCAGAGTTCCTGAGCCAACAGGACTGGAGGAGGAATTCGGGGGAGTCGAACTATTCTCCAAGACACCTGAGGGTAGAACAAGAAAAAAAAAAGATTGGACAACTATTTGACCATGATGGTATAAGCTCTCTTGACTTGAGCAGGGGGCTAGACTAGAAGACCTGCAAAGTCCCTTCCCACTCTGTTACTCTGTAATTTCGTAAGGATCTCTTGCTTGAACAGGTGGCTGGACTACAAGACCTCCAGGGTCCCTTTCAACTCTTGTTATTCTGTAATTCCGTAAAGATCTCCTGCTTGAGCAGAGGGCTGGACTAGAAGACCTCCAAGGTCCCTTCCAACTCTTGTTATTCTGTAATTCCGTAAGGATCTCCTGCTTGAGCAGAGGGCTGGACTAGAAACCTCCAAGGTCCCTTCCAACTCTTGTTATTCTGTAATTCTGTAAGGGTCTCCTGCTTGAGCAGAGGGCTGGACTAGAAGACCTCCAAGGTCCCTTCCAACTCTTGTTATTCTGTAATTCCGTAAGGATCTCCTGCTTGAGCAGAGGGGCTGGACTAGAAGACCTCCAGGGTCCCTTCCAACTCTTGTTATTCTGTCATTCCGTAAGGGTCTCCTGCTTGAGCAGGGGGCTGGACTAGAAGACCTCCAAGGTCCCTTCCAACTCTTGTTA
This sequence comes from Rhabdophis nuchalis, assembly GCA_039707465.1. NCBI lineage: Eukaryota > Metazoa > Chordata > Lepidosauria > Squamata > Natricidae > Rhabdophis > Rhabdophis nuchalis. Next base: position 5,599,134 of record CM077644.1, on the reverse strand, counting down.
TTCTGTCATTCCGTAAGGGTCTCCTGCTTGAGCAGGGGGCTTGACTAGAAGACCTCCAAGGTCCCTTCCAACTCTTGTTATTCTGTCATTCCGTAAGGGTGTCCTGCTTGAGCAGGGGGCTGGACTAGAAGACCTCCAAGGTCCCTTCCAACTCTTGTTATTCTGTCATTCCGTAAGGGTCTCCTGCTTGAGCAGAGGGTTGGACTAGAAGATCTCCAAGGTCCCTTCCAACTCTGTTATTCTGTCATTCTGTAAGGGTCTCCTGCTTGAGCAGAGGGTTGGACTAGAAGACCTCCGAGGCCCCTTCCAACCCTTGTTATTCTGTAATTCTGTAAGGGTCTCCTGCTTGAGCAGAGGGTTGGACTAGAAGACCTCCAAAGTCCCTTCCAACTCTTGTTATTCTGTCATTGTGTAAGGGTCTCCTGCTTGAGCAGGGGGCTGGACTAGAAGACCTCCAAGGTCCCTTCCAACTCTTGTTATTCTGTCATTCCGTAAGGGTCTCCTGCTTGAGCAGGGGGCTGGACTAGAAGACCTCCAAGGTCCCTTCCAAGTCTGCTACTCTGTGATTCAAACTGGATTCCAAGAAAATGGAAGGAAATAACAAGGAAGGCTTGGCGGTCTGGAGTTCAGAACAGGACTGTAGACTTTCTCATTAAATTTAAAAGACTGACACTTAACGTCGTGCTGGAATCTCTCCATCCGATTTTCAAGGCCGCTAGTTTTGTTTTGCAACGTGAAGCACCCCCTCTCTTCCTTAGAGTACAGAAACTGGGTCTTCTCTCAGCTTCTCTGCCACAAGGAGAAAAACACGGAGTACTTTTGCAAAATACGTGACAAAGATTCTGGAATCGGTACTTACACGTCGCTTCGAAAAACGGTGGTACTTTATAAATGTTGTGGGGAAGGGGGGGGCATGGCAACCTGGAGCCAAGTCCGAGGGGAAATTGCCCCCAAAGGGAGCCAAAGGTGTTTGTTTGTTTTTTTCCCAAAAGGCAACTGGACTTTCTTCTTTTTTTCCTTTTGAAGACGTTTCCCTTCTCATCCGAGGAGCTTCTTCAGCTCCGACTGGATGCTGGGGAAGGGAAGGATTGATACTCCTTGCAGAGAGCTGGTTATTTGCAGCCTTTTAGAGGGTCCTTGAGGCTACTTGGAGGTTCATCTGTCCCCTGAGTGGTGCAAATGATTCCTACTTACATTCCAAGGGTGTTTATTCCAAATTGTATAGCTAAAAGTCAATACAATACAATACAATACAATACAATACAATACAATACAATACAATACAATACAATACAATACAATACAATACAATACAATACAATACAATACAATACAATACAATAGCAGAGTCGGAAGGGACCTTGTAGGTCTTCTAGTCCAACCCCCTGCATGGGCAGGAACCTTATACCATTTCAGACAAATGGCTATCTAACATCTTTTTAAAGACTTCCAGGGTTGGGGCATTCACAACTTCTGGAGGCAAGCTGTTCCAGAGGTTAATTGTTCTGACTGTCAGGAAGTTTCTCCTTAGTTCTAAGTTGCTTCTCTCCTTGATTAGTTTCCACCCATTGCTTCTTGTCCTGCCCTCAGGTGCCTTGGAGAATAGTTTGACTCCCTCTTCTTTGTGGCACCCTCTGAGATATCGGAACACTGCTATCATGTCTCCCCTGGTCCTTCTCTTCATCAAACTAGACATACCCAGCTCCTGCAACCGTTCTTCATATGTTTTAGTCTCCAGTTCCCTAATCATCTTGGTTGATACAATACAATACAATACAATACAATACAATACATCCCTTTGACCGATCCGCTCCTATAGTGAGGGCCTTCTCCGGGTGCCGTCGGCCGGGCAATGCCGGTTGGCGACACCCAGGGGAAGGGCCTTCTCTGTGGCTGGCCCAACCCTCTGGAACGACCTGCCCCCCGAATTACACACCATCTCGGACCTCCGCCTTTTCTGCCAAAACGCATCTATTTCAACAAGCCAGCCTAGCATAACCTCCCGATGCTGACTTTTATTAGCTGTAAATTTTAATTAGGGGAATTTTAAAATGTTTTAGGAAAGGGTTCTAGTTTAATAGGTTTTTAATAATCGTATAATAAGGCATATTTTAAGATGTATATTTATGTATATGTATAGTTTTTTAAATTTCCTGTGCGCCGCCCTGGGTCCTTTTTTAGGAGAAGGTGCGGGTTATAAATGTGAAATAATAATGATAATGATAATGATAATGATAATGATAATGATAATGATAATGATAATGATAATAATAATAATACAATACAATACAATACAATACAATACAATACAATAAATTGGGTATTTTAAAATTTGGTTTTAGCATAGGATTAGAATAGTTTAATATATTTTAAATTATGTATTTATTTTTGTATTTTTTGTATGTTTTTAAATTCCGGTGCACCGCCCTGGGTCCTCTGTGGAGAAGGGCGGGATATAAATATAATAATAAAATAAATACAATACAATACTGGTAGTGGAATTCAGGGCTGGGTTGCAGAACTGGCAGTGACCCACGCCTGCCACACCCCCAACCGGTTTCTTCACTGCTGCTGGGCCGCCGCCATTTTGTTCTTTTTAGTGACTGCGTGTACGCAGATCACTGTAAATTGTTCTGCGCAGGCGCAAAGAACAATCGACAGTGAAAAACACACGTGTGCGGGTTGCAAATCGGTAGTAAAACCGGTAGCAATCCACCCCTGCACCCCCAGGCGCCGTTTCCAGCTGCAACGGCCTCCTGCAGCCTTCTAGGTTTAGGTTTATTGATTTTTGGCTAGCTTCTGCTAGCCAAAACGGAGTTTCGGAGATTTTTTGGCAGAGGTACTGCCGCCCAGGACTGAGTTCCTGCCAGTTCTAAGCTCTTCTCTAGAAGAGGTTCCACCAATCTCCAGGGCCGTATAGAACTGGTTCCAGCTTCCTCCCTCCGCCCGTCCGCCCATCATCAAGAGGAAGAGCGAAAGGAGGGATTCTGGGAGTTGAAGTCCACAAGTCTTAACGCTGTCAAGTTTGAACACCCCTAGGGGTTCTTTTTTTCCCCTAAAGGGTGAGGGGTGCAAGGGTCTTGGCACTTTACAGCTTTAAGACTTGGGTGCTTCAAATGCCAGAGTTCCTGAGCCAACATGACTGTAGGAGGAATTCTGGGAGTTGAAGTCCACAAGTCTTAAAGCTCTCAAGTTTGAACTCCCCCCTGGAGTTTTTCCCCCCTAAAGGGTGAGGGGTGCGAGGGTCTTGTCACTTGACAGCTTTAAGACTTGGGTGCTTCAAATGCCAGAGTTCCTGAGCTAACATGACTGGAGGAGGAATTCTGGGAGTTGAAGTCCACATGTCTTAAAGCTGTCAAGTTTGAAACCCCCCTGGAGTTTTTTCCCCCAAAGGGTGAGGGGTGCGAGGGTCTTGTCACTTGACAGCTTTAAGACTCGGGTGCTTCAAATGCCAGAGTTCCTGAGCCAACATTTTGGTGGCTAAGCAAGAGCGTTGTTAAGTGCGTTTCACCACATTTTACAAGCTGGCCAGGCCCACCCGGTCACATGGCTGCCAAGCCACTCCCACCCAGTCACATGGCCGGCAAGCCACTCCCACCCGGCCACATGGCTGGCAAGCCACACCCACAAAGCAGGCCACACCTACAGAAGAGGCTCTAAACAATTTTGAGACCCACCGCTGCGCTCCTTCGCTGTTTCCAAGGCGGCCCGCGGGCCAGATCTAAGCACCCCACAACCTCCCGGCTGGATCTGGCTCCCAGGCCTTGAGTGTGACACCTTTGAGTTAGAACACCCACATTGAAAGTGTTGTGTGAAGCCGTACAGCTCCCCCCCTACCTTAAATATTCAGGGTTAAGTGGTCTACATCCCTTCGTCCGCTTCGCTCCCACAGAGAGGGTCTTCTCCGGGTACCGTCGGCCGGGCAATGCCGGTTGGCGACGCCCAGGGAAAGGGCCTTCTCTGTGGCGGGCCCAGCCCTCTGGAACGACCTGCCCCCTGACCTTCGAACTACCTCGGACCTCCGCCTCTTCCGCCAGCGTCTCAAGACGTATTTATTCCAACAAGCCGGCCTAGCATAACCCCCCGTTTTTGACTTTTATCTAAACAAATTTTAATTCTCAAGGTTTTAAAAGGGTTTTTAAGCACGGGATTTAATTTAATAGTTTTTTTACAATGTATTTTGCATGGTTTTTAATATTGCCTGTGCGCCGCCCTGGGTCCTTACAAGGAGAAGGGCGGGGTATAAATTTAATAAAATAAAGTAAATAAATAAAATAAGTTGTCTTTCTCGCCCATCCCTTTCCGTTTAGTAAGTCTAGCGCTCTGCCGATATCTCTAATTAAAGACACGCCATGCAACTACGGCAGGTATTAAAAAACACAACAACCCATGATCTTCCCACTTGGTTGTTGTTGTTTTTTGCACACAAGCCAACAAAAAAAACAACACAACTTCTCTAGCAGCCCGATCCAGAAATAGCGTCTGCAGATCACACCTGCCTGGCTTCCAAAAATATCAATAAAAATAAAATCTGGTACTCAGCTGATTTTTGAACGCTGATCGGGAAAAGCAGGCGAGGTCCTGAATGGCTGACCGTTCACTGCTATGGAGCCGAATTTGGAAAAGCCAAGAAATCAGCCTGGGGCCGGAATACCAGTAGCCCTGGACTTACCATGCTTCATTTAGCGACCGCTCAAAGTTGCGACGGCACTGAAACATGCGACCTCGGACTGTTTTTTAAAACTTAAGACCATGAGTGTATCCCCTTGGTCAGGTGATCAGGCTCTTGGCCACTGGCTCGTACTTATGACGGTCGCAATGTATCCTCGATCCTTTTTTGTGAACTTCTAACCAATGTTGTCGTATTTACTTTGTACAGTGACAATCAAGGCTATATTATACCGACAAGCAAAGTCAAGGGGGAAGCCAGATTCCCTTAGCAACCGGGTCGCCAGCTTAAGAGCTGCAATGATTCACTGAACAACTGTGGCAAGGAAGGTCGTAAAATGGGGCAGAATTCACTTAGCAAATGTTTCACTTAGTAAAATAAATTTCGGGCTCAATTGTTAGAATAGAATAGAATAGAATAGAGATATGGAATGGAATGGAATGGAATAGAATAGGAAATGGAATGGAATGGAATGGGATAGAATAGAATAGAATAGAATAGGAAATAGAATGGAATGGAGTGGAATGGAATAGAATGAATAGAATAGAATAGAATAGAATAGAATAGAATAGAATAGAATAGAATAGAACAGAACAGAACAGAATAGGAAATAGAATAGAATGGAATGGAATAGAATAGAATAGAACAGAACAGAACAGAATAGGAAATAGAATAGAATGGAATGGAATGGAATGGAATAGAATAGAATAGAATAGAATGGAATGGAATAGAGATATGGAATGGAATAGAACAGGAAATGGAATGGAATGGGATAGAATAGAATAGAATAGGAAATGGAATGGAATGGGATATAATAGAATAGAATAGGAAATAGAATGGAATGGAGTGGAATGGAATAGAATGAAAAAATAGAATAGAATAGAATGAAAAGAATAGAATAGAATAGAATAGAATAGAATAGAGATATGGAATGGAATGGGATAGAATAGAATAGGAAATAGAATGGAATGGAGTGGAATGGAATAGAATGAAAAGAATAGAATAGAATAGAATAGAAAAGAATGAAAAGAATAGAATAGAATAGAATAGAATAGAATGGAATAGAATAGAATAGAACGGAACAGAACAGAATAGGAAATAGAATAGAATGGAATGGAATAGAATAGAATAGAATAGAATAGAACAGAACAGAATAGGAAATAGAATGGAATGGAATAGAATAGAATAGAATAGAATAGAATAGAGATATGGAATGGAATAGAACAGGAAATGGAATGGAATGGGATAGAATAGAATAGAATAGGAAATGGAATGGGATGGGATAGAATAGAATAGAATAGAATAGGAAATGGAATGGAATGGGATAGAATAGAATAGGAAATAGAATGGAATGGAGTGGAATGGAATAGAATGAAAAGAATAGAATAGAATAGAATAGAACAGAACAGAATAGGAAATAGAATAGAATGGAATGGAATAGAATAGAATAGAACAGAACAGAATAGGAAATAGAATAGAATAGAATAGAATAGAATAGAATGGAATGGGATAGAATAGAATAGAATAGAATAGAATAGAATAGAATAGAATAGAAAATGGAATGGAATGGAATAGTATGAAAAGAATAGAATAGAATAGAACGGAACGGAACAGAAAAAGAACAGAATAGACAGAACAGAATAGGAAATAGAATAGAATAGTATAGAATGGAATGGAATGGAATGGAATAAAATAGAAAAAATAGAATGGAATGCAATAGAATAGAATAGAATAGAACAGAACAGAACAGAAATAGAATAGAACAGAAAGGAATAGGAATAGGAATAGAAATAGAAATAGAAATAGAAATAGAAATAGAAATAGAAATAGAAATGAATAGGAATAGGAACAGGAATAGGATAGAATAGAATAGAATAGTAACATTCGTTCTGCATTGCAACAGAAGTTCTGGTCCCATTTGTGGTCGTAAGTTGAGGACTACTTATAGATTTCTTCTCAAAAATACTTTCCTTCTTTCCGGTTGGGGAATTTTTATCACCAAGCTCCTCTCTTCCATATTAGCTAAATTGCAAAATTTCACTTTCCGCGGAGAAATGTTTTTGGAAAACCACAGGCAGTCTGATTAGCACAATGCGTTTCTGTGTGGTCTAGACTTAATAAGAAGCGTAAGGATTGAATTAATCCCATCTCGATACTAAATTAGATACTATATGGATCCTGTTTTTCTTTTTTTCCCCGCCCCCAAAAAAATCTATAATTACTTTTCCCCCTCCTTTCCCATTTTGTTTCTTTTCATCTCTGTAATTAGTGGAGGTGTTTGCAAAAACGGCTCATCTCCGGTGTATTTTGGAGTTCTTTTAGTGGTTTGTTAAACCTCATCAATGAAACAGAAGCATTAGCGCAGGGGTCTCCAACCTTTGCAACTTTAAGTCTGAAGGACTTCAGCTCCCAGACTTCTCCAGCCAGCAAAGCTCAACAACTCTAACCCAGGGGTCTCCAACCTTTGCAACTTTAAGTCTGAAGGACTTCAGCTCCCAGACTTCTCCAGCCAGCAAAGCTCAACAACTCTAACCCAGGGGTCTCCAACCTTTGCAACTTTAAGTCTGAAGGACTTCAGCTCCCAGACTTCTCCAGCCAGCAAAGCTCAACAACTCTAACCCAGGGGTCTCCAACCTTTGCAACTTTAAGTCTGAAGGACTTCAGCTCCCAGGCTTCTCCAGCCAGCAAAGCTCAACAACTCTAACCCAGGGGTCTCCAACCTTTGCAACTTTAAGTCTGAAGGACTTCAGCTCCCAGACGTCTCCAGCCAGCAAAGCTCAACAACTCTAACCCAGGGGTCTCCAACCTTTGCAACTTTAAGTCTGAAGGACTTCAGTTCCCAGACTTCTCCAGCCAGCAAAGCTCAACAACTCTAACCCAGGGGTCTCCAACCTTTGCAACTTTAAGTCTGAAGGACTTCAGCTCCCAGACTTCTCCAGCCAGCAAAGCTCAACAACTCTAACCCAGGGGTCTCCAACCTTTGCAACTTTAAGTCTGAAGGACTTCAGCTCCCAGACGTCTCCAGCCAGCAAAGCTCAACAACTCTAACCCAGGGGTCTCCAACCTTTGCAACTTTAAGTCTGAAGGACTTCAGCTCCCAGACTTCTCCAGCCAGCAAAGCTCAACAACTCTAACCCAGGGGTCTCCAACCTTTGCAACTTTAAGTCTGAAGGACTTCAGCTCCCAGACTTCTCCAGCCAGCAAAGCTCAACAACTCTAACCCAGGGGTCTCCAACCTTGGCAACTTTAAGTCTGAAGGACTTCAGCTCCCAGACTTCTCCAGCCAGCAAAGCTCAACAACTCTAACCCAGGGGTCTCCAACCTTGGCAACTTTTAAGTCTGAAGGACTTCAGCTCCCAGACTTCTCCAGCCAGCAAAGCTCAACAACTCTAACCCAGGGGTCTCCAACCTTTGCAACTTTAAGTCTGAAGGACTTCAGTTCCCAGACTTCTCCAGCCAGCAAAGCTCAACAACTCTAACCCAGGGGTCTCCAACCTTTGCAACTTTAAGTCTGAAGGACTTCAGCTCCCAGACTTCTCCAGCCAGCAAAGACTGGAGAAGTCTGGGAGTTGAAGTCCTTCAGACTTAAAGTTGCAAAGGTTGGAGACCCCTGCATTAGCGGGTTGAATTTATATACATGAGAAACTACGGAGGTCAGGTGCTTTGGAGAACTGAATAACAGGAGTTGGAAGGGACTTCGGAGGTCCTCTAGACCGGTGGTCACCAACTAGACTACTGTAACGCTCTCTACATGGGGCTCCCCTTGAGATGCACCCGAAGGATGCAGCTGGTCCAAAATGTGGCCGCGCGGGCAGTTTTGGGACGCACTAGATACTCCCATGTAACACCGCTCCTGCGCGGGCTGCACTGGCTGCCTGTGGTCTTTCGGGTGCGTTTCAAGGTGTTGGTTATCATCTTTAAAGTGCTCCATGGCACGGGACCTAGTTATCTGCGGGATCGTATCCTGCCCCATACATCCCTTCGGCCGATTCGCTCTCACAGAGAGGGACTTCTCCGGGTGCCGTCCACTAGGCTATGCCAGCGGGCGACGCCCAGGGGAAGGACCTTCTCTGTGGCGGGCCCGACCCTCTGGAACGACCTTCCCCCTGACATTAGAACGACCGCGGACCTCCGCTCCTTCCGCCAGAAACTCAAAACCCACCTGTTTCATCTAGCCGGCCTGGCCTAATTCCATGCTTCCCGCCTCAGTTTGTAATTTTAAATTATTTATTCGTTTTAATTTTTATAAATTTGTACAGAGGGTTATTTAATTCGGTTTTAGTTTATAGGTATTATTGATTGTGATAATTTTTAATTTTACCTGTACACCGTCCCGAGTCCCTTCGGGGAGAGGGGGCGGTCTAGAAATCCAATAAATAAATAAATAAAATAAATAAATAAACTGATGGTCCATGGACCACTGGTGGCCCACGAGAAAATGTGGGTGGTCCGCTGAAAAATTATTTGCATTTTTTAATATTGCACTCAGTCAGGGGTCCTGCGACTATGGATCCCTGGGATGGATACATGCAATGAACGCTTGTGTTGCTGCAGAGAGTCTCCCCCTTTTGGGGTCCTTTTGTGCATGTCAGAAGGGGTCAGAAATTTAGACTTGGGGAGTCTGAATAAACACAGGAAGGGTTAATGCCACTTTATAAGGCCTTGGGAAGGCCACACTTGGAATATTTGCATCCAGTTTTGGTCACCACGATGTAGAAAAGACGTGGAGACTCTGGAAAGAGTGCAGAGAAGAGCAACCAAGAGGATTAGGGGACTGGAGGCTCAAACATATGAAGAATGGTTGCAGGAACTGGGTAGGTCTAGTTTGATGAAGAGAAGGACCAGGGGAGACATTATAGCAGTGTTCCGATATCTCAGAGGGTGCCACAAAGAAGAGGGAGTCAAGCTGTTCTCCAAAGCATCTGAGGGCAGAACAAGAAGCAATGGGTGGAAACTAATCAAGGAGAGAAGCAACTTAGAATTATGGAGGAATTTCCTGACAGTTAGGGTAGGAGAATTCCTGGACAGTGGGAGAATTGAATAACAGGAGTTGGAAGGGATTTTGGAGGTCTTCTAGACTAGCGGCGACCAACTGTTAGACCATTGGTGGTCCATGAGAAAATTTTGGCGGTGTGCAGAAAAGTTATTTGCATTTTTTAAATATTGCACTCAATCAGGGGTCCTCAAACTACGCCCCCTGGGATGGATACCTGCTTAAGTAGGGGGTTGGACTAGAAGACCTCCAAGGTCCCTTATGAATCAGTTATCCTGTAATTCTATGAGGAGCTCCTGCTCAAGCAGGGGGCTGGACTAGAAGACCTCCCAGGTCCCTTCCAACTCTTGTTATTCTGTCATTCTGTAAGGGTCTCCTGCTTGAGCAGAGGGGCTGGACTAGAAGATCTCCCAGGTCCCTTCCAACTCTTGTTATTCTGTCATTCTGTAAGGGTCTCCTGCTTGAGCAGAGGGGCTGGACTAGAAGACTTCCCAGGTCCCTTCCAGCTCTAGTTATTCTGTCATTCTGTAAGGGTCTCCTGCTTGAGCAGATGGCTGGACTAGAAGACCTCCCAGGTCCCTTCCAACTCTTGTTATTCTGTCATTCTGTAAGGGTTTCCTGCTTGAGCAGAGGGGCTGGACTAGAAGACCTCCAAGGTCCCTTCCGACTCTTGTTATTCTGTCATTCTGTAAGGGTCTCCTGCTTGAGCAGAGGGGCTGGACTAGAAGACCTCCCAGGTCCCTTCCGACTCTTGTTATTCTGTAATTCTCTAAGGGTCTCCAGCTTGAGCAGAGGGTTGGACTAGAAGACCTCCAAGGTCCCTTCCAACTCTTGTTATTCTGTAATTCTCTAAGGGTCTCCTGCTTGAGCAGGCGGCTGGACTAGAAGACCTCCAAGGTCCCTTCCAACTCTTGCTATTCTGTAATTCTGTAAGGGTCTCCTGCTTGAGCAGGGGGCTGGACTAGAAGACCTCCAAGGTCCCTTCCAACTCTTGCTATTCTGTAATTCTGTAAGGGTCTCCTCCTTGAGCAGAGGGTTGGACTAGAAGACCTCCCAGGTCCCTTCCGACTCTTGTTATTCTGTAATTCTGTAAGGGTCTCCTGCTTGAGCAGAGGGTTGGACTAGAAGACCTCCGAGGTCCCTTCCCACTCCTTTATTCTACGCTATTTCAGGGAGGCGAAGGAGAAGGACGAGAATTACTCTGCCTTGCCTGCTGTTTCGTGCCATTAGGGCCACTTTGCATTAACCGTCCCGGGGGGCAAAGCCAGGCTGAACTTTTTGTCACCAATTAACTCCTCTTAGCAACCGAACGGCCTCCCTCCCCCCTCTAAATTAAAGTCTGAATAATGCACCCTTTGTGTCTATTCCGGTTGCTTTCTCTCCCTCCCTCTCTCTCTCTCTCTCTCTCCTCATTGGTGTCCTTTCCATTTGCAACCAGGAGTTGCTAAGCCTGGGGATGCAGTTTGCAAGGTTCCTAACTGTCTTTGGTGGGGGGGAGGGGTTAGGGAGACTGGAGGGGCTGCTAAAGCAGGCTGGGTGGGACCCTTTTATGATGGATGCGGGTGTCAGAGTTCCAAGTTGCTTTGTTGCAGAGGGGAAATGAACCCTGGGCTCCAGGAGGAAATGCTGGAGGATGAGAAAGGGGCTCGGTCAGCGATTTTTGGGGCCCGGCCTTCTCATTAGGCGCCGTTTCCCTCCACTCCCCCCAACCCCCCTTCTAATTTCCTATTTATATTCTTTATTAGAGTGTGTTTTTTCTTCTTCTTGCCCGTCACTTTGTCTTGATGAATAGGCTGGACTCGGGTGGCAAGCTGGGATGGGAAGCGGGGAAGCTAAATGAAAATAAATCACTCTCCCAGTTCTGGGGCTGAGTTAAGATTCGGGGTTGATCGGAGTCAGCACCAAGCCAGGAAAGGAACGAGATCCAGTGAAGGGTTAATACAATACAGGAGCAGAGTTGGAAGGGACCTTGGAGGTCTTCTAGTCCAACCCCCTGCCTAGGCAGGAAGCCCTACGCCATTTCAGGCAAATGGCTATCCAACGTCTTCTTAAACACTTCCAGTGTTGGGGCATCCACAACTTCTGGAGGCAACTTCTGTCCCTCTGATTCATTGTTCTCACTGTCAGGAAATTCCTCCTCAGTTCTAAGTTGCTTCTTCCTTGATTAGTTTCCACCCATTGCTTCTTGTTCTATCCTCAGGTGCCTTGGAGAATAGCTTGGCTCCCTCTTCTTTGGGGCAACCCCTGAGATATTGGAAGGCTGCTACCATGTCTCCCCTGGTCCTTCTTTTAATACCACTTTACAAGGCCTTGGGAAGGCCACACTTGGAATATTTGCATCCAGTTTTGGTCCCCACAATGTAGAAAAGATGTGGAGACTCTGGAAAGAGTGCAGAGAAGAGCAACAAAGAGGATTAGGGGAATGGAGGATGAAACATATGAAGAACGGTTGCAGGAACTGGGTGTGTCTAGTTTAATGAGAAGAAGGACCAGAGGAGACATGATAGCAGTCTTCCAATATCTCAGCTGTTGCCCCAAAGAAGAGGGAGTCAAGCTATTCTCCAAAGCACCTGGGGGCAGAACAAGAAGCAATGGGTGGAAACTAATCAAGGAGAGAAGCAACTTAGAACTGAGGAGAAATTTCCTGACAGTGAGGACAATGAATAAGTGGAACAGAAGTTGCCTCCAGAAGTTGTGAATGCCCCAACACTGCAAATCTTTAAGAAGATGTTGGATAGCCCTTTGTCTGAAATGGTATAGTGCTTCCTGCGTAGGCAGGGGGTTGGACTAGATGACCTCCATGTTCCCTTCCAACTCTGCTATTGTATTGTATTGGAATAGGAGGAGGGAGGGAGAAGAGAGGGAGGGATGGAGAAGGGAAGGAAGGAAGGAAAAGGAAGGGCAGAAGGAAGGGCGGAAGGAAGGAAAGAAGGAAAGAAGGAAAGAAGGAAGAAAGAAGTCTTTAAGAAGATGTTGGATAGCCATTTGTCTGAAACGGTATAGGGCTTCCTGCCTAGGCTGGGGGTTGGACTAGATGACCTCCATGGTCCCTTCCAACTCTGCTATTGTATTGAAATAGAAGGAGGGAGGGAGAAGAGAGGGAGGGATGGAGAAGGGAAGGAAGGAAGGAAAAGGAAGGGCGGAAGGAAGGAAGGGAGGAAGGAAGGAAAGAAGGAAATAAAGAAAGAAGGAAGAAAGAAGTCTTTAAGAAGATGTTGGACAGACATTTGTCTGAAACGGCATAGGGCTTCCTGCCTAGGCAGGGGGTTGGACTAGATGACCTCCAAGGTCCCTTCCCACTCTGCTATTGTATTGTATTGTCTCAAATGAGCTTGGTTGCACACGGGCTCTCTGCCAGGGGGGCAGAAACACTCCGAGGCGGATTGTGTAGCTCAATTTGTAAGGAGGCAGGGCTGGGGATGGATGTTCGCAGCAGGAGGTTGAAATTGGATAGCTCTTGACTGCTGTTGAAAGCCTTGATGGGGGCTGCAGCATCTGGCTCGCCCCCGTGCTGCGGGAGAGCTGCTGAGGCAGGAGGCCTGCGCACCGTAGCAGCAGCAGTAGTAGCAGCAGCGTGTTCGAATTCTACCTGCCTGCGGAACGGGAGGAAGCCAGGCGGAAAGTAAACCTGGATCATATAAATGCAAAAACGCCTTGGGGGGGGGTGTTTGTATGTGGGTTATGAAGCCCCCCACCCCCCGAGCCTCCAACGGGGAGGGGGAGGATCAGTGGTGGGTTTCAATTTTTTTTAGAACCTACTCTGTAGGTGTGGCCTATTTTGTGGGCGTGGCTTGGCAGTCATGTGACAGGGTGGGAGTGGCCACCTTTTAAAATGTGGTGAAACTCATTTAACAACGCTCTTGCTTAGCAACCCAAATTTTGGACTCAATTGTGATGATAAATTCTTTCTTTCTTTCTTTCTTTCTTTCTTTCTTTCTTTCTTTCTTTCTTTCTTTCTTTCTTTCTTTCTTTCTTTCTTTCTTCCTTCCTTCCTTCCTTCCTTCCTTCCTTCCTTTCCTTTCCTTCCCGTTGGGTCACTGGCAGTGGCAGGCCAGATTTACTTCCCGGTACGCCGGTGGAACCCCCTCTCACCGGTTCTCTAAATTTCACCAACCGGCTCCCGCGAGTAGGTGCGAGCCTGCAGAAACCCACCACTGGGGAGGATGTGGAGGATGGGATGGGAGGAGGTGAGAGCGATGGGACCGGGGTGGCTGTCTTCAGGACCTTTCAGGTGAACCTAGGAGGAGGAAGGGCTACAGGAATTAGTGGCCAGCAATACTCAACAGAGTCAATTTAATTTAGGGATTAAGGCAGAGACTGGGAGATGGTGAGTTCTAGTCCTGCCTTAGGCACGAAAGCCATCTGGGAGACTTTGGGCCAATCACCAGGGGACGGGGAGTTCTAGTCCTGCCTTAGGCATGAAAGCCATCTGGGTGACTTTGGGCCAATCGCCAGGAGACGGGGAGTTCTAGTCCTGCCTTAGGCATGAAAGCCATCTGGGTGACTTTGGGCCAATCGCCAGGAGACGGGGAGTTCTAGTCCTGCCTTAGGCATGAAAGCCATCTGGGTGACTTTGGGCCAATCGCCAGGAGACGGGGAGTTCTAGTCCTGCCTTAGGAATGAAAGCCATCTGGGTGACTTTGGGCCAATCGCCAGGAGACGGTGAGTTCTAGTCCTGCCTTAGGCATGAAAGCCATCTGGGTGACTTTGGGCCAATCGCCAGGAGACTGTGAGTTCTAGTCCTGCCTTAGGCATGAAAGCCATCTGGGTGACTTTGGGCCAATCGCCAGGAGACGGGGAGTTCTAGTCCCGCCTTAAGCATTACAAGGTTACATCGGTGAGGAAATAGTCAAAGGTGCTATGATCGCTTGGGGAAGAAACATAGGAAGGAACATTACACTGGATGAATGGCAAACAATTTGGAGCAAATCTATCAAAATGACCCTGGCCTCCTCATTTAAGGAGAACCTATACAAAATGCTGTACAGATGGTATTTACCACCAGCCAGAATAGCGCACATGTTCCCGAATACTTCTGATAGATGCTGGAAATGTAAAACGGCCAGGGGTACGTTCTTCCACCAATGGTGGACTTGTCCAAGAATCAATCAACTTTGGAAGAAGACGCAGACCTGGTTGTTGGAAATAGTAGGTATCAACTTTCCCCTCAAACCGGAATATTACCTAATTGGCATTAAACCAAACCAAATTGAGAACAGAGATTGGTACCTTTTCATACATATAACAACTGCAACAAGGATGGCCATTGCCCAACAATGGAAAGACTGCAACATACCAACGGACCAACTAATCATATCAAATTTTTTTAACTGTGCTGAATCAGATAGGCTAACATATGTTTTAAGGGACAAAGCAGAATCAACTTATGCTCAATCATGGGAAAGGTGGTACATATGGTACGACAAAAGAACAAAAGGATACCAAAGCAAACAACCAACTAACATAAATGTGAAATAAATACAAGGAACAAGTGAGGCGATAGTGAATTTAAGACAACCGTAGAGATACATATACAGACAGTTATATTAAAATGTATATAACAATGGATAGAACAGACTGGGACATACAAAAACTTTTGAATTGGGGGAATAGCTATATCCCCGTTATGTCCATCCCCTTTTTCTCACTTTCCTATCTTCCCACTCTTCTTTTCCCCCTTTCTGCCCTAAAAATGTACGTTGTATATTTGTTAAATGTTATATTTTATATTTATACCAATAAAGACTATTTAAAAAAAAAAAAAAAGCGGGTTGGGTAACTTTGGACCCATTGTCAGGAGTCTGGGAGTTCTAGTTCTCCCTTAGGCACGGAAGCTGGTTGGGGGACTTTGGGCCAATCTCCAGGAGACGGGGAGTTCTAGTCCCACTTTAAGCCTGAAAGCCAGCTGGGTGACTTTAGGCCAATCACTAGGAGATGATGAGTTGAAGTCCTTTCTAATTTTCCTTCCTTCATTCCTTCGATCCTTCCTCCTTCCTCCAACCTCCTTCCTTCCTTCCTTCCTTCCTTCCTTCCTTCCTTCCTTCCTTCCTTCCTTCCTTCCTTCCTTCCTTCCTTCCTATTTTTCATTCCTTTCTCTCATTTTCTTTCCTTTCTCCCTCCTTCCTTCCTCCATCTCTTCCTTCTTTCTTCTTATTTTTCATTCCTTTCTCTCATCTCCCTTCCTTTCTCCCTCCCTCCCTCCTACATCCCTTCCTTCTTTCTTCTTATTTTTCATTCCTTTCTCTCATCTTCCTTCCTTTCTCCCTCTGTCTCCTTCCTTCCTTCCTTCCTTCCTTCCTTCCTTCCTTCCTTCCTTCCTTCCTTCCTATTTGTCATTCCTTTCTCTCCTCCCTTTCTTTCTCCCTCCCTCCTTTCTTCCTACATCCCTCCCTTCCCTCCCTCCCTTCCTATTTTTCATTCCTTTCTCTCATCTTCCTTCCTTTCTCCCTCCCTCCCCCTCCTTCCTTCCTACATCCCTTTCTTCCTTTCTCCCTATTTTTCATTCCTTTCTCTCATCTTCCTTCCTTCCTTCTTCCCTCCCTCCCTTCCCTTCATCTCTCCGTTCCTCCCTCCCTCCGTATCAAACTTTGTCCCTCCCTGAGCTGGCTGGGGAATTCTGGGAGTTGAAGTCCGCTCATCTTTAAGGTTGGCAAACCCTGGTATGGAGAACAGAAGGCAGGTATCATGCCCTTAGCCAGAATCCTTCCAGAGGCAATTTGTACAACAAGCTATGAATGATTAATGCACCGTTCAGCCTAGAAAAACGGAAGTGTGCAGGTGCGACAGCAAACGATGACTTGGGGAACATACATGTCTGTCTACGAAACAAATTCAGTAAAACGAGCTAGGCAAAAGCAAGCAGAGTTCAGACAGTCCTCGACTTACAACGGTTCATTTAGCGACCGTTCAACGTTGCCACGGCACTGAAAGAAGTGACATGACCGTTAGGCCAATCACCAGGATGTGGTGAGTTCTAGTTTCAGTTTAGGCATGAAAGCCATCGGGGTGACTTTGGGCCAATCGCCAGGAGATTGGGAGTTCTAGTCCTGCCTTAGGCATGAAAGCCATCTGGGTGACTTTGGGCCAATCGCTAGGAGATTGGGAGTTCTAGTCCCGCCTTAGGCATGAAAGCCATCTGGGTGACTTTGGGCCAATCGCCAGGAGATTGGGAGTTCTAGTTCCACCTGAGGCATGAAAGCCATCTGGGTGACTTTGGGCCAATCGCCAGGAGATTGGGAGTTATAGTTCCACCTGAGGCATGAAAGCCATCTGGGAGACTTTGGGCCAATCACCAGGAGATTTGGAGTTCTAGTTCCACCTGAGGCATGAAAACCATCTGGGTGACTTTGGGCCAATCACCAGGAGATTGGGAGTTCTAGTTCCACCTGAGGCATGAAAGCCATCTGGGTGACGTTGGACCAATCACCAGGAGATTGGGAGCTCTAGTTCCACCTGAGGCATGAAAGCCATCTGGGTGACTTTGGGCTAATCACCAGGAGATTGGGAGTTCTAGTTCCACCTGAGGCATGAAAGCCATCTGGGTGACTTTGGGCCAATCACCAGGAGATTGGGAGTTCTAGTTCCACCTGAGGCATGAAAGCCATCTGGGTGACTTTGGGCCAATCACCAGGAGATTGGGAGTTCTAGTTCCACCTGAGGCATGAAAGCCATCTGGGTGACTTTGGGCCAATCACCAGGAGATTGGGAGTTCTAGTTCCACCTGAGGCATGAAAGCCATCTGGGTGACTTTGAGCCAATCGCCAGGAGATTGGGAGTTCTAGTTCCACCTGAGGCATGAAAGCCATCTGGGTGACTTTGGGCCAATCACCAGGCGTTTGTGAGTTCTAGTCATTCCTTAAGCAGAGAGGGGGCGAGAGCCCTATGCCAGTGATCAGCTGCCTTCAAAGTCAGACATCAATGAGGCAGAGGAACAGCTGGAGCCTGTTCCCAGTGTGCGCATGCCAGTGGTGGGTTTCAAATTTTTTAGAACCTACTCTGTAGGTGTGGCCTATTTTGTGGGCGTGGCTTGGCAGTCATGTGACAGGGTGGGAGTGGCCACCTTTTAAAATGTGGTGAAACTCATTTAACAGCGCTCTTGCTTAGGAAACAAAATTTTGGACTCAATTGTGAAGATAAATTCTTTCTTTCTTTCTTTCTTTCTTTCTTTCTTTCTTTCTTTCTTTCTTTCTTCCTTCCTTCTTTCCTTTCTTTCCTTTCCTTTCCTTTCCTTTCCCGTTGGGTCACTGACAGCGGCGGGCCAGATTTACTTCCAGGTACGCCGGTGGAACCCCCTCTCACTGGTTCTCTAAATTTCACCAACCGGCTCTCGCGAGTAGGTGCGAGCCTGCAGAAACCCACCACTGGCACAGAGCTGCCAGACAAAGGGAACAGGTAAGGAACAGAGGTTGACTTGGGAGTAAGGCCACAGGTAGACGCTGAACGGCCCCTCCCAGAGGAAATCAAAGAGGAGCGAAAGGGGAGTGGAGTTTGCAGGAGACCATGAGTTCGCTTCATTGGTTCATGACTCTCCGAGGCTCCTGGCTAAGCTTTGCAGATCGGCCTGGCTGCTCTCCAAGCCAGATAAGGTCTGTGACCGTAAATCCTCCCTTGAAAGACTTTGCTGGATGTGAAGGAGCAGAATTCACAGTCAATTAATAAAAGGGTTTTTTTGGGTCAGGACAAGGACTCTGTTCATGCTCTTGGGAAGTCTAAGTCGGAACAATTGGCTCTGAAATTATCGCTATTAGAATCCAGCCCATTTAGAGGGCACCAGGTTGCAGAAGTCAGTTCTTCAATCGTGATTAAAAACTGCGTTGAGGCCTAAGAAAAAAAAAGCAACTTATTATATTCATTAATTTCCAATGAATCATTCATATTAAAATAATAATAATAATAATAATAGTTTTATTTATAACCCGCTCTCTCTCCCCGAGGGGAGTCGAGGCGGGGCACAGGGAATTAAAAAAACAATTAAAAACAGGCAAAATACAAACATAAAAACAATAAATATAAGATTAAAAGGCAGATTAAATAATTATCCCTGCGCTAAAATCCCCCAATTAATTAAAAAGAGACTACCCTAGGCCGGCCAAGCGGAAAAGATGTGTTTTTAATTTTAGACGGAAGGAGCGGAGGCCCGTGGTCGTTCTAATGTCGGGGGGAAGGTCGTTCCAGAGAGCTGGGCCCGCCACAGAGAGAGCCCTTCCCCTGGGCGTCTCCCGCTGACAAAGTCTAGTGGACGGCACCCGGAGAAGTCCCTCTCTGTGGGAGCGAATCGGCCGTGAGGATGTATGGGGCAGGATCCGATCCCGCAGATAGCTAGGTCCCGAGCCATGGAGCGCTTTAAAGATGACAACTAGCACCTTGAAGCGCACCCGAAAGACGACAGGCAGCCAGTGCAGCTCGCGCAAGAGCGGTGTTACATGGGTAAACCTTGAGGTTCCCATTATTGCTCGCGCGGCTGCATTCTGGACCAGCTGAAGTCTCCGGGTGCACCTCAAGGGGAGCCCCATGTAGAGAGAGTTGCAATACTCCAGTCGGGATGTCACGAGAGCATGAGTGACTGTGCGAATGGCATCCCGATCCAATAGGGGGTGCAACTGGCGTACCAGGCGGACCTGGTAAAACGCCCTCCTGGCCACGGCTGTCACTTGATCTTCCATGGACAGCCGGGTATCCAGGAGAACACCTAAGTTGCACGCCCCATCCACAGGGGCAAGATGTTCGCCCCCTATGGCCAGCGATGGAATCAGCTGGTTGAATCGGGCAGCCGGAAACCACAGCCACTCGGTCTTGGTCGGGTTGAGCCTGAGTCCGTTACTTCCCATCCAGATCCGCACGGCTTCCAGGCACTGGCACATCACCGCTACGGCATCGTTGGGGTGGTTTGGGGTAGATATATACAGCTGAGTATCATCAGCGTAGAGATGATACTCTACCCCAAAACCACGGATGATCTCACCCAGCGGCTTCATGTATGTGTTGAACAGGAGAGGCGAGAGGACCAACCCCTGAGGCACCCCACATGTGAGGGGTCTCGAGGTCGACCTCTGCTCTCCTGTCAACACAAATTGCGATCGGCCAGAGAGGTAGGAGGAGAACCACCGTAAAACGGTGCCTCCCACCCCCAATCTCCCCAGCCGATGCAATAGGATACCATGGTCGATGGTATCGAAAGCCGCCGAGAGATCTAATAGGACCAGGATGGAGGAAAAAACCCCATCTCTGGCCCTCCAGAGATCATCTACCAACGCGACCAATGCCGTCTTGGTGCTATGCCCGGGCCGAAAACCGGACTGGCGCGGGTCTAGATAGTCAACTTCCTCCAGGTGACGGGGAAACTGTTGTGCCACCACACTCTCAACAACCTTCGCCAGAAAGGGAAGGTTGGAGACGGGACGATAGTTGGTTAATAAAGCTCGGTCCAAAGAGGGCTTCTCTTTGGAAAAAAATAACCTGTTCATTTTAATTTGGTGAAGCTGCCTCCACTCATCAGAGAGACAGGCAGCCCTGGAAATGCCACAGATTTTTTTTTTAACAGAAATAAACCTGCTCTTTTAGTTATAATGAAAAGTTGTTGCGCTGGGTAACAAGGAGGCCAATTAAAATATCAGAGGAGCCAAAATCCCGCTTTCATGGCAAGACCGCCAAGGTTATGATGCAGCCCGTGAAAAAACCAAATTAATTTCGCTGTCTCCCTTATATTTAGGTAGCCTGAAGGAAAGAGGGAAAAAAATCATAGCTAGCATTTAACATTTATGATTTCAAAGCTACAAAATCAAGGAGTGGGAAGGAGGGGGGACACGTCATAATCTCAGGTGCAAATTGAATTTTGTTCTACCCTTGGAAGGGTTTTTTTCCTCCCCTCTCCCCCCTCTTCTAATTCCAGTTACAACCCTGGTTTTCCATGATGAAAGATAAGGCTGTGTGATTACATTCAATACAATACAATACAATACAATAGCAGAGTTGGAAGGGACCTTGGAGGTCATCTAGTCCAACCCCCTGCCTAGGCAGGAAGCCCTATACAGTTTCAGACAAATGTCTGTCCAACATCTTCTTGAAGACTTCCAGGGTTGGGGCATTCACAACTTCTGGAGGCAACTTCTGTTCCACTGGTTAATTGTTCTGTCAGGAAATTTCTCCTTAGTTCTAAGTTGCTTCTCTCCTTGAGAAGAAGGGGAGACATGATAGCAGTGTTCCAATATCTCAGGGGATGCCCCAAAGAAGAGGGAGTCAAACTATTCTCCAAAGCACCTGAGGACAGAACAAGAAGCAATGGGTGGAAACTAATCAAGGAGAGAAGCAACTTAGAACTAAGGAGGAATTTCCCGACAGTTAGAACAATTAACCAGTGGAACAGAAGTTGCCTCCAGAAGTTGTGAATGCCCCAACCCTGGAAGTCTTTAAGAAGATGTTAGATAGCCATTTGTCTGAAATGGTATAAGGTTCCTGCCCACGCAGGGGGTTGGACTAGAAGACCTACAAGGTCCCTTCCAACTCTGCTATTGTATTGTATTGTATTATTGATTAGTTTCCACCCATTGCTTCTTGTCCTGCCTCCAGGTGCCTTGGAGAATAGTTTGACTCCCTCTTCTTTGTGGCACCCCCTGAGATATCAGAACACTGCTATCATGTCTCCCCTGGTCCTTCTTTTCATTAAACTAGATATACCCAGTTCCTACAACCGTTCTTCATATGTTTTAGCATCCAGTCCCCTAATCATCTTGGTTGCTCTTCTCTGCACTCTTTCCAGAGTCTCCACGTCTTTTCTACATCGTGGCGACCAAAACTGTATGCAGTATTCCAAGTGTGGCCTTACCAAGGCCTTATAAAGTGGTATTAACACTTCACGTGATCTAGATTCTATCCCTCTGTTGATGCAGCCTAGAACTGTGTTGGTTTTTTTGGCAGCTGCTGCACACTGCTGGCTCATATTTCAATGGTTGTCCAGTAGGATTCCAAGATCCCTCTCACAGTTGCTACTATTGAGCAAGGTACCACCTATCCTGTCCCTATGCATTTCGTTTTTCTTGCCTAAATGTAGAACCTTCCTTTTTTCACAATTGAATTTCATTTTGTTAGACAGTGCCCAACGTTCAAGTTTGTCTAGATCCTTCTGTATCTTAAGCCTATCTTCTGGAGTGTTGGCTATTCCTGCCAGCTTGGTGTCGTCTGCAAATTTGATGAGTTCCCCATTTATCCCCTCATCCAAATCATTGATGAAGATGTTAAAGAGTACTGGGCCTAAAACAGAGCATTAACACTTCACATGATCTAGATTCTGTCCCTCTGTTGATGCAGCCTAGAACTGTGTTGTTCTAGGTCACGATTCTGGGCCAATTCAAGAAGCTCCAATGGCCCAAGGAGCTGCTGATTCAGTTCTGCAGAGGAATGATGGAGTCTTGTCATCTGCACCTCCATCACCGTCTGGTTTGGCTCTGCAACCCAACAAGACAGACCGAGACTTCAGAGGAGAATCAGAACGGCAGGAAACACAATGGCTACCATCCTGCCTTCCATTGAGCAGGGACTCTGGTCAGCTCACAACCGAACAGAAAAATCCAATCTAAAAAAAAAATATTGAAAAAACAATGGCCGCCCTCCACTTAACGGCTGTCTCACTTAGCAACAGAAATTTTGGAGCTCTGTTGTGAGGGCAAATTGAGGCTATCTTGCAAATGGTGCCTGTGGATTATAAATTAATAGCTTGTTAGTGTCGCCATCTGACCAGAAAAAAACTCCACTTATACTTCTTGTGCCTTTAAGGAGGGAATATAGAATAGCAGAGTTGGAAGGGACCTTGGAGGTCTTCTAATTCTTTTTATCCATACATATATACCTACCTACCTACCTACCTACCTGTCTGTCTGTCTGTCTGTCTGTCTGTCTGTCTGTCTGTCTGTCTGTCTGTCTGTCTGTCTGTCTGTCTGTCTGTCTGTCTATCTATCTATCTATCTATCTATCTATCTATCTATCTATCTATCTATCTATCTATCCAAACACACACTCATTTTTCATCGACTAATATCACTCTTTCAATGTAGTTACAATAATACAATACAACAGCAGAGTTGGAAGGGACCTTGGAGGTCTTCTAGTCCAACCCCCTGCCTAAGCAGGAAACCCTACACCATTTCAGCTGCTGCCCACGGCTGACTCCTATTTCAATGGTTGTCCACTAGGATTCCAAGATCCCTCTCACAGTTGCTACTATTGAGCAAGGTACCACCTATACCAGTGATGGCGAACCTATGGCACGGGTGCCATAGGTGGCACGCGGAACCATTTCTGAGGGCACCTGAGGTGTTGCCCTGTCAGCTTCAGCGTGCATGTGTGCGCTGGCCAGCTAATTTAGGCCTTCTTTTGAGGCCATTTTTCGCCCTCTGGAGGCTTCAGGGAAGCTCCTGAAGCCTCTGGAGGTAGGGAGGAGAGGCTGTTTTCACCCTCCCCAGGCTCCTAGAAAGCCTCTCGAGCCTGGGGAGGGCGAAAAAAGCACGCCAAAAGCAGGGGGTCACGCACATAGCATTATGGGTGCGGCACGCCCACGCACGACCCCCCTGCGCTCCCCCCGCCTTTGGCACGAGAGCCAAAAAAGGTTAGCCCTCACTGACCTATACTGTCCGTGTGCATTTCGTTTTTCTTACCTAAAAAAAAGTTAAGAGTCGCCATCCGACTAGGGGTGTGGGGGGGAACATAAGAACCTAAGAACAGCCTTGCTGGAAGAGGCCGCAGCCCATCCAGTCCAGCCTTCTGTCTCCCACAGTGGCTCCCCATTTGTTTCAGGGTCTTCCCAAGCAGATGTCTTCACCTGCTTATGATTCCCTGCAAATGGCATTGAGAGACATCCTGCCTATCTCTCCAACCCGGAGGGTGTCCTTAGGCATCCATCATGATAGCCATGGATACCCTTGTTCTCCATGAACTCCTCTCATCCTTTCTTAAAGGTGTCGAGGCTGACAGCTGTCACCCCTTCTTCTGGCAGGGAGTTCCATAGACCAGGGATCCTCTGGGTGAAAAAGTCCTTCCTCTTATTTGTTTGAGGTCTAGCTTCCAAAAGTTTCATGGAGGGCCCCCTAGTTCTAGTATCGTGCGATAGGGAGAACAGTTTTTCCTGTTCTACTTTGTCCACACCGTGCATGATTTGATAGACGTCAATCAGGTCACCTCTCAGGCGCCGTCGTTCTAGAGTGAAGAGGCCCAGCCGTTGCAGCCTCAGATGGTAAGGAAGGTGTTCCAGCCCCCTAATCCTTCTGGTTGCCCTCCTCTGCACCTTCTCCATTTCCATAATCTCCTTCTGAAGGTCTGGGGACCAGAACTGTACACAATACTCCAGATGGGGCCTCACTATAGATTTATAAAGAGGCAAAATGACACTGGCTGACTTATTTTCTATACCCTTCCTAAGGATCCCTAGCAATGAGTTGGCTTTTTTCACTGCTGCGGCACACTGGATTGACCCCTTCATTGAGCTGTCCACCAGGACACCAAGGTCCCTTTCCTGGTTGGTTGCAAGGAGTTCGACTTATTCTTCTTGTGCCCTTAAGGAAGGGATTTCCACCTAAAAGGCCAAGAAGCTGAAGAGCTGTTAGCCAAGGAAGGCCAAACTTGAACCCGTAACCGTCAATTTCTATGAACGGAGCAGCTGCCAGGAAGACGCTTCAAGGGGGTTTTTTTGTTCTGTTTGGAGCTTAATCGTTTTGCGAGCCTCCCTCTGATATTCTGCTGTCCCTCCAATTTGCAGCCAGTGAGTACTTTTCAGTGGACGTGAATGTCTAGCAGCGCAATTGTTGTGTTGGTTAATGATCTCACCGGGGGAACGAGACCTTCCTTGCAGCGAAGGTTAGAATTGAGTGGGGTAAACCCTTTTGCAGTTGAAAAGAAGTACACTTCCCTAAGCATTTGTGTCTTTGTGTATCTGTGAGAGTGTGTCAAAGGGCTCAGTCTTGCCCAGAATAACAGAATGGCAGAATAAGAGAAGAGCAGAATGACCGAATAACAGAATAGCAGAATAACAGAATAGCAGGATAATAGACTAGCAGGATAATACAAGAGAATAACAGGATAAAAAACTTCCCCAAGGATTTATGTCTGTGTATAACAGAATAGCAGGATAATAGAATAACAGAATAGCAGAATAATAGAATAGAATAAGAGAATAATAGAATAACAGAATGGCAGAATAAGGGAAGAGCAGAATAATAGAATAACTGAATGACAGAACAGCAGAATGATAGAATAGCAGAATAATAGGCTAGCAGAATAATACAATAGAATAACAGAATAAAAACTTCCCCAAGGATTTATGTCTCTGTGTATAACAGAATAGCAGAATAATAGAATAGCAGAATAACAGAACAGAATAACAAAGTAATAAAATAGCAGGATAACTGAACAGAATAGTAAGAGAATAAGAGAATAGCAGAATAACAGAACAGAATAATAGAATAGCAGAATAACAAAATAGAATAACAGAATATTAGAATAGCAGAATAATAGAATAGCGGAATAACAGAACAATAGAATAACAAAATAGCAAAATAAAAGAATAGAATAGAGAAATAACAGAACAAAAGAATAACAGAATAAAAGAATAGCAGAATAACAGAAGAGTAGAATGGTACAATGGAGGAATAGCAGACCAGCAGAAGAGTAGAATAACAGAATAACAGAGTTGGAAGGGACCTTGGAGGTCTTCTAGTCCAACCCCCTGTTTAAGCAGGAGACCCTATACCATGCTGGACAGATGGATGTCCAATCTCTCCTTAATAACTTCCAGCGTTGGAGCATTTACAAGTTCTGGAGGCAAGCAGTTCCACTGATGAATTGTCCTCACTGTTAGGAAGTGTCTCCTTAATTCCAGGTTGCTTCTCTCTTTGATTAGTTTCCATCCGTTGCTTTTAGTCCTGCCTTCAGGGGCTTTGGACAATAGTTTGTCTCCCCCTAACACCATGGCGAAAAATGTGCCCAACATTGGGCGGGACTCACTAAACACCTCCGTCGGTTAGCAATGGAAATTCTAGCCCAGTTTGTGGCCTTAAATCTCACTTAGCAACAGTCGTAACTTGAGGAAGTCGAGAACTATCTCTGTATAGGTGGAATCCCTTCGGCCGATCCGCTCCCACAGAGAGGGCCTTCTCAGGGTGTCGTCGGCCGGGCAATGCCGGTTGGCGACACCCAGGGGAAGGGCCTTCTCTGTGGCGGGCCCCGCCCTCTGGAACGACCTACCCCCTGAACTACGTACCATCTCAGACCTCCGCCTCTTCCGCCAGCGTCTTAAGACACACCTTTTCCATCAAGCCGGCCTAGCGTAACCTCCCGTTGTGACTGCTCTTAGTTAGTTTTAATTTGGGGGGATTTTAAACGATTTTAGCACAGGGTAGGAATTTAATATGTTTTTAAATTTTGTATTTTGTTATATTTGTTATGTTTTAAATTTCCTGTGCGCCGCCCTGGGTCCTTTTTGGAGAAGGTGCGGGGTATAATAATAATAATAATTTTTATTTCTAACCCGCTCTCTCTCCCCGAAGGGACTCGAGGCGGGGCACAGGGAATTAAAAACAACTAAAATCAACAAAGTACAAAATTAAAAATACAAATATAAATAAATGACTAAACTAAATAAAAATAGATTAAACAAATGACCCTGCGCTAAAATCCCTATAGTTATATGCGAGACCGCCTCCTGCCCCATACATCCCTCAGACCGATACGCTCCCACAGAGAGGGCCTCCTCAGGGTGCCGTCGGCTGGACAATGCCGACTGGCGACACCCAGGGGAAGAGCCTTCTCTGTGGCTGGGCCAGCCCTCTGGAACGACTTACCCCCTGAACTCCGCACCATCTCTGACCTCCGCCTCTTCCGCAAGTGTCTGAAGACACATTTATTCCATCTAGCCGGCCTAGCGTAACCCCCTGTATTGACCATTAGACAGTTTTAAATTTGGGATTTTAATTCGGTTTTTAGCACAGGTTTTACTAGAATAAGTTTTTTAAATTTTATATGTTTTGTATGTATTTTAACATTCCTGTGCGCCGCCCTGGGTCCGTTTGGAGAAGGGCGGGATATAAATTTAATAAAATAAAAAAATAAAAAATAAATAAATATCCCCTAACCTTAAAAGAGACTATCCAAGGCCGGCCAAGCGAAAAAGATGTGTTTTTAGTTTTAGGCGGAAGGAACGGAGGTCAGTGGTCGTTCTGATGTCAGGGGGAAGGTCGTTCCAGCGGGCCGGGCCCGCCACAGAGAGAGCCCTTCCCCTGGGCGTCGCCCGCTGACAAAGTCTAGTGGACGGCACCCGGAGCAGTCCCTCTCTGTGAGAGCGAATCGGCTGTGAGGATGTATGAGGCAGGATCCGATCCCGCAGATAGCTAGGTCCCGAGCCATGGAGCGCTTTGAAGATGATGACTAACACCTTTGAATAAAATAAAAAATAAATAAATCTGAGGATTACCTGTATACATGCCTAAAAGCGAGTCCCAAAGCTATGCTGCTAAGTATTAGTATTTAGTATTTAGTATTTATTAGATTTATATACTGCACCTTCTCCCTTTCGGGACTCAGGGTGATGACAGTTGTTAAGTGAGCTTTGCTCCATTTCATGCCCTATCCTGCCATTGTTGTTAAGTGAATCACTGCAGGTGTTAAGTTAGTAAAACGGTTGTTAAGTGAATCTGGCTTCCCCCCTGAAGGTCGCAAAAGGGGATCACGATTCACCCTCAACACTTTGCTTTTAGACGTTAATATATAACTAGCCATTTCTACGACACCAATACAATACAATACGATAGCAGAGTTGGAAAGGACCTTGGAGGTCATCTAGTCCAACTCCCTGCCTAGGCAGGAAGCCCTATACCATTTCAGACAAATGGCTATCCAACATCTTCTTGAAGACTTGTAGTGTTGGGGCATTCACAACCTCTGGAGGCAGGTAGTTCCACTGGTTAATTGTTCTAACTGTCAGGAAATTCCTCCTCAGTTCTAGGTTGCTTCTCTCCTTGATTAGTTTCCACCCATTGCTTCTTGTCCTACCCTCAGATGCCTTGGAGAACAGCTTGACTCCCTCTTCTTTGGGGCAACCCCTGAGATATTGGAAGACTGCTATCATGTCTCCCCTGGTCCTTCTTTTCATCAAACTAGACCTACCCAGTTCCTGCAACCGTCCTTCATATGTTTTAGCCTCCAGTCCCCTAATCCTCTTTGTTGCTCTTCTCTGCACTCTTTCCAGAGTCTCCACGTCTTTTCTACATCGTGGCGACCAAAACTGGGTGCAAATATTCCAAGTGTGGCCTTCCCAAGGCCTTATAAAGTGGTATCAACCCTTAATGTGATCTGGATTCTCTCCCTCTGTTGATGCAGCCTAGAACTGGGTTGGCTTTTTGGGCAGCTGCTGCCCACGGCTGGCTCCTATTTCCATGGTTGTCCACTAGGACTCCAAGATCCCTCTCACAGTTGCTACTATTGAGCAAGGTACCACCTATACTGTCCCTGTGCATTTGGTTTTTCTTGCCTAAATGTAGAACCTTACTTTTTTCCCAATTGAATTTCATTTTATTAGATAGTGCCCAATGTTCAAGTTTGTCAAGATTCTTCTGTATCTTAAGCCTATCTTCTAGAGTTTTGGCTATTCCTACACTCCAGAAGAGAGGCTTAAGAGACAGAAGGATCTTGACAAACTTGAACATTGGACACTATCTAATAAAATGAAATTCAATGGCGAAAAGAGGAAGGTTCTACCAAAACTTTCTAACCAACAAAACTCAGATCGAAGTTTCATTTTTAATTCTTCTTCATGAGCCCAGATTCCAGAAGGGATATCCCAAAGAAGAACATATATTCCTTTTTAAATGTAGCAATCACGTTCATCATTCCTGCTTTATCTCCCTTGCTACAATCCCCTGGGTACGGCAACCGTCATAAACACGAGTCGGTGGCCAAGCGTCTGAATTTTGATCACGGGAGATGCTGCTATGGTCATAAGTGTGGCAAATTGGTCATAAGTCACATCTGCAGTGCTGCTGTAACTTGGAACGGTCACTAAATGAATTGTTGTAAGTCAAGGACCATCAGTACATGCGAGAACGGTAGGCAGAAAAGTTCGTGAAAGCAATGTACAGATAGAGGGTGGCTGTTTTCTGCAGTATGTTGGGCAGAAGGCTGGTATAGATGGTCTCAAAGGTCCCTTGCTTCCAACCTTCCACTATATGATTGTAAGACATGTCACCTGAATTAACTTACATGTTGTGGCCCACCAGTGGCCAGCGGAGGTGGCAGCCGATTTGGACAGTGAGGAGGGTTGGGGAGGAACCTGGGCCAGTCCTGGAGTCTGGGGAAGGCTCTGACGAGGGCTCTGTGTTGGAGGCAGAGAGGGGGCCAGGGCCGTCTGACAGTTATCAGCTGCCTTCAGAATCAGACATCAGTGAAGCAGAAGAACAGCTGGAGTCTGTTCCCAGTGTACGCATGCGCAGAGTTGCCAGACGAAGGGAACAGCTAAAGAACAGGGGTTGACTTAGGAGGAAGGCCACAGGTGGGCGGTGAATGGCCCCTCTCATCTATATAAATAAAAATGTAACAATAGTTTGTTCAAAACCGCTAATCTCCGAAAGTACTGCACCGATTGCTTTCAAATTTTCACACAACGTTCCTTTGAAGTACAGTAACAATGATATGTATCGATTGTGTTGATGTTGTGCCTGTGCTATCTATGAGGGGAAACCGAGGCAGGGAGGGGACGGGGTTGCTGAGAGGGTTTCTGAGGAAAAACCAAGGCAGGGAGTGGGGGGGGGGTCGCTGAGAGTTTCTGAGGGGAAACTGAGGCAGGGAGGGGAGGGTGTCGCTGAGTGGGTCTCTGAGAGAAAACTGAGGCAGAGAGGGGAGGGAAGGAAGGGGGTCGCTGAGAGGGTCTCTGAGAGGAAACCAAGGCAGGGAGGGGAGGGGGTCGCTGAGAGGGTCTCTGAGAGGAAACTGAGACGGAGAGGGGAGGGAAGGAAGGGGGTCGTTGAGAGGGTCTCTGAGGGGAAACCAAGGCAGGGAGGGGAGGGTGTCGCTGAGTGGGTCTCTGAGAGAAAACTGAGGCAGAGAGGGGAGGGAAGGAAGGGGGTCGCTGAGAGGGTCTCTGAGAGGAAACCAAGGCAGGGAGGGGAGGGAAGGAAGGGGGTCGCTGAGAGGGTCTCTGAGAGGAAACCAAGGCAGGGAGGGGAGGGGGTCGCTGAGAGGGTCTCTGAGAGGAAACTGAGACGGAGAGGGGAGGGAAGGAAGGGGGTCGCTGAGAGGGTCTCTGAGAGGAAACCAAGGCAGGGAGGGGAGAGGGTCGCTGAGAGGGTCTCTGAGAGGAAACTGAGACGGAGAGGGGAGGGAAGGAAGGGGGTCGCTGAGAGGGTCTCTGAGGGGAAACTGAGGCAGGGAGGAGAAGGGGTCACTGAGAGGGTCTCTGAGAGGAAACTGAAGCGGAGAGGGGAAGGAAGGAAGGGGGTCACTGAGAGGGTTTCTGAGGGGAAACTGAGGCAGGGAGGGGAGGGGGTTGCTGAGAGGGTTTCTGAGGGAAACTGAGGCAGGGAAGGGAAGGGGTCACTGAGAGGGTCTCTGAGAGGAAACTGAAGTGGAGAGGGGAGGGAAGGAAGGGGGTCGCTGAGAGGGTTTCTGAGGGGAAACTGAGGCAGGGAGGGCAGGGCAGGAAGGGGGTCGCTGAGAGGGTCTCTGAGGGGAAATCAAGGCAGGGAGGGGGTCGCTGAGAGTGTTTCTGAGGGGAAACTGAGGCAGGGAAGGGAGGGTGTCTCTGAGAGGGTCTCTGAGGGGAAACCGAGGCAGGGAAGGAGGGGGTTGCTGAGAGTGTTTCTGAGGGGAAACTGAGGCAGGGAGGGGAGGGTGTCTCTGAGAAGGTCTCTGAGGGGAAACCGAGGCAGGGTAGGAAGGGGTTGCTGAGAGGGTTTCTGAGGGGAAACCGAGGCAGGGAGGGGAGGGTGTCTCTGAGAGGGTCTCTGAGGGGAAACCGAGGCAGGGAAAGAGAGGGTTGCTGAGAGGGTTTCTGAGAGGAAATCAAGGCAGGGAGGGAAGGAAAGGAAGGGGGTCGCTGAGAGGGTCTCTGAAGGGAAACTTTTCCATTTAACCACACTGGCGTGGCCGGGTACAGCTAGTAGGTAATAAAGGAGGAGCAACAGGGGAGTGGAGTTTGCAGGAGACCATTAGTTCATTCCTGCATTCTTGCCAAGAATTTTCTCAAAGATATCGGCTTGGCCGCTCTCCAAGCCTGATCAAGGTCGGTAATTGGGAACTCTCTTGAAAGACTGAGGGACAGGAAAGACTTTGCTGGAGAGGAACTGACTGTAAATTAGATAAAAGGGGTTTATCGGGACGAGGAGTCGGCTTCGTGCTGCTGGGGAAGCCCAGGTCAGAACACTAAGATACCTCTTTCCTGTCCATTGTTCATTGAACCGTTAACACACCCAGTCACCTAAGTACACACTAAACCCACAAGACTTGTCACATCAACTTTCTACAAAGTTAGCATATTTTTGAAATAACCTCAGCCGTATCACAGAACTGCTATAAAATATGGTGGGAGCCACCCATTTCTTTTCTTTTTTTTAAGTTAATTTGTATGGGTTTTACAATTTTATAAAAGGAAAGGGGTAAATAGGGTATTTTGACAATTTTTTAGAGCTTCCATATCGGGGTTGGTGACCGCCTCCCAGTCTTCTTACAATATCAAATTCATTAGAAATTAAAGAAATAGGAAGGGGTACATACATTTCAAATCATACACTTGATAATCAAAAATTCCATACATTCAATTATTTTGTTTCTATTAATAATAATAATAATAATAATAATAATAATAATAATAATAATAATAATAATAATAATAATAATAATAATAATAATAATAATAATAATAATAATAATAATCGAATTTATTAACCGCTCCCTCTCCCCACAGGGACCCGGGGCGGTGCACAGGGAAAAATAAAACAATAAGAACAATAAATACAAAAGTACATAACTTAAAACACAATTAAACAATTTATCCCGTGCTAAAATTATTGACTAAAATCCCATTTAAAAATACATTTGAAATCTATAGACAGAGAGACTATCCAAGGCCGGCCAGTCGAAAAAGATGGGTCTTCAGTTTCATACGGAAGGAGCGGAGGTCCGTGGTCGTTCTGATATCGGGGGGAAGGTCGTTCCAGAGGGCCGGGCCCACCACAGAGAGAGCCCTTCCCCTGGGCGTCGCCCGCTGACAAAGTCTAGCGGATGGCACCCGGAGAAGTCCCTCTCTGTGGGAGCGAATAGGCCGTGAGGATGTATGGGGCAGAAACCGATCCCGCAGATAGCTAGGTCCCGAGCCATGGAGCGCTTTAAAGATGATAACTAACACCTTGAAGCGCACCCGGAAGACAACAGGCAGCCAGTGCAGCTCGCGCAAGAGCGGTGTAACGTGGGTGAACCTAGTGGTCCCCATAATTGCTCGCGCGGCTGCATTCTGAACTAACTGAAGCCTCCGGGTGCATCCTTACAGGAATTACCATACATAAAAGATAAAAGAAAAAAAATCATTTTTGTGATCTGAGTCTCTTTGCTATTGTTTCTTCTTCTTCCACCCCACCAGCAGGCAAAGCCACGGCCCCTCCCGTTCCCGCATCTTCGTCATCTAGGATTGAGGAGTGCTTTTTAAGAAAGGCCTCCGCTTTGAAAGGATGTCATATTTTTTAAGATTTCAGAACATTCCGGAAGAATCTGGTGAATGCCTTCCTGATCTTATGAGCACAATTTTAGCAGACTACTTACACAAACCTAAAGATGAGATCAGGGGGGACATTGACCTGGCTTATAGAATAAATTCAGCATATGCCAGGATAAATGAACTACCCAGAGAGATACATATTAAATTTGTTAGAAGGTCTACCAGGGAGGGAATACTGAGGGCGCAGAGAGAGGGTCCGTTAACGTACCAACAAAAGGAAGTCACTATCTTGAAGCAGATCCCGAAAAAGATTAGAGAGGTGAGGAGGAAATATTCCTTCTTATCTAAAAAATTGTTTAACCAGGGGATTTGGTTCAAGTGGGTGATGCCAGAAGGGATGTTGGTGTTCTGGGAAGGAGGAAGAGTAAGGATTAAAACAGTTGCTGAGGCGGAAGCCTTTCTTAAAAAATATTCCTCTATCCTGGGGGATGAAACTGGAGGAGCGGAGGGGGCCACGGCCCCGCCCACTGGGGGTCAGGGAGGAGAACAAGAAGACACAATTGCCAAGAGACTTAGATCTAAAAAATGACTTTTTTAATACAGTATAACTTTTGTTTGGATGTTTGTACACGATTGCTAGCATAGAATTTAGAATTTACAATGATGTATGCACTTCTCTTCACCTTGTAGTACCATTGAAATATGTATTATCTATGTTTTGTTAAGAAGCCCCGGAGGGGGCCAACGATCTCGACGTGAAAGTTCTCAAAATATTTTCTCAATTCACCTTACCCTACCCTACTTAAATTTTTTTGTAAAACTCAATAAAACTTTTTCAATAAAAAAAAAAGAAAAAAAAAAGAAAGGCCTCCGCCTCTTCTACTGTTTTCATTCTAACTCTTCCTCCCTCCCAGAACACCAACATTCCTTCAGGCATCAGCCATTTGAACCAAACCCCCTTGTTGTGTAATTTTTTAGATAAGAAGGAATATTTCCTTCTTATATCTCCTATTTTTTTCGGGATTTGCTTCAATATGGCTATCTCATTCTGCTGATATATCAAGGGCCCTCCTCTTTGTGCTCTCAGGATCTCATCCCTTGTTGACCTTCTTATAAATTTAATGTGTATCTCTCTGGGTACGTTATTTATCCAGGAGCCACCCATTTCTGACTCAACAGCACAGGAGAACAAAGAGCTTCTGATTTTTCCGGAAAGTCCCAGGTTTTCTGGAAAGTCTCTGGTCTGCTAAAGGAATTGCCATACAGAAGAGTGGGTCAAACTGTTCTCCAAAGCACCTGAAGGCAGGACAAGAAGCAATGGGTGGAAACTAATCAAGGAGAGAAGCAACCTAGAACTAAGGAGAAATCTCCTGACAGTGAGAACAATTAACCAGTGGAAAAAACTTGCCTTCAGAAGTGGTGAATGCTCCAACCCTGGAAGTCTTCAAGAAGATGTTGGACAACCATTTGTCTGGAGTGGTGCAGGGTTTCCTGCCTAGGCAGGGGGTTGGACTAGAAGGCCTCCAAGGTCCCTTCCAACTCTGTTATTCTGTTCACCAAATCACCGGAAGGCAGGACAGGAAGCCATGGATGGAAATTAATCAAGGAGAGAAGCAACCTGGAATTAAGGAGAAACTTCTTAACAGGGAGAACAATTAACCAGTGGAACAGCTTGCCACCAGAAGTTGTGGTTGCTCCATCACCAGAGGCTTTGAAGAAGAAGACTGGATAGCCATTTGCCTGCAATAGTGTAGGGTCTCCTGCCTGAGTTGGGGGTTGGACTAGATCAGTGGTGGGCAAACTCATTAGTCAACAGAGTCAAATATCAACAATACCACGATTGAAATTTCTTTTGAGAGCCGGAAGGTGTGGCCTACTTTGTGGGAGTGGTTCAGCGGCCATGTGACTGGGTGGGCGTGGCCAACTTGGAAAATGTGAACTCACTTAACAATGGTCTTGGTTAGCAACCAAACGTTTAGGCTCAATTGTGGTCATAAGTTCTTTCTTTCTTTCTTTCTTTCTTTCTTTCTTTCTTTCTTTCTTTCTTTCTTTCTTTCTTTCTTTCTTTCTTTCTTTCTCTCTCTCTCTCTCTCTCTCTCTCTCTCTTTCTTTCTTTCTTCCTCTTTCTCTCTCTCTTTCTTCATTTCTCTCTCTCTCTTTCTCTCTTTCCTTCTCTCTCTTTCTCTTTTTCTCTCTTTCTTTCTCTCTCTCTTTCTTTCTTTCTCTTTCTCTCTTTCTCTCTTTCCTTCTCTCTCTTTCTCTTTTTCTCTCTTTCTTTCTCTCTCTCTTTCTTTCTTTCTCTTTCTCTCTTTCTTTCTCTCTTTCCCTCTCTCTCTCTCTTTCTCTTTTTTCTTTCTTTTTCTTTCTCTCTCTCTCTCTCTCTTTCTCTCTTTCTTTCTCTCTTTCATTCTCTCTCTCTCTCTTTCTCTTTCTTTCTTTCTCTCTCTATCTCTGTCTCTCTCTCCTTCGTCCGCCCATCTCTGTCACTGTGTGTGTGTGTGTGTCTGTCTGTGTCGCATTCACTCACTTAATCACTCATTCTGTGTCTCTGTCTATCTTTCTCTCCCTCCCTCCCTCTCTCTGTCCCTCCCTGTCTCTCTGTGTGTGTCTGTCACTCTCTGATCCCCCCTCCCTCCCTGTCTCTCTTTGTGTCTGTGCCTCTCTCTGTCTGTCTGCACCCCCCCCCCCCGCAGAGCCTCCTCAGCCCAGCCTGCCGCGCTTACTCGCTCGCTCGCCTTAGCCTGACCCGCCCGCCCGCCAGCCGCGCTTGCTCGCTCGTTCACTCGTTCGCTTGCTCAGGCTACTTCCAGGGGTGAGAAGGCTCCGTGTGGGGTGGGGAAGGAACGGCGTTCAGTGGGTGAATGCCGCCTGCCTGGGGAGGCTCCGCGGGGGGAGGGAGAGAGGGAATCGGTGGCCGGTAGGGAGGGTTGCTCCGGCGGGTCCCAGGAGTCCCACCGTTGGCGAGGGTGGAGGAAGAGCCACACTCGAGGGGCCAAAGAGCCGCATGCGGCTTGCGAGCCGCGGTTTGCCGACCACTGGACTAGATGACCCACAAGGTCTCTTCCAACTCTGTCAGTGTGTTATCCTGCTGAGAAAGTTACGGAAACAACATCCGAAGACATGTCCCAGACCTGCTGTCTGCAAGGAATATAAATCCTTCCGTTCCCCACCTTCCAGTCAGAGCTGAAGAAGCTCCTCAGATGGGAAGCGAAGCCTCTTCAAAGAAAAAACAGAAAGTTCAGTTGCCTCTTGGGGGGGAGGGAAAGCAACAGGAACATTGGGCTGCATTGGCCCCCGTAAGCCGAAGACCACCTGAAATAGTTACAGGAAGGGTCTTTGGTCAGCTTGCTGCTAAGGGACCCCCGGAGTTTGGAATTCAGATTTTATTTCCCCCTGAAAAGATTCTAGCAAGTTGGCTTGTGTTGGCGGCCTGTTTTTATTTTTAATTCTCCCTTATTTAAAAATAAATTGACCCCAATTATGGAGGTCGCGGAAGCATCACGACTGAGACCAGAAAGGGAGAATTTCTGGGTTGGCAGTGATGGGGGGAGGGCAAGGGGGGGAGGATACTAAGTTGTTTTGCTTTCTAGATGCCGTGGGAAAATGTTGGGGTGCCCTTGGCAGGTGCCAAAGCAGCCAACAGGCAGCGCCTCCCGAGACGAAGGAGCACAAGGGGAGCAGTTGGTCCCCACATCCACGTGGCCCCCCCTTCCCTTAATGGCTCGTGATGTGTGTTGGGCTCGGTTCGCCAACACGGGGAGGGGTGGCTTCGTCACTGTGGCTGCAGCTGGTTGTCCTCCCCCCTCCCCTCATCTCCCCGACAAGAGGGGGAGAAAGGGAGGAGGAGGAGGAGGAGGAGGAGGAGGAGGAGGAGGAGGAGGAGGAAGGGAAAGGTAGAGGGAGAAGGTGGGGAGGTAGGAGGAAGGGGGTTTTGTGGGGCAGGAGGAGGTGAAGGAAGGGGTGGGGGAGCAGAGAGAGAGGAGGGGGAGGAGGAGGGGGAGGAGGAAGGGGACAGGGAAGGAGCAGAGAAGGAGAAAGAAAAGGAGGAGGAGCGGGTATAGGGGAAGAGAAGGAGAAGAAATGTGGAAGAAGGGGAAAGAGAGAGGAGAGGAGAAGGCAAAGAGACAAGGGAGAGAAGGAGGAGATGAAAGGGGAGAAGAAGATGGAGGAGAAAAGGAGGAGAGAAGGAGGAGTGATGGAGGAGGAGAAGAAGAAGGAGTAGAGAAGGAGAAAGAGAAAAGGGTGGTTGTGTGTATGTGTGCAGGTGTAGATCTACACACAGATTGGTTGGCCATTTAACCAGACTGGACCACAGCAACGCGTGGCCGGGTACAGCTAGTAATAATAATAATTTACCGTAACAGTTCCTAGGTCCTTGGTTAGGACTCGAGCTGTTGAGCTACCAACCAGCCCCAAAGGGTGTGAATCTCACCAAAGATTAATCACAGAATAATAACAATAATAATAACAACAACAACAACTTATGGCTATGGAAACTTCAATGAATCTCTGGAAAACAAAACTTATGGCTAATGAAGAAGAACTGGGTGAAGTTGAAATTAAACGAGGCATTTTCCAGGGTGATTCCCTTTTACCCCTTCTCTTTATACTCTCAATGCTACCACTAACAATCATTTTGAAGAAGATGAACTGTGGATACGAACTTGCAAAGAAAAGACTGAAAATTTTGCACTTGATGTACGTGGATGATTTGAAGCTCTTTTGTAAAACAAAAGCTGAACTGAATTTGTTAATTGAAAGCGCAAAAGAATTTAGCCAAGACATTGGTATGCAGTTTGGAATTGACAAATGTGTAACAATGGCAACCAAAGCAGGCAAGGTCATAGAAGATGATGGAATAGAACTTGAGAATGAAGAAATGATAAAGGCAGTCAAACCAGAAGAAGGCTACAAGTACTTGGGGATTTTAGAGGCCTCTGACTTAATGCAGAATAAAGTCAAGGAATTAACTTCAGCCAAGTACATTCGATAAATTCGCAAGATATTAAAGTCCAAATTGAGTGGAGGAAGCATCATAAAAGCCATAAATACCTGGGCTATACCTGTGATTCGATACTCTGTAGGAATAATTGACTGGACCCAGATGGAGTTGGACAATTTGGACAGAAAAACATGGCAGCTTATGACAATGAATCATACTTTGCACCTTAAAAGTGATGTTGATCGATTATATCTACCAAGAGTGAGAAGGTGGTCGAGGACTCCTGCAAGTAAAGCAGACCGTGGAAGAAGAAAGACACAGCTTGAATGATTATATCCAGAAAAGTAAAGAACCAATGATTAAGGAAGTAAATAAAGGAGGCCTTTTAAAGAAAACTAAGTCAAAAGCTGAATATAAGAAAGAAGTAATTGAGAAGCGAGCTGAAAATTGGAAAAGCAAAGCTATGCATGGCCAATACTTGAAAAGTATTGAAGGCAAAGCTGACCAAAAACTAACTTGGAACTGGTTAAGATCGGAAGTACTGAAAAAAGAAACAGAAGGCTTTATTTTGGCAGCTCAAGAACAAGCCTTAGCCACCAACTGCATGAAGGCAAAACTTCAACATGTTACCCCCAACAGCAAATGTCGCCTCTGTCATGAGAAAGATGAGACAGTCGACCACCTGATCAGTGGGTGCAGCAAAATTTCACAAACTGACTACCTGCAACGCCATGACCGCGTTGCTAAGATCATTCACTGGAAATTATGCCAGAAGTTTGGATTTGAGTACAGCAAAAACCCCTGGGAACATCAGGTTGAGAAAGTTTTAGAGAATGAGAAAGTCAAGATCTTGTGGGACTTCAGAATCCAGACTGACAGGCACTTGGCCTACAACACACCTGACATAACGATAGTTGAAAAGGAAAAAGGATGGTTCGTGGACATTGCAATACCTGGTGAGGCACGAATTGAATATAAGCAGCAAGAAAAAAATAACAAAATACCAGGATTTGCAAATTGAAGTTGAGCGACTGTGGAAGAGAAAGTCGTGTGTTGTCCCGATTGTGATTGGAGCCCTTGGAGCAAGACCTAGGGGCTTCCTCGCTATGTGGAGGTTCTAGGTTTGCCGGACTTGAGCATTCGGACTCTACAAAGGGCCACCCTGCTTGGAAAGGCTTCTATCCTCCGATGTTCCCTTGACAGTTCCTAGGTCCTTGGTTAGGACTCGAGCTGTTGAGCTACCAACCAGCCCTAAATGCTGCGAATCTCACCATAGATTAACCACAGAATAATAATAATCAGCTTAAAGGTGCCACGAAAACTCATCTAGGAGCAATAAGCTCTCTATGATGCTTCTGCTTCAATGGGATTTGATGACAAGTAGATATAATTTTCCTCCCCGACATATTTCGGTGACTTCCAGAGAAACGTTGCTATGAAACCAGGGCTGATAAGAAGAGGGAATTATGGGCTGGCAGCCTAGGGAACAACCCTCGATCTTTGGATAGTCTCTTTAGGTAATCCTTGTCTTACGATGGTTCGCTTAAAAACCGTTTGAAGTCACAGCGGTGCTGGAAAAAGTGACTTAGTTGAAGTCCACCCATGCCAGTTGGGGAATTCTGGGAGTTGAAGTCCACCCATGCTGTCTAGGGAATTCTGGGAATTGAAGTCCACCCATGCCAGTTGGGGAATTCTGGGAGTTGAAGTCCACCCATGCTGTCTAGGGAATTCTGGGAGTTGAAGTCCATCCATGCCAGTTGGGGAATTCTGGGAGTTGAAGTCCACCCATGCTGTCTAGGGAATTCTGGGAGTTGAAGTCCACCCATGCTGTCTAGGGAATTCTGGGAGTTGAAGTCCACCCATGCTGTCTAGGGAATTCTGGGAGTTGAAGTCCATCCATGCCAGTTGGGGAATTCTGGGAGTTGAAGTCCACCCATGCTGTCTAGGGAATTCTGGGCGTTGAAGTCCATCCATGCCAGTTGGGGAATTCTGGGAGTTGAAGTCCACCCATGCTGTCTAGGGAATTCTGGGAATTGAAGTCCACCCATGCCAGTTGGGGAATTCTGGGAGTTGAAGTCCATCCATGCCAGTTGGGGAATTCTGGGAGTTGAAGTCCACCTATGTTGTCTAGGGAATTCTGGGAGTTGAAGTCCATCCATGCCAGTTGGGGAATTCTGGGAGTTGAAGTCCACCCATGCTGTCTAGGGAATTCTGGGAATTGAAGTCCACCCATGCTGTCTAGGGAATTCTGGGAGTTGAAGTCCATCCATGCCAGTTGGGGAATTCTGGGAGTTGAAGTCCACCCATGCTGTCTAGGGAATTCTGGGAATTGAAGTCCACCCATGCCAGTTGGGGAATTCTGGGAGTTGAAGTCCACCCATGCTGTCTAGGGAATTCTGGGAGTTGAAGTCCATCCATGCCAGTTGGGGAATTCTGGGAGTTGAAGTCCACCCATGGTGTCTAGGGAATTCTGGGAGTTGAAGTCCACCCATGCTGTCTAGGGAATTCTGGGAGTTGAAGTCCATCCATGCCAGTTGGGGAATTCTGGGAGTTGAAGTCCACCCATGCTGTCTAGGGAATTCTGGGCGTTGAAGTCCATCCATGCCAGTTGGGGAATTCTGGGAGTTGAAGTCCACCCATGCTGTCTAGGGAATTCTGGGAATTGAAGTCCACCCATGCCAGTTGGGGAACTCTGGGAGTTGAAGTCCATCCATGCCAGTTGGGGAATTCTGGGAGTTGAAGTCCATCCATGCCAGTTGGGGAATTCTTGGAATTGAAGTCCACCTATGTTGTCTAGGGAATTCTGGGAGTTGAAGTCCATCCATGCCAGTTGGGGAATTCTGGGAGTTGAAGTCCACCCATGCTGTCTAGGGAATTCTGGGAATTGAAGTCCACCCATGCTGTCTAGGGAATTCTGGGAGTTGAAGTCCATCCATGCCAGTTGGGGAATTCTGGGAGTTGAAGTCCACCCATGCTGTCTAGGGAATTCTGGGAATTGAAGTCCACCCATGCCAGTTGGGGAATTCTGGGAGTTGAAGTCCACCCATGCTGTCTAGGGAATTCTGGGAGTTGAAGTCCACCCATGCTGTCTAGGGAATTCTGGGCGTTGAAGTCCATCCATGCCAGTTGGGGAATTCTGGGAGTTGAAGTCCACCCATGCTGTCTAGGGAATTCTGGGAATTGAAGTCCACCCATGCCAGTTGGGGAATTCTGGGAGTTGAAGTCCATCCATGCCAGTTGGGGAATTCTGGGAGTTGAAGTCCACCCATGCTGTCTAGGGAATTCTGGGAGTTGAAGTCCACCCATGCTGTCTAGGGAATTCTGGGAGTTGAAGTCCACCCATGCTGTCTAGGGAATTCTGGGAATTGAAGTCCACCCATGCCAGTTGGGGAATTCTGGGAGTTGAAGTCCACCCATGCTGTCTAGGGAATTCTGGGCGTTGAAGTCCATCCATGCCAGTTGGGGAATTCTGGGAGTTGAAGTCCACCCATGCTGTCTAGGGAATTCTGGGAATTGAAGTCCACCCATGCCAGTTGGGGAATTCTGGGAGTTGAAGTCCATCCATGCCAGTTGGGGAATTCTGGGAGTTGAAGTCCATCCATGCCAGTTGGGGAATTCTGGGCGTTGAAGTCCATCCATGCCAGTTGGGGAATTCTGGGAGTTGAAGTCCACCCATGCTGTCTAGGGAATTCTGGGAATTGAAGTCCACCCATGCCAGTTGGGGAATTCTGGGAGTTGAAGTCCACCCATGCTGTCTAGGGAATTCTGGGAGTTGAAGTCCACCCATGCTGTCTAGGGAATTCTGGGAGTTGAAGTCCACCCATGCTGTCTAGGGAATTCTGGGAGTTGAAGTCCATCCATGCCAGTTGGGGAATTCTGGGAGTTGAAGTCCACCCATGCTGTCTAGGGAATTCTGGAAGTTGAAGTGCATCCATGCTGTCTAGGGAATTCTGGGAGATGAAGTCCACCCATGCCAGTTGGGGAATTCTGGGAGTTGAAGCTCATCCATGCCAGTTGGGGAATTCCAGGAGTTTCTGGCTACCCATGCTGTCTAGGGAATTCTGGGAGTTCCGGGCCACCCATGGTGCCTAGGGAATTCTGGGAATTGAAGTCCACCTATGTTGTCTAGGGAATTCTGGGAGTTGAAGTCCATCCATTCCAGTTGGGGAATTCTGGGAGTTGAAGTCCATCCATGCTGTCTAGGGAATTCTGGGAGTTGAAGTCCACTCATGCCAGTTGGGGAATTCTGGGAGTTGAAGTCCATCCATGCTGTCTAGGGAATTCTGGGAGTTGAAGTCCACCCATGCTGTCTAGGGAATTCTGGGAGTTGAAGTCCATCCATGCCAGTTGGGTAATTCTGGGAATTGAAGTCCACCTATGCTGTCTAGGGAATTCTGGGAGTTGAAGTCCACCCATGCTGTCTAGGGAATTCTGGGAGTTGAAGTCCATCCATGCCAGTTGGGGAATTCTGGGAGTTGAAGTCCATCCATGCTGTCTAGGGAATTCTGGGAGTTGAAGTCCACTCATGCCAGTTGGGGAATTCTGGGAGTTGAAGTCCATCCATGCTGTCTAGGGAATTCTGGGAGTTGAAGTCCACCCATGCTGTCTAGGGAATTCTGGGAGTTGAAGTCCACCCATGCTGTCTAGGGAATTCTGGGAGTTGAAGTCCATCCATGCCAGTTGGGGAATTCTGGGAGTTGAAGTCCACCCATGCTGTCTAGGGAATTCTGGGAATTGAAGTCCACCCATGCCAGTTGGGGAATTCTGGGAGTTGAAGTCCATCCATGCTGTCTAGGGAATTCTGGGAGTTGAAGTCCACCCATGCCAGTTGGGAAATTCCAGGAGTTTCTGGCTACCCATGCTGTCTAGGGAATTCTGGGAGT
Source organism: Rhabdophis nuchalis (assembly GCA_039707465.1). Lineage (NCBI taxonomy): Eukaryota > Metazoa > Chordata > Lepidosauria > Squamata > Natricidae > Rhabdophis > Rhabdophis nuchalis. Next base: position 5,556,966 of record CM077644.1, on the reverse strand, counting down.
TCCTGGCCACCCATGCTGCCTAGGGAATTCTGGGAGTTGAAGTCCACCCATGCCAGTTGGGGAATTCTGGGAGTTGAAGTCCATCCATGCCAGTTGGGGAATTCTGGGAGTTGAAGTCCATCCATGCCAGTTGGGGAATTCTGGGAATTGAAGTCCACCCATGCTGTCTAGGGCATTCTGGGAGTTGAAGTCCACTCATGCCAGTTGGGGAATTCTGGGAATTGAAGTCCACCCATGCTGTCTAGGGAATTCTGGGAGTTGAAGTCCACCCATGCTGTCTAGGGAATTCTGGGAGTTGAAGTCCACCCATACTGTCTAGGGAATTCTGGGAGTTGAAGTCCATCCATGCCAGTTGGGAAATTCTGGGAGTTGAAGTCCATCCATGCCAGTTGGGAAATTCTGGGAGTTGAAGTCCATCCATGCCAGTTGGGGAATTCTGGGAGTTGAAGTCCACCCATGCTGTCTAGGGAATTCTGGAAGTTGATGTGCATCCATGCTGTCTAGGGAATTCTGGGAGATGAAGTCCACCCATGCCAGTTGGGGAATTCTGGGAGTTTCTGGCTACCCATGCTGTCTAGAGAATTCTGGGAGTTCCTGGCCACCCATGGTGCCTAGGGAATTCTGGGAGTTGAAGTCCACCCATGCTGTCTAGGGAATTCTGGAAGTTGATGTGCATCCATGCTGTCTAGGGAATTCTGGGAGATGAAGCTCATCCATGCCAGTTGGGGAATTCCAGGAGTTTCTGGCTACCCATGCTGTCTAGAGAATTCTGGGAGTTCCTGGCCACCCATGGTGCCTAGGGAATTCTGGGAGTTGAAGTCCACCCATGCTGTCTAGGGAATTCTGGGAGTTGAAGTCCATCCATGCCAGTTGGGGAATTCTGGGAGTTGAAGTCCATCCATGCCAGTTGGGGAATTCTGGGAGTGGAAGTCCACCCATGCTGTCTAGGAAATTCTGGAAGTTGAAGTGCATCCATGCTGTCTAGGGAATTCTGGGAGATGAAGTCCACCCATGCCAGTTGGGGAATTCTGGGAGTTGAAGCTCATCCATGCCAGTTGGGGAATTCCAGGAGTTTCTGGCTACCCATGCTGTCTAGGGAATTCTGGGAGTTCCTGGCCACCCATGGTGCCTATTGAATTCTGGGAGTTGAAGTCCACCTACATTGTCTGGAGAATTCTGGGAGTTAAAAGCTCACCCGGGCTGCCTGGGGCATTCTGGGAGTTAAGCTCCACCCACGCTGGCTAGGGAATTCTGGGAGTTGAAGTCCATCTGTCTTAAGATGGTCAAAGCTAGGAAACTTGCCTTTGATGACTCCACGCAAACCGATGGACTACCAATTGGGGAAAAAGAAACTCGGCGGATTATCGCAAGACTGATGGCGGGTTTAATATTTGTGTTTCCGTTTATCTTCCCCCTGTGAAAGTGCCAGGACTTTGGGCGAAGGTGAGGCCTATCAGGAGCGAGAGACGGACCGAGGCTTCCTGCAACCTGCTGTGAACCTTTTCTATGCATCCATTTTTAATGTTGGCTGGCAGATGCTCTTCTCATGAACAACTGCTGAGCTGGGAAAATCAGCAGGCCTTTTTAAAAAAAGGACGAAAATAAAGCAAAACAAGAAGATCAGCGAGTTTCCTTTGACTTAAATCAGCAATTTCTCTAGGTTTGTATTTTTTTTTTTGAAAGTGTCAACATGATAAGGGTAGTAGACCTCAATGGGGAGCAGAAACTCCATCGCTTGTGCTGACCTAGGGTTCCCCCCAAAAGCACAAGGCAGAGTCCTGGTCCCTTTTTATTAAACGAATGTGAATCCACCTCATTTGCCTTCAGCCAAGGCCTGGCAAACAGCCTTTTAAAGGAGGATTTATGACCACGGACCTTATCTAGCTTGGGAAGCTAGATGCAAATATTTCCCAAACACAATACAATAGCAGAGTTGGAAGGGACCTTGGAGGTCTTCTAGTCCAACCCCCTGCCTAGGCAGGAAACCCTACACCACTTCAGACAAATGGCTATCCAACATCTTCTTAAAGATTTTTTTTCTTTCTTTCTTTCTTTCTTTCTTTCTTTCTTTCTTTCTTTCTTTCTTTCTTTCTTTCTTTCTTTCTTTCTTTCTCTCTCTCTCTCTCTCTCTCTTTCTTCCTCCCTCCCTCCCTCCCTTTTCCTTCCTTCCTTCCCTTCTTCACCCCTCCCTCTCTTCTCCCTCCCTTCTTCTATTTCAATACAATACAATAGCAGAGTTGGAAGGCACCTTGGAGATCTTCTAGTCCAACCCCCTGCCTAGGCAGGAAGCCCTACACCACTGCAGACAAATGGCTATCCAACATCTTCTTAAAGACTTCCTTCCTTCCTTCCTTCCTTCCTTCCTTCCTTCCTTCCTTCCTTCCTTCCTTCCTTCCTTCCTTCTTTCTTCCTCCCTCCCTCCCTCCCTCCCTCCCTTTTCCTTCCTTCCTTCCCTTCTCCCTCCCTCCCTCTCTTCTCCCTCCCTCCTTCTATTTCAATACAATACAATAGCAGAGTTGGAAGGGACCTTGGAGGTCTTCTAGTCCAACCCCAGTGCTTGGAATGCAGTACTGCAGGCTACTTCTGCTGACTGCTGGCTGCCAGCCGTTTGGGAGTTTGAATCTCACCGGCTCAAGGTTGACTCAGCTTCCCATCCTTCCGAGGTGGGTAAAATGAGGACCCAGATGGGTTGGGGGCCTCTGTAAACTTCTTAGAGAGAGCTGTAAAGCACTGTTAAGCGGTATATAAGTCTAATGGCTATGGCTATTGCCTTGTTTTTTTTTATTTTGCTGTAGCCCTCCTCATCAGATGCCCAGAAATTTTTTCCAAAATTGCATCAGGTCAAATTTGTGCATTTCCCCTACCATTTCGGTCTCCACCTGGTTAAAAAGGGGAAAGGTGCCTCTGTGGGAAGCTCCCCTCCCTCCCTAAAAGAATGAAATATCTGGGGGAATGTTAAAAATGGCAGGAGAGAACATTTCCCCTAAAGGAGAAATGGGAAAAACAATTCTTAAGGGAGACAAAAACCAGCCCCAATCTCTCCACCCCCAAGCAGAAACTGAAGAGGCCAGCGTTTTTTAGAAATGCAGATTTGACAATCCATTCGGAAAGACTGGGCCAGGCAGAGATTCCAGATAAGCAACACAATTAGGCAAACCAAAGGCTGACAAGATTAGCGGAGACAAACACCTAGGATTTGCATTTCTCCTTTTGCCAGTCATGTCCCCCGCTGTCCCAGAACTGCATGCTGTGTGGTTCTGTTCACCCATGAACGTCCTTTCCAACAGCCTCCCTGTTGTTTCCAGGGTCTTTCTCCTGGATTTTTTCCCCTTCCTACACCTTTTTCCTTCTTTCCACACGGCTGAAATGTGTTAGTTGTGAACATTTCAGAGAGGGGCTAAAAAACCCCCACCTTGATATTTCAAAGCACTCAGCCAAAGGTTGCCTGTCGGGGCCTCCACTCCGAAATGCTCACTTGAGGAAGGAAGAGGAGAGGAGGGAGGGAGAGAAAGAGAAGGAGAGAGGGTAGGGAGGGGAAGAGGAAGAGTAGGAGTAGGAGAAAGGCAAGGGAAGAAGAAAGGGGAAGGAGAGGAGGGAGGGAGGGAGAGAAAGAGAAGGAGAGAGGGTAGGGAGGGGAAGAGGAAGAGTAGGAGTAGGAGAAAGGCAAGGGAAGAAGAAAGGGGAAGGAGAGGAGGGAGGGAGGGAGAGAAAGAGAAGGAGAGAGGGTAGGGAGGGGAAGAGGAAGAGTAGGAGTAGGAGAAAGGCAAGGGAAGAAGAAAGGGGAAGGAGAGGAGGGAGGGAGGGAGAGAAAGAGAAGGAGAGAGGGTAGGGAGGGGAAGAGGAAGAGTAGGAGTAGGAGAAAGGCAAGGGAAGAAGAAAGGGGAAGGAGAGGAGGGAGGGAGAGAAAGAGAAGGAGAGAGGGTAGGGAGGGGAAGAGGAAGAGTAGGAGTAGGAGAAAGGCAAGGGAAGAAGAAAGGGGAAGGAGAGGAGGGCGGGAGGGAGAGAAAGAGAAGGAGAGAGGGTAGGAAGGGGAATTTTTATTTTATTTATTTATTTTATTTTATTAAATTTATACCCCGCCCTTCTCCAAACGGACCCAGGGCGGCGCACAGGAATATTAAAATACATACAAGGGTAGCTCATTCCGAATCCGAGTGATTTTATCCTGCAGATAAATCCCAAATTCCTCTGCACGTCCCTGCAGAGTAGGAGAAAAGGAAGGGAAGAAGGAAGGGGAAGGAGAGGAGGAAGGAAGGGAGAGAAAGGAAAGCTTGCCTCCAGAAGTTGTGAATGCCCCAACCCTGGAAGTCTTTAAGAAGATGTTGGAGAGCCATTTGTCTGAAAAGGTTCCTGCCTACGCAGAGGGTTGGACTAGAAGACCTCCAAGGTCCCTTCCAACTCTGCTATTGTATTGTATTGAAATAGAAGGAGGGAGGGAGAAGAGAGGGAGGGATGGAGAGGGGAAGGGAGGAAGGAAAAGGAAGTGATGGAGGGAGGGAGGAAGGAAGGAGGAAGGAAGGAAAGAAAGAAAGAAAGAAAGAGAAAGAAAGAAAGAAAGAAAGAAAGAAAGAAAGAAAGAAAGAAAGAAAGAAAGAAGTCTTTAAGAAGATGTTGGAGAGCCCTTTGTCTGAAACCGTACAGGGCTTCCTGCCTAGGCAGGGGGTTGGACTAGAAGACCTCCAAGGTCCCTTCAAACTCTGCTATTGTGTTGTATTGTATTGTATTGTTTGTGATTTTAAGCACTGGCGCACAGAACGTTTGCCCGAACGACATGTTGTATATAAAGCATGAGATGAATGATGTTTTTTTACTTGTTTTTAATATTAAAAATAGAAATTTTCTTATAAAAAAGAAAAAGAAAACAAGCAATGACTAGGGAAGAAATGCATAGAACTTTGTGATCAACTGACACCTTTTTTAAAAAATAATTTATAATTTGCAATGGAAGATGGCTTTCTATGTTTTTTTCTGCTAGGTTTGTTTTATCTGTGTTTCTTCAAAATAAAGAAAACAATTACCTCCAAAAAAAAGAGAAAGAAAGTGGGCCCAGAAGAGAGAGAGAGAATGGGGAGTGGGTGGGTTTCAAATTTTTGTAGAACCTACTCTCTAGGTGTGGCCTATTTTGTGGGCGTGGCTTGGCAGTCATGTGACAGGGTGGGAGTGGCCAACTTGTAAAATGTGGTGAAACTCATTTAACAACGCTCTTGCTTAGCAACCAAAACTTTGGGCTCAATTGTGATGATAAATTTTCTTTCTTTCTTTCTTTCTTTCTTTCTTTCTTTCTTTCTTTCTTTCTTTCTTTCTTTCTTTCTTTCTTCCTTTCCTTCCTTCCTTCCTTCCTTTTTTCTTTTTTCTTCCTTCCTTCCTTCCTTCTTTCTTTCTTTCTTTTTTCCTTCTTTCCTTTCCTTTCCTTCCTTCCTTCCTTCTTTCTTTCTTTCTCTTTCTTTTCTTCCTTCCTTTCCTTTCCTTTCCTTTCCTTCTTTCTTTCTTTTCTTCCTTCCTTTCCTTTCCTTCTTTCTTTCTTTCTTTCTTTCCTTCCTCCCTTCTTTCTTTCTTTCTTTCTTTCTTTCTTTTCTTCCTTCTTTCCTTTCCTTTCTTTCTTTCTTTCTTTTCTTCCTTCCTTTCCTTTCCTTTCTTTCTTTCTTTCTTTCTTTCTTTTCTTCCTTCCTTTCCTTTCCTTTCTTTGTTTCCTTCCTTCCTTCCTTCTTTCCTTTCCTTTCCTTTCCTTTCCTTTCCTTTCCTTTCCTTCTTTTTGGGTCACCGGCAGCGACAGGCCAGACTTACTCCCGGGTCTCCTGGTGGAACCCCCTCTCACCGGTTCTCGAAATTTCACCAACCGGCTCTCACGAGTAGGTGCGAGCCTGCAGAAACCCACCACTGGGGTGGTTGCGGGGAAAGAGAGAGAAGAGAAAGAGACCATGATTTGCAAAGTAGATAATGGCAAGGCTTTTGAGCTGGCACTTTGCAGCTGGCTGCTGATTCAGGAGGAAAGAAAGAAGAAGGTGTTATTAGCCGGAAAGTGCTTCATGGCGGCAACCGGACACTAAGTCCAAACCTTTCTGTGCTTTGATGTCGCCCATTTTAGGCAGAAAGTACAGACTCATCCCCCTAACAGATTGCGCCCGGGCTTCGACAGGGAAGGGGCACAGGGGAGAGAAAACCATCCTTGCAGGAAGCATAACTCCACTACTCATTTCAGGAGTTCCGAAAAAAGGCTCCATATCCATTGGCGCCGCTCAGGACACCCCAATGACGCAGATGAACCTCAAGTGGCCTCAATGACCCTCTAAAAGGACGCAAATGACCAGCTGTAGAGAGGGAGAGGGGAGAAATACAGTAGGTAGGTAGGAAGGTAGAGGATGAGAGAAGGGGGGAAATACAGTAGGTAGGTAGGAAGGTAGAGGGATAGAGAGAGGGGGAGAAATACAGTAGTAGGTAGGAAGGTAGAGGGATAGAGAAAGGGGGGGAGAAATACAGTAGGTAGGTAGGAAGGTAGAGGGATAGAGAGAGGGGGGAGAAATACAGTAGGTAGGTAGAAAGGTAGAGGGATAGAGAGAGGGGAGAGAATACAGTAGATAGAGGGATAGAAAGAGGGGGGAGAAATACAGTAGGTAGGTAGGAAGGTAGAAGGGATAGAGAGAGGGGGGAGAAATACAGTAGATAGAGGGATAGAGAGAGGGTGAGAAATACAGTAGGTAGGTAGGAAGGTAGAGGGATAGAGAGAGGGGGGAGAAATACAGTAGATAGGTAAGAAGGTAGAGGGATAGAGAGAGGGGGGAGAAATACAGTAGATAGAGGGAGTAGAGAGAGGGGGGAGAAATACAGTAGGTAGGTAGGAAGGTAGAGGGATAGAGAGAGGGGGGAGAAATACAGTAGGTAGGTAGGAAGGTAGAGGGATAGAGAGAGGGGGAGAAATACAGTAGATAGAGGGATAGAGAGAGGGTGAGAAATACAGTAGGTAGGTAGGAAGGTAGAGGGATAGAGAGAGGGGGAGAAATACAGTAGATAGGTAAGAAGGTAGAGGGATAGAGAGAGGGGGGAGAAATACAGTAGATAGAGGGATAGAGAGAGGGGGGAGAATACAGTAGGTAGGTAGGAAGGTAGAGGGATAGAGAGAGGGGGGAGAAATACAGTAGGTAGGTAGGAAGGTAGAGGGATAGAGAGAGGGGGGAGAAATACAGTAGATAGAGGGATAGAGAGAGGGGGGAGAAATACAGTAGGTAGGTAGGAAGGTAGAGGGATAGAGAGGGGGGGAGAATACAGTAGGTAGGTAGGAGGTAGAGGGATAGAGAGGGGGGGAGAAATACATTAGGTAGGTTGGAAGGTAGAGGAATAGAGAGAGTGGGGGAGAAATATAGTAGGTAGGTAGGAAGGTAGAGGGATAGAGTGGGGAGAAATACAGTAAGTAGGTAGGAAGGTAGAGGATAGAGAGAGTGGGGGAGAAATACAGTAGGTAGGTAGGAAAGTAGAGGGATAGAGAGTGGGGGAGAAATACAGTAGGTAGGCAGGAAGGTAGAGGGATAGAGAGAGGGGGGAGAAATACAGTAGGTAGGTAGAGCGAGAAGGAGAGGGAGAAATACGATAGGTAGGTAGAGGGAGAGGGGGGAGAAATACAGTAGGTAGGTAGGTTGGGGTTTATACAGTGGTTGTGTGTATGTGTTTGTGTGTGCAGGTGTAGATCTACACACAGATTGGTTGGCCATTTAACCAGACTGGGCCACAGCAACGTTGGCCGGGAACGGCTGGTATGTATATTTTTAGACGCTACCTTAATCATTCCGAAGTCCTCAATTAGGACTTTGGCTGCGAGCTGAGTCAAATTTGCACGCCCGAGGCCATATTAGCCACAGAGAGAGAGCACGCGACTCCTTTCCCGGCAAGATAACAGGTATAGGTGGCGTGTGTGCATCCCACCGTATCTAATACGCTGCCGCTAAGAATGCAATTATGCGTTAAGCAGGAGGGAAGCTGCCAAAGCGACAGCTAGGTCTCGTTGGGTGTGCCCCGCCGCGACGACGTTCCGATTTCCTTCTGATTCGAGCTGAAGATTTAAATCTGGTGCCGTTCCCGACGCACACTTATCCGTCAAAGCGAGGACAGAGCCCGCCGGCATAACCTTTGACCCTGCCAAGTTGCTGGGCTTTGCAAAAGAAAAAAGGAGAGAGAGCGAGTGGGAGGGGGGAGTGAGAGAGAGAGAGAGAGAAAGAGAGAGGCAGAGGAAGGGAGAGAGAGAGAGTGACAGAGACAGAGAGAGAGGGAGGGAGGGAGAGAGAGGGAGAGATAGAGGGAGGGAGGGAGGGAGTGGGGGTGGAGAGAGAGAGAGAGAGAGGGAAGGAGGGAGACAGAGAGAGGGAGGGAGGGAGAGAGATAGAAAGAGGGAGGGTGTGGGGGGTGGAGAGAGAGAGAAAGAGAGAGTGATAGAGAGAGGGGGGAGGGAGTGGGGAGTGGAGAGAGAGAAAGAGAGAGGGGGGGAGAGAGAGGGAGGGAGGGAGTGGGGTGGAGAGAGAGAGAAAGAGAGAGGGAGGTGGAGAGAGAGAGAAAGAGAGGGAGGGAGGGAGGGAGAGAGAGGGAGGGAGGGAGGGAGGGAGAGAGAGAGGGAGGGGGGTGGAGAGAGAGAGAAAGAGAGAGAGGGAGGGAGGGAGAGAGAGAGACAGAGAGAGGGGGGAGTGGGGGGGGAGGGGGGAGTGGGGAGAGAGAGACAGAGAGTCTTGGAAAAACAGAATTTGCAAAGCACGAAGGCTGCAGAAATAAAGAGACACGCAGACGCACGGAGGTCTCTATGGTGGGGAGGTGGGGAGGGGGCCATGCAGGGGGTGGTGATTGGTATGCTGGGTGTATTTTCCCACCAACTCACAGCCTTGGGAGCCTTTTGTCCTTTCCTTGATGGACAAATTTTATGTATTTTTATTTTATTTTTAAAAACATCGGTCTCTGCTGGGGA
>CM077644.1:5511580-5547925 GCA_039707465.1 Rhabdophis nuchalis | reverse complement strand
CCCCTGCCTCCTCTTCCTCCCTTATCTCCTCCTCCTCTTCCTTCTCCTCCTTTTCCTTCTCCTCTCCCTCCTTCTTCCCCTTCTCTTTCCCCTTCCCCTTCCCCTTCTCCTCTCCCTCTTCCTCCTCCCCCTTCTCCTCTTCTCCTTTTCCTTTCTCCTTCTCCTCCCCTACTCCTTCTCCTCTCCTTCCTCCTTCTTCCCCTGCCCCTTCTCCTCCTTCTCCTCCCCTCCTCTTCCTCCTCCTCTCCTCCTCCACCTCCTCCTTCTCTCCCTCCTCTTCCTCCTCCTCCACCTTTTCCTCCTCTCCTCCCCCTCCCCCTCTTCCTTCTTCCCCTTCTCCTCTTCTCCTTTCCTTTCTCCTTCTCCTTCTCCTCTCCTTCCTCCTTCTTCTCCTTCCCCTTCTCCTTCTCCTCTCCTTCCCCTTCTCCTCCTTCTTCTCCTCCTCCCCTCCTCTTCCTCCTCGCTCCTGTCCTCCTCCCACCTCTCCTCCTCCTCCTCTCCCTCCTCTCCCTCCTCCTTCCCCCTTTCCCCCCTTCTCCCTCTCCTCCCCCCTCCCCCTCTTCTTTCTCCTTCTCGCCCTCCTCCTCTCTCATTTTCAGATCCTCTTTATTCCCTTCTGTGTTTCATACGAGACGATCCTTTGAATGAAATTATTGGCATGCAGGTCGGTTTCCAGATCTATTCAGGCAAAGGGAGCCCACTTTGTGTGTGTTTTTGTGTGTGGGGGACTTAAAAAATCTCCCAGTCAATAGTCCTCGGTGGGAGTTTTGCCCCAGCGTTCCTCCTCCCCACCCCCAAAAAAAAATTGGATTTCGCAAAAGTCAGAACGGGGATCGCAACGGTGCAGTCCATGCACGGCCCGATTTCTATGTGGGTCACGCTCGGCGCGCTCATCCATTATAAATCAATTTGAGAATTACAATAATCCCAAACTGAATTAATTTCTGGGGAGGGAGGGGGGGGAATCCTGCGCACCCTGAAGCTTCCACGAAGCCGAGCAGCTGCCGAGAGACGTGGCCTGCTCAACCCCAAACTGAATACGGAGGGACCGGGTTTTAGCCTCAGGTGGGAAGGAAACCTGGCCTGGCTGAGAACCACGGTAGAATTGCAGGGCTGGAAGGGACCTTGGAGGTCTTCTGGACCTTCTTGTGAAGAAACCTAACCAAATTTACGAGCCTAGAGACAAAGTTCAAAAGAAATCCAATCCTTTATTTAATAATAATAATAATAATAATAATAAATTTTTATTTCTAACCCTCTCTCTCCCCAGAGGGACTCGAGGCGGGGCACAGGAGAATTAAAAAACAATAAACACAGAGACAAAAGTTTAAAACACAATTAAATTTTGGTCCACTCTGCCGAAGGGATGCATGGAATCTTCCCCTCCCTTGCCAGCCTGATAATAAGTCATGGCAATGCTTTCTACTCTACTCTACTCTACTCTACTCTACTCTACTCTACTCTACCCTACTCTACTCTACTCTACTCTACTCTACTCTACTCTACTCTGTATTATCTTTCCATCCCATCCATCCCATCCCATTTCCTATTCTATTCTATTCTATTCTATTCTATTCTATTCTATTCTATTCTATTCTATTCTATTCTATTCTATTCTATTCTATTCTAGTCTAGTCTAGTCTAGTCTAGTCTAGTCTATTCCATTCCATTCCATTCCATTCGATTCCTATCCTATCCTATCCTATCCCATTTTCTATTCTATTCTATTCTATTCTATTCTATTCTATTCTATTCTATTCTTACTCTACTCTACTCTGTAGTATCTTTCCATCCCATCCCATCCCATTTCCTATTCCATCCCATCCCATCCCTATCCTATCCTATCCTATCCTATCCTATCCTATCCTATCCTATCCTATCCTATCCTATCCTATCCTATCCTATCCTATCCTATCCTATCCTATCCCATTTTCTTTTCTATTCTATTCTATTCTTTTCTATTCTATTCTATTTTATTCTATTCTACTCTACTCTACTCTACTCTACTCTACTCTACTCTACTCTACTCTACTCTACTCTACTCTACTCTACTCTACTCTACAGTATCTTTCCCATCCCATCCCATTTCCTATTCTATTCCATTCCATCCCATTCCAATCCTATCCTATCCCATATTCTATTCTATTCCATTCCATTCCACTCCACTCCACTCCACTCCACTCCACTCCACTCCACTCCACTCCACTCTACTCTACTCTACTCTACTCTGTAGTATCTTTCCCATCCCATCCCATCCCATTTCCTATTCTATTCCATTCCATTCCAATCCAATGCAAATCCTATCCTATCCCATCCCATCCCATCCCATCCCATCCCATCCTACTCTACTCTACTCTACTCTACTCTACTCTACTCTACTCTACTCTACTCTACTCTACTCTACTCTACTCTACTCTACTCTACTCTGTTCTGCATTATATAAGATGCTGGCTGGGGAATTCTGGGAGTTGAAGTCCACATGTCTTAAAGTTGCCAAGGTTGAGAAATGCTGTTTTCATATATAACTTTATTAAAACAATTTGAAGAAGGAAAATTAAAAAATGAACAAGAATTCATAATTGGAATAAGAAAAAAAAGAAATAGAAAAAGAAACAAAAAGAAGATAGGAAGGAAGGAAGAAAGAAAAAGAAAGAAAGAAAGAAAGAAGAAAGAAAGAAAGAAAGAAAGAAAGAAAGAAAGAAGGAAAGAAAGAAAGAAAGAAAGGCAAAAAAGCAGGAAAGGGGAAAAGACAATAGAAAAAAATGTAGCTTCCAATTTTTTTTACAGCAGTTATACATATAAATGCAAATTCACCTCTTACTCCGTGGTGACAATGTGACTTTCATTTTTCTATAATCTATTTTTCCCCCTAATCATCAAAATCATATGTCATAATTCCACTTTTTTCCTCTGCTTTCACATAGAAAAAGTTTATAAGGGGCTTTCAGTCCACATTAAATATCTGGAATTATCTCAATGGGCTCTTCCCCCCCCCCCCTGATCAAAGCTTTAAATTTGGTTGTCTCAGCAAATTCCACTCTTCTGAGTAGCGTCATTTCCCCCCACCTTTGTGCACCTTTGCTCTCTCTGCACTTAGAATAATGGAGTTGGAAGGGACCTTGGAGGTCTTCTAGTCCAACCCCCTGCGCAGGCAGGAAACCCTACACTACTTGAGACAAATGGTTCTCCAACACCTTCTTAAAAACATCAATCTAACTGATTCTGGCTTCCCTCTTATGACTGATTGAGGAAGCAGCAGCCAATTACGTTACACTGTATCAGTTAAAGTTACAGATACCAATTTTAGTCATGGCATATATATATGTGTGTGTGTGTGTGTGTGTGTGTGTGTGTGTGTGTATTTATTTTTCAATAAATAAATCAGGGAGACTAGGATAGATCTATTTCGAGCTATTTAGCTCTCATCAGCTAGCCATACCCTTATTGGGATTCGAACTCGGGCTATTTAAGTCTTTAAGACGTCTTTAAGAAGATCTTTTAAGAAGATCTAAGAAGTCTTTAAGAAGATGTTAGATAGCCATTTGTCTGAAATGGTATAAGGTTCCTGCCCCCGCAGGAGGTTGGACTAGAAGACCTACAAGGTCCCTTCCAACTCTGCTATTGTATTGTATTGTATTGTATTTACATGTCAGGCAGTTGCCTTAACCATTAAACCACGTATATATTGGGGTTTACCAGGGTTGTTGTGACACAATATAGAGGAGAAATGATAGCAGTGTTCCAGTATCTCAGGGGTTGCCCCAAAGAAGAGGGAGTCAAACTATTCTCCAAGGCACCTGGGGTCAGGACAAGAAGCAATGGGTGGAAACTAATCAAGGAGAGAAGCAACTTAGAACTGAGGAGAAATTTCCTGACAGTCAGAACAATTAACCTCTGGAACAGCTAGCCTCCAGAAGTTCTGAATGCCCCAACCCTGGAAGTCTTTAAGAAGATGTTGGATAGCCATTTGTCTGAAATGGCGTAGGGCTTCCTGCCTAGGCAGGGGGTTGGACTAGATGACCTCCAAGGTCCCTTCCAACTCTGCTATTGTATATACAATATACAATATATTGATCAGCTCATAAAAACTAACACACATATCTAAAAAAATTTACACAATGGAACTCATGGTTCTCTGTCTAGATGTTCTCTGGTGATGAGCCGAAAGGCAGAGAAGGTATTTCTCCTCCCTTAATGGGGCCCTAACAGGAAGTTGTGAAAACAATTATTTATAATATACAATATACAATATACAACTGCCTCACATGTAATGCAGCCCCAGTTCAAATCCCAGTAAGGGCATGGCTAGCTGAGGAGAGCTAAATAGCTTGAAATAGATCTGTCCTAGTCTCCCTTTATTTATTTATCAGCCCAAACGTAACACAAATATAACAAAGGCAACATAAAGAAATAGCTTTCTGCCTGGATGGCTCCTCGGGTGAGCCGAAAGACAGGAAAGGGAAGCAGTCCTGCTCCCTCCCATCCAGGTGTTGTGACACAATATATACATATTCCCCTAGCTCAGCTGATCCGGAGGAGAACCTGTGGCCTAGTGGCAACTACAACTGCCTCACATGTAATTCTTCCCTGGTTCAAATCCCACTAAGGGTATGAGGCTAGCTGATGAGAGCTAAATAGCTTGACGTAGATCTATACTAGTCTCCCTTTATTTATCAGCACAGATGTAACACACACACACACACACAGAGGGCAAACTGTTCTACTTCCTCACGTCTCTGTGACCCAAGTGCGATTTCTCATCTATCTACTCATCTCATCTGTCTACCCATTAAAAGAATCCGTGGAGGAGGTCAAATGAAATCGATGCATTTAGAAAGAACGGACAAGAGGAAAACTGTCCATTAGGAGCTAGTTATACAGCCTTGACTTCACAGGCCATTAAACGGAAGCGCTTAATTGGAAACTGGGAGACCCCCGAAGCTGAATCTTCATGTGATTAAGGTCTCCGGCCTTTTCATTGGGGGGGGGGGGGGCATTTCCTTCAAATGCGCTTTGAATATATTTCGCACTACAACCCCCATTGCCCAATAGTTGGCCTGGGGTGATACAAGAAGTTAGTTCGGCCCCTTCATCTTAATCTTTATTGTATTTGCCCCTGTTTAAGATCCTGTGAATGGAGAGCCAGTTTGGTGTAACAGGGAAGGTGACCACCAGAAACCAGGAGACTGTGAGTTCTAGTCCCACCTTAGGAATGAAAGCCGGCTGGATGACTTTGGACCAATCACCAGGAGACTGTGAGTTCTAGTCCTGCCTTAGGCTTGAAAGGAGACTGGGTGAGTTTGGGCCAATCACCAGGAGACTGTGAGTTCTAGTCCTGCCTCAGGAATGAAAGCCGACTGGGTGAGTTTGGGCCAAACACACGGAGACTGTGAGTTCTAGTCCTGCCTTAGGCTTGAAAGGAGACTGGATGACTTTGGACCAATCACCAGGAGACTGTGAGTTCTAGTCCTGCCTTAGGCTTGAAAGGAGACTGGGTGAGTTTGGGCCAATCACCAGGAGACTGTGAGTTCTAGTCCTGCCTCAGGAATGAAAGCCGACTGGGTGAGTTTGGGCCAATCACCAGGAGACTGTGAGTTCTAGTCCTGCCTTAGGCTTGAAAGGAGACTGGATGACTTTGGACCAATCACCAGGAGACTGTGAGTTCTAGTCCTGCCTTAGGCTTGAAAGGAGACTGGGTGAGTTTGGGCCAATCACCGGGGGACTGCGAGTTCTAGTCCTGCCTTAGGCATGAAAGCCGACTGGGTGACTTTGGGCCAATTCCTCTCTCCTTGCCACCCCACCCAAACTCAGGCTCAACCCGTCCAAGACTGAGTGGCTGTGGCTTCCGGCACCCTGGTTCAGCCAGATTACTCCAACTCTGGCCATTGGGGGCGAAACACCAGCCCCCGTGGAGAGGGCGCACAATTTGGGTGTCCTCCTGGATTCCCAGCTGTCCATGGAGGACCATGTGGCGGCCGTGGCCAGGGGGGCGTTTCATCAGGTACGCCTGATGCGCCAATTGCGCCCCTTACTGGACCGGATGCCCTGCGCACAGTCACTCAAGCACTTGTGACGTCTCGACTCGACTACTGCAATGCCCTCTACATGGGGCTTCCCTTGAGGTGCACTCGAAAGCTGCAGTTAGTCCAGAATGCAGCCGCGCGGGTGATTACGGGAGCCTCTAGATGTTCCCATATAACACCGATCCTGCGCGAGCTGCATTGGCTTCCTGTGGTCTTTCGGGTGCGCTTCAAGGTTTTGACGACCATCTTCAAAGCGCTCCATGACTCAGGGCCTAGTTATATGCGAGACCGCCTCCTGCCCCATACATCCCTCAGACCGATACGCTCCCATAGAGAGGGCCTTCGCAGGGTACCGTCGGCCGGACAATGCCGACTGGCGACACCCAGGGGGAGAGCCTTCTCTGTGGCGGGCCCAGCCCTTTGGAACGACTTACCCCCTGAACTTCGCACCATCTCCGACCTCCGCCTCTTCCGCAAGTGCTTAAAGACACATTTGTTCCATCTAGCCGGCCTAGCGTAACCCCAAAATGACTTTTAGATAGTTTTAAATTTTGGGAATTTTAATCTGGTTTTAGCGCAGGGTTTTTATTGAATAAGTTTTTAAATTTTTGTATGTATTTTTGTATGTATTTTAATATTCCTGTGCGCCGCCCTGGGTCCGTTTGGAGAAGGGCGGGGTATAAATTTAATAAAATAAAAATAAATAAATAAAAAAAATAAATTGTTGGGTGGGAAAAGAGAAAGAACGGATACGACAGATCTTCACCCCGCCGAGTTACTTATGAAAGGGGGACAAACCCCCTAATAAATAAGCGAGTGAAAGTCTGATTTCATGGATACTCAGAGGAAGGAACAGCGCAAGCAGGAGGCCAGGAGATATTTCTTTTAAAAACAAAACAAAAAAAAACAAAACACCTACACAGGAGCCCCACCGATCTTAAAATTAAACCACCCAAATCACGGAGGGACATATTTCTGGGCTCCTCTCGGACAGCCGCTGCACGATCTTCTTAAAATCGGTCACTGCTGGCAGATTCTACCTTTTAGCAAGCCGAAAGGAAAACCATTTGGCTGAATTTTTTTTTGCTTTTTAAAAAACTCCTCCTTGAATAGCAATTCCATGCCAAATAGGTCAATAAAACAGGGAGACCACCAGCCCATCTCTTAACCTACATTCGCGCGTGACCTACATCCGGGACCAAAATAATAATAATAATAATAATAATAATAATAATAATAATAATAATAATAATAATAATAATAATAATAATAATAATAATAATAATAATAATAATAATAATAATAATAAAATTTAATATTTATAAAACCGCACCCTCTCCCCGCAGGGACTCGGGGCGGTGCACAGGTAGAATAAAAACGATAAATACATACGAACAATTCTAAAAACAAATTAAACATAACCTGCGCTAAAATTTCCCCATTAAAACTAAGCAGTACTAATTTCCCAATAAAAACCCCAAAGACAGAGAGACTTATCCTAGGCCGGCCAGACAGAAAAAGTGAGTTTTTAATTTAAGACGGAAGGAGCGGAGGTCCGTGGTCGTCCTGATATCGGGGGGAAGGTCGTTCCAGAGGGCCGGGTCATTTCAGGCATTTTAACTCAGATACCTTGGTGGGAGGAGACACCCCCTCCCCCCCAAAAAAGGTCAAAACGGCTCCCAAGAGCATCGATAGATTCACATTTTGTTACCACTGGTTTGCTGTGCGTGTATCTTCCACACCAAAGGTGGGTTCCTACCGGTTTGGACCGGTTCGGCCAAACAGGTTGTAACTTAGCAACCTGGGTCGCTGGAACCGGCAGCGTCCCACGCCTGCCATGCCCCTGATCCGGTTCTCCTTCGGCCACGCCCTCTTGTTTTTCGGTTCTGGGTATGCCGCAGAACAATTTTCATTGCAAAAATGTACATTTTTATACAATGCAATACAATAGCAGAGTTGGAAGGGACCTTGGAGGTCATCTAGTCCAACCCCCTGCCTGGGCAGGAAGCCCTAGCCATACCCATCAGCTAGCCATACCCTTACTGTACTCAAATCCCAGTAAGGGCATGGCTAGCTGATGAGAGCTAAAAAGCTCGAAATAGATCTATACTAGTCTCCCTTGTTTATTTATTCATCAGCACAAAAACGTATACAGATCAAAGCCTGAAGATGGCAAGTGAGATCAGGATAGATCAATTTCGAGCTTTTTAGCTCTCATCAGGTAGCCATACCCTTACTGGGATTCGAACTGCATGGTGTCTGATGATGAGGCGAAAGGCAGAAAAGGAAAGCAGTATGCTTCCTCCCTTAATTGGGCTTTATCAGGGTGTTGTATCACAAATATATTCTCCTTAACTTCTAATTTTGGGTTTTATTGCCTTCTCTCATCCTTGTTTCTTTCCTCCATCCACCTATATCATTTTTACCATCTCTGGTAATATTCTGTTTCTTCTTTATTGTAGAAAATGTTTTATAGGTGGCATCTTCCTCCCACACAGTTAGCAAAATAAGAATGAGAATCCATCTCTGCCGTCTTGAAAAAACTTGGCTCTAGGACCTTTTTTATCCTATGTGGTGGTTGCGTACGAAAGCCAAGGATTTTTGGCGTCGGATAAAGACATCGTAGGAAGAGAGGTTAGGCCAAAAGATAGATTTGAAACCACTTACAATATACAATATACAATACAATATACAATAGCAGAGTTGGAAGGGACCTTGGAGGTCTTCTAGTCCAACCCCCTGCCTAGGAAGGAAGCCCTGCACCACTTCAGACAAATGGCTATCCAACATCTTCTTGAAGACTTCTCTTCTTTCTTTCTTTCTTTCTTTCTTTCTTTCTTTCTTTCTTTCTTTCTTTCTTTCTTTCTTTCTTTCTTTCTTTCTTTCTTTCTTTAATACAATAATAATACAATAGCAGAGTTGGAAATGACCTTGTAGGTCTTCTAGTCCAACCCCCTGCATGGGCAGGAACCTTATACCATTTCAGACAAATGGCTGTCTAACATCTTTTTAAAGACTTCCAGGGTTGGGGCATTCACAACTGCTGGAGGCAAGCTGTTCCAGAGGTTAATTGTTCTTACTGTTAGGAAATTTCTCCTTAGTTCTAAGTTGCTTCTCTCCTTGGTTAGTTTCCACCCATTGCTCCTTGTCCTGCCCCCAGGTGCCTTGGAGAAAAGTTTGACTCCCTCTTCTTTCTTCCTTCCTTCCTTCCTTCCTTCCTTCCTTCCTTCCTTCCTTCCTTCCTTCCTTCCTTCCTTCTTCCCTCCCTCCCTCCCTCCCTCCCTCCCTCCTTGTATTGAAATACAATACAATAGCAGAGTTGGAAGGGACCTTGGAGGTCTTCTAGTCCAACCCCCTGCCTAGGCAGGAAACCCTATACTGTTTCAGATAAACGGCTATCCACCATCTTCTTAAAGACTTCTTTCTTTCTTTCTTTCTTTCTTTCTTTCTTTCTTTCTTTCTTTCTTTCTTTCTTTCTTTCTTTCTTTCTTCCTCCCTTCCTTCCTCCCTTCCTTTTCCTTCCTTCCTTCCTTCTTCCCTCCCTCCCTCCCTCCCTCCTTGTATTTCAATACAATACAATAGCAGAGTTGGAAGGGACCTTGGAGGTCTTCTAGTCCAACCCCCTGCCTAGGCAGGAAACCCTATACTGTTTCAGATAAACGGCTATCCAACATCTTCTTGAAGACTTCTCTTCTTTCTTTCTTTCTTTCTTTCTTTCTTTCTTTCTTTCTTTCTTTCTTTCTTTCTTCCTTCCTTCCTTCCTTCCTTCCTTCCTTCCTTCCTTTCTTCTTCCCTCCCTCCCTCCCTCCCTCCTTTCTTTCTTTCTTTCTTTCTTTCCTTCCTTCCTTCCTTCCTTCCTTCCTCCCTCCCTTCCTCCCTTCCTTTTCCTTCCTTCCTTCCTCCCTCCCTCCCTCCCTCCCTCCCTCCCTTCCTCCCTCCCTCCTTGTATTTCAATACAATACAATAGCAGAGTTGGAAGGGACCTTGGAGATCTTCTAGTCCAACCCCCTGCCTAGGCAGGAAGCCCTGCACCACTTCAGACAAATGGCTATCCAACATCTTCCTAAAGACTTCTCTTCTTTCTTTCTTTCTTTCTTCCTCCCTCCCTTCCTCCCTTCCTTTTCCTTCCTCCCTTCCCTTATTCATCCCTCCCTCTCTTCTCCCTCCCTCCTTCTATTTCAATACAATACAATAGCAGAGTTGGAAGGGACCTTGGAGGTCTCCTAGTCCAACCCCCTGCCTAGGCAGGAAACCCTATACCCTTTCAGACAAATGGCTATCCAACATCTTCTTAAAGACTTCTTTCTTTCTTTCTTTCTTTCTTTCTTTCTTTCTTTCTTTCTTTCTTTCTTTCTTTCTTTCTTTCTTTCTTTCTTTCCTCCCTCCCTCCCTCCCTTCCTCCCTCCCTTCCTTTTCCTTCCTCCCTTCCCTTCTCCATTCCTCCCTCTCTTCTCCCTCCCTCCTTCTATTTCAATACAATACAATAGCAGAGTTGGAAGGGACCTTGGAGGTCTTCTAGTCCAACCCCCTGCCTAGGTAGGAAACCCTATACCCTTTCAGACAAATGGCTATCCAACATCTTCTTGAAGACTTGCAATGTTGGGGCATTCACAACTTCTGGAGGCAATTTCTGTTCCACTGATTAATTGTCCCGACTGTCAGGAAATTTCTCCTCAGTTCTAAGTTGCTTCTTTCCTTGATTTATTTTATTTATTTATTTATTTTATTATATTTATATCCCGCCCTTCTCCACAGAGGACCCAGGGCGGCGCACAGGAATTTAAAACATACAAAA
The DNA here is from genome assembly GCA_039707465.1 of Rhabdophis nuchalis. Lineage (NCBI taxonomy): Eukaryota > Metazoa > Chordata > Lepidosauria > Squamata > Natricidae > Rhabdophis > Rhabdophis nuchalis. Next base: position 5,537,107 of record CM077644.1, on the reverse strand, counting down.
AATATACAAAAAATAAATACATAATTTAAAATATATTAAACTATTCTAATCCCATTCTAAAACCAAATTTTAAAATACCCAATTTAAAACTCTCTAAAATAGTCCCCATGGGAGGTTAGGCTAGGCAGGCTTGTTGGAAAAGATGTGTCTTTAGACATTGGCGGAAGAGGCGGAGGTCAGTGATGGTGCGTAATTCAGGGGGTAGGTCGTTCCAAAGGGCAGGGCCCGCCACAGAGAAGGCTCTTCCCCTGGGTGTCGCCAGTCGGCATTGCCCGGCCGACGGCACCCTGAGAAGACCCTCTCTGTGGGAGCGGATCGGACGAAGGGATGTATGGGGCAGAAGGCGGTCTCGCATATAACTAGGCCCCGAGCCATGGAGCACTTTAAAGATGGTCGTCAGAATTAGTTTCCACCCATTGCTTCTTGTTCTACTTTGGAGAATAGCTTGACTCCCTCTTCTTTGGGGCAACCCCTGAGATACTGGAAGGCTGCTATCCTGTCTCCCCTGGTCCAGAACTATTCCTATTAGGCACAATAAAAGAAAAAAATATATAGTAAAGGAGGGGCATATTTAATGCTGCCTGTGATAACCGCAGCAAGATTGGTATAGGTGGAAAATTGGAAAAACGGAGATGCCCCCAACCGAAGGAGAGGTAATAAAGAAAATTTTAACCTGTGCAGAAATGGGCCGCCTGACACTGGACGTCAAAAACAGAGGCGGGACAGAATATTATGAAATTTGGAACAAAATGTATCAATGGATGCCTCCTAGAATGATGCAACCGTCATAAATACCAGTCAGTTGCCCAGTGTCTGAATTTTGATCATGTGACTACAGGGATGTTGCAACGGTCATAAGTGCGGAAAAGATTAGTCCCTTTTTTTCAGGGCCATTGTAACTTCGAACGGTCACTAAACGAACCCTTGGAAGTATCTAGAAAATCCTTGCTGCTTCTTTTCCCCTTTAAACCTGAATTGTTTTGTTTATCTGCTAGCTGGATAACCGTGCTTTGCAACGAAACTATGCAATCAGGCTAGGCAGGAGAAATGCGTCACACAATCCGTTGGCTCAGCGGTGGTCGGTGATTGAAACACATAAGAGAATATCGCTCCTGCTGCCTTGCGTTCGGAAGCCGTTCCATAGGTGGGAGGTGTGGACATTGTGGTGAGGTACCGACGTTTAGTACTGTAAGGAGCCCCAGACCGCTCCTGAGGGAAGGAGTGGAACCTCTGCCAGTTTGAACTGAGGTAACGGAATGATGAGGCAACTGGCAGTTGGAACAGAGTTCCTTTCAGGTGGGAAGGGGGAGTAGAACTCCTTAGCATCAGAGCGTGTCAATATAAGGCCAACTGGCAGTTGGGACAGAGTTCTTTTCAGGTGGGGAGGGGGAGTAGAACTCCTTAGCATCAGAGCGTGTCAATATAAAGCAACTGGCAGTTGGGACAGAATTCTTTTCAGGTGGGTAGGGGAAGTAGAACTCCTTAGCATCAGAGCGTGTCAATATAAGGCAACTGGCAGCTGGGACAGAGTTCTTTTCAGGTGGGGAGGGGGAGTAGAACTCCTTAGCATCAGAGTGTATTAATATAAGGCAACTGGCAGTTGGAACAGAGTTCTTTTCAGGTGGGGAGGGGAAGTAGAACTCCTTAGCATCAGAGTGTGTTAATATAAGGCAACTGGTGGTTGGAACAGAGTTCTTTTCAGGTGGTAAGAAATACTAATGATCTGATGGTCGTTTGAAAAATCCTTTCTTAGCGAGCATCCAGAACAGAGATGGGTTGCTCCTAGTTTGGCCTGGATTGGCTGAACTGGTAGTAGCGGTGGAGTAGAATGTCTAACTCCTTAGCATCAGAGAGTGTTATTATAAGACAACTGGCAGTTGGGACAGAGTTCTTTTCAGCTGGGGAGGGGGAGAAGAACCCCTTAGCATCAGAGCGTGTCAATATAAGGCAACTGGCAGTTGGGACAGAGTTCTTTTCAGGTGGGGAGGGGGAGTAGAACCCCTTAGCATCAGAGCGTGTCAATATAAAGCAACTGGCAGTTGGAATAGAGTTCCTTTCAGGTGGGGAGGGGGAGTAGAACTCCTTAGCATCAAAGCGTATTAATGTAAGGCAACTGGCAGATGGAATAGAGTTCTTTTCAGGTGGGGAGGGGGAGTAGAACTCCTTAGCATCAAAGCATATTAATGTAAGGCAACTGGCAGATGGAATAGAGTTCTTTTCAGGTGGGGAGGGGGAGTAGAACTCCTTAGCATCAAAGCGTATTAATGTAAGGCAACTGGCAGATGGAATAGAGTTCTTTTCAGGTGGGGAGGGGAAGCAGAACTCCTTAGCATCAGAGCGTGTTAATTAATGCATAAGAAATACTAATGTTCTGATGGTCATTTGGAAAAATCCTTTCTTAGCGAGCACCTCGGAGCCAAGAGGGACATAAGTGCCAAATTTCAAGTTTGTAAGCTTTACCGTTCTGGAGATTTTGTGATGAGCGAGTGGATTTATTTATACAGATTTGGAGGCTACCAAGCTTTAGCCACCCAATAAATAAAGCCCACTCCAAAGATAATTGGGTCACAATCGCCAGTCCAGGTTGTCGAAGGCTTGCCTCTTATCTTCCCGTGTCTATAATTGATAACGTTTCCTCCCCTGCTTTAAAAGCTAAGATGTTTGTTCCTTCTTCTTCTTCGGGCGAAGATAAGCTTAGAAAAAACACTCTTGTCTTACAATCTATTATCTGCAATTGAAAATGCTTGCTGCACCAGCTGGCTGGCACACTCAGCAACCCTTTTAATGTTTGACGCGTTATAAAACAAGATGTAAACTCTCTGCTGAGGAAGAACGCAGTTACAAGCCTGTGAGTATACAACCTCCAGCACACAGGTAGTCCTCGGCGTACCACCCCAATGGGGAATGGGACTTTCTGTGGCTAGGCGAGGCTGTTGCTAAGGGGGACGCGGCCAATATTACACGCTTTATAGATTGACGGAGTTGGGAGGGAGCTTGGAGGTCATCTAGTCCAACCCCCACCCCCCACCCAAGCAGGAGACCCAACACCATTTCTGACCGAGGGCAGTCCAGGCTCTTCTTGAAAGCCTCCAGGGATGAAGCTCCCACAACTTCTGAATAACACAATAATAAGAGAATAACAGGAGTTGGGAGGGACCTTGGAGGTCATCTAGTCCAACCCCCCCACCCACCCAAGCAGGAGACCCTACAGCATTTCTGACTGATGGCAGTCCAGTCTCTTCTTGAAAGCCTCCAGAGATGAAGCTCCCACAACATCTGAAGGCAACTTCTGTTCCTTTGCTTGGTTTTTCTTAATGTCGGAAAATTCCTCCTTATTTCTAGGTTGAATCTCTCCTTGTTCAGTTTCCATCCATTCTTCCTTCTCTGGTCTTCAGTTGAGACTCTGGAAAGAGTGCAGAGAAGAGCAATAAATACGATTAAAGGACCGGAGGCTCAAACATAGGAAGAACGGTTGCAGGAACTGGGTAGGTCTAGTTTAATGCAAAGAAGGACCAGGGGAGACAGGATAGCAGCCTTCCAATATCTCAGGGGTTGCCCCAAAGAAGAGGGAGTCAAGCTATTCTCCAAAGCCCCTGAGGGCAGGACAAGAAGCAATGGGTGGAAACTAATCAAGGAGAGAAGCAACTTAGAACTGAGGAGAAATTTCCTGACAGTTACAACAATTAACCAGTGGAACAGAAGTTGCCTCCAGAAGTTGTGAATGCTCCAACACTGCAAGTCTTTAAGAAGATGTTGGATAGCCATTTGTCTGAAGTGGTGTAGGGCTTCCTGCCTAGGCAGGGGGTTGAACTAGATGACCTCCAAGGTCCCTTCCAACTCTGCTATTGTATTGTATTATTAAGCCTGGTTTCACCCAGATCGATATGTGTACTTTTGATTTGTCTTGCCTTTGGAAATCGTGGGTGCGCCATCTCTGGAGTTTTTTAAGTAGAGGCAACTAGGCAATCACCTACCTTGAAATGGTATAGTTTCTCCTGCTCCTTGAGCAGGGGGCTGGACTAGAAGACCTCCAAGGTCCCTCTCAGCTCCATTCTATTCCTTGCCACAGGGGTGTAGGGACGCTGCAGCTGTTCAGTCGCTAACCCAGTTGTGAAGCGAATTGGCCTTTCCTCATTGACTTTGTTCGTCAAAAGTTCGCAGAAGCTCATCGCATGCAGAGGTGGTATTTAGCCGGTTCGGAACTATTCTCCAAAGCACCTGAGGGCAGAACAAGAAGCAATGGGTGGAAACTAATCCAGGAGAGAAGCAACTTAGAACTGAGGAGAAATTTCCTGACAGTGAGAACAATGAATCAGTGGAACAGAAGTTGCCTCCAAAAGTTGTGAATGCCCCAACACTGCAAGTCTTCAAGAAGATGTTGGGCAGCCATTTGTCTGAAAGGGTATAGGGCTTCCTGCCTAGGCAGGGAGTTGGACTAGATGACCTCCAAGGTCCCTTCCAACTCTGCTATTGTATTATTGTATGAAATATCAAATAGCTTACACAATCTTCCGTCTTCTTCTTCAGTAATCACAGTTCACAAGCAAACAGTTATCAAACAGCAAGTCCAGCAGAGAGAGAGAGAAGCGCTCTCCTGGCTTCCTCTTATAGTTAGAGATAATCACACTTACTAATTGTACACCAGACTTACACCAGCCTTAAAGTTGCAATGACTATATATTGTCCACCCAACTATAGGAGTCTCCTCCTAACAAAGTCAATCTGTCTTCCCCATTTGACTTTGCTTGCCAGAAGGGTCGCAGTGACCCTGGGACCGTCATAAATATGAGTCGGGTCCCCAAATTCTGAATTTTGATCGCACGAGGGTGTCGCCACAGTGTGAAAAACAGTGATATGTTTTTCAGTGGAGCTATAGCTTCAGTCACTAAATGAACTGTTGTAAGTCGGGGACAAGAAGCAATGGGTGGAAACTAATCAAGGAGAGAAGCAACTTAGAATTAAGGAGAAATTTCCTGACAGTTAGAACAATTAACCAGTGGAACAGAAGTTGCCTCCAGAAGTTGTGAATGCCCCAACCCTGGAAGTCTTTAAGAAGATGTTGGATAGCCATTTGTCTGAAATGGTATAAGGTTCCTGCCCACGCAGGGGGTTGGACTAGAAGACCTACAAGGTCCCTTCCAACTCTGCTATTGTATTGTATTGTATTGTATTGTATTGTATTGTATTGTATTGTATTGTATTGTATTGTATTGTATTGTATTGTATTGTATTGTATTGTATTGGGGAGACCACCTCTATAGGCCAGTTATCAAGTGCTTCAACTTTGATCATGCGACTGTGGGGATCGTTGTAAGAGTGAGGACTGGTCGTAAGTCACTTTTCTCAGCGTTTGTAACGCTGAATGTCGCTCAGTGAGGCTTGTTAAGCCTAGGACTCCCCTGTAGTTTGTGGTTGGACTACAACATCCATCATCCCTGGGAGAAGCTCTCCAAGACAGTATATTAGGGAACGGGCTCAGTCTGCGCTCGGAGAACAATATTTCAAACCTTGGTCACCAAATTGTCATTTTTTTTAATGAGAGAAAAAATAGATGACAAGGGAATCCTATTAACCGCACTTAATTGATTTTCTTGGCAAGGAAATGAAATCCTGGCTTTATTTTGCTTTTTTAAACCAGGGTCTTTCTAGAGCGGGTGGGTGGATGGGTGGGTTTGAACTCGATTCCATTGAGGGTCGCATCAGGGTTGGGTTTGACTTTGGGGGGGGGCAGGAGGGGCTTAAGGTCACTCATCTCCATGTCCACTGTGGGGGCCAAGTGCTAAAGCAGGACTTCCCTCAGACCCTCCCTCCCTCCCTCTCCTAATCTTCCTTCCTTCTTCTCTTCCACCTCTTTTCCTTCTTTTTCCTCCCTCCCTCCCTCCCTCCCTGTTTCTCTTTCTCTTTCTTTCTTTCCTCCCATCTCTACTCATCCCTTCCTTCCTTCCTTCCTTTCCTCCCATCTCTACTTATCTCTCCTGCCTTCCTTTCCTTCCTTCCTTTCTCTTTCTTTCCTCCCATCTCTACTCTCCCTCCTTTCTTCCTTCCATCCTTCCATCCTTTTCCTTCCTTCCTTCCTTCCTCCTTTCCTTTCCTTTCCTTTCCTCCAATTTCTACTCATCTCTACCCTCCCTCCTACTTTTTTCTTTTTCTTTCTTTCTTTCTTTCTTTCTTTCTTTCTTTCTTTCTTTCTTTCTTTCTTTCTTTCTTTCTTTCTTTCTTTCTTTCTTTCTTTCTCTGTCTCTATCTCTCTCTTTCCTTCCTTCCTTCCTTCCATCTCTACTCACCTCTACCCTCCCTCCCTTCCTTCTTTCCTCCCATATCTACTCATCTCTACCCCCTGCCTCCCTCCCCCCTTCCTTCCTTCCTTCCTTCCTTCCTTCCTTCCTTCCTTCCTTCCTTCGTTCCTTCCTTCCTTTCCTCCCACATCTACTCATCTCTATCCCCCCTCCCTCCCTCCTGCACTCTTTCTTTCTTTCTTTCTTTCTCTCTCTCTCTCCTTCCTTCCTTCCTCCTTTCCTTTCCTCCAATCTCTACTCATCTCTACCCTCCCTCCCTCCTCTTTCTTTCTTTCTTTCTCTCTCTCTCTCTTTCTTTCCTTCCTTCCTTCCTTCCTTCCTTCCTTCCTTCCTTCCTTCCTTCCTTCCCTCCCTTCCCTTCCCTTCCATTTCTAGTCATCTCTACACCCCTCCTCTCCCTCCTCCCTTCTTCCTCCCTTCCCTTTCCTCCCATCTCTACTCATCTCTACCCTCCCTCCCTCCCTCCCGGATTGTTTACAGGGATTCTGCCCTGACTGAGGTCCCCCTCTTTGCTGCTCCCTTCCCGCGTTGGCGTTGCTATAGCAACGGATACCCTTACAAAAGGATGCTTGAACCTGGCAGAAGAAATGGATCTGTCAGGAGCAATTATGGAAAAGAGCAAGTTGTTTATGTCTCCTTCCCTCCTTCCTTCCTCCCTTCTCCTCCTTCCTGGCTAATGTAACATTTGGCGGCGACGCAAGGAACTTACGGCCTATTTCGCGGGGCTGAAGGGAGATAGTCGGTCGCGGAGACAGGCGGGGGGGAGGCAGACCGAAGCGGAGGCCCGAAATGTGCGTTCTTTGTCCTTGGAGGGATTCCAAATATAACAAGCAATAAAACCGCAAATCCAACCACATATCCATACATATTTCTCTCTCTTGTTTACTTTTCCGGACTAGAAAGAGGGAAAATACATTTGGGGCTCCTACGGAGCTTCGAAACAGGCTCCGACTCAACCCGTCCAAGACCGAGTGTCTGTGGCTCCCAGTGTCACGATACAGCCAGCTGGTACCATCTCTGGCTATTGGGGGTGAATCATTAGCCCCCACAGAGAGGGCTCGCAACTTGGGTGTCCTCCTGGACTCTCGGCTGTCATTATTTTATGTATTTTTATTTTATTTTTCGAATGTATACCCCGCCCTTCTCCTTGTTAGGACCCAGGGCGGCGCACAGGCATTATTAAAACCACAATAAAAACAATATACATCATTAAAAACATATTAAATTATTAAACCCGTGCTAAAACCCATTTAAAACCCTGCCAAATTGCAATTTGTACATAAAAAGTCAGAAACGGGGGACTATGCTAGGCCGGCTTGTTGGAATAGATACGTCTTAAGACATTGGCGGAAGAGGCGGAGGTCCGAGATAGTGCGTAGGTCAGGAGGTAGGTCGTTCCAGAGGGCAGGGCCCGCCACAGATAAGGCTCTTCCCCTGGGTGTCGCCAACCGGCATTGCCCAGCCGACGGCACCTGGAGAAGACCGTCTCTGTGGGAGCAGACCGGACGAAGGGATGTATGGGGCAGGAGGCCGTCTCGTATATAGCTAGGCCCCGAGCTATGGAGCGATTTAAAGATGGTGGTCAACACCTTGACGCGCACTCGAAAGGCCACAGGCAGCCAGTGCAGCTCGCGCAGGAGAGGTGTTATGTGGGCTTGCCTTGAGGCACCCATAATCACCCGCGCGGCCGCATTCTGTACTAACTGTAGCTTTTGAGTGCACCTCAAGGGGAGCCCCATGTAGAGAGCGTTACAGTAATCCAGCCGGGATGTCACAAGCGCTTGAGTGACTGTGCGAAGGGCCCCCCAGTCCAGTAAGGGGCGCAACTGGCATATCAGGCGTACCTGATAAAATGCCCCCCTGGCCACGGCCGCCACATGGTCCTCCATGGACAGCCGGGAATCCAGGAGGACACCCAAGTTGCGCGCCCTCTCCACGGGGGCCAGTTGTTCGCCCCCAATGGCCAGTGTTGGACTTATCTGGCTGAACCGGGGTGCCGCAAACCACAGCCACTCGGTCTTGGACGGGTTGAGTTTGAGTTTGTTATTACCCATCCAGACCCGTACGGCCTCCAAACACCGGGACAGCACCTCAACGGCATCGTTGGGGTGGTTTGGGGTGGATATGTAAAGCTGGGTGTCGCCGGCGTACATTAGATGATCATATGACAGCCGTGGCCAGGGGGTCTTTTTATCAGGCTCGCTTGATTCGCCAGTTGCGCCCCTTTCTGGATCGTGACGCTCTACGCATGGTCACTCAAGCCCTTGTAATCTCCCGCCTGGACTATTGCAATGCTCTCTACATGGGGCTTCCCTTGAGGTGCATCCGGAGGCTCCAGTTAGTGCATAATGCAGCCGCGCGGTGGATCCTGGGAGCTCCTAGATGCTCCCACGTAACACCTCTCCTGCACGAGCTGCACTGGCTGCCTGTGGCTTTCCGGGTGCGCTTCAAGGTGCTGGTAACCACCTTTAAAGCGCTCCATGGCACGGGACCTGGCTACTTGCAAGACTGCATCCTGCTACCAAATACTTCCCACCGACCAGTTCGCTCCCACAGAGAGGGCCTCCTCGGGGTGCCGTCGGCCAGGCAATTAATTTAATGTAATTTAATTTATTTAGACTTATAAACCGCAACCTATCTCCCCGGAGGGACTCAGGGCGGTGCACAGGAAGTTAAAACAGTTATAAATATAAATAGAAAAATACAACTATACAAAATATACCAACAATAAAAATTAATTACATTTGACAAGCCCTGTGCTAAAAATTTAATAAAACCCCCTAATTAATTAATCAAATGTCGGCTGGCGACCCCCAGTAGGAGAGCCTTCTTTGTGGCAGCCCCTGCCCTCTGGAACCTACCCCCCGACCTACGTACGATCACTGACCTACGCCTCTTCCGCCGGGCCTTGAAAACGCATTTATTCCGTGCGGCCGGCCTGGTGTAGTTTTTAATCGATTTTAATCGATTTTATTTAGTAATTTTATTTGGTTTTAGAACAGGCCCCTAATTTAATTGACATTTTAATTGACATTTTAAAGTATTTTATATATTCATGTCTCTGTTGTTTTTATTATGCCTGTTCACCGCCCTGAGTCCCGCAAGGGAGAAGGGCGGTATACAAATTCAATAAACATTAACATTAACAAACATTCTATTACATTTTATTCTTCGATTTGTCTTAGGGCTTGTCTGATGCCTCTGGGATCAGAATTCAGACAATCACAAACTTCCCAGAGTTTCTCCCAGGGTCAAAAGTTTTTCGGGATAAAGAGTTTCTACGCCTCGGGGTTCAATGGGTCACCCCAAACTCCAGCTTCTATAGAGGCCTCGTACTTACAATTTACAACTCGTTTAATGACCTGTTACAATAGCAGCGGGGAAAAAAAAGGACTTTTAACCAGTCCTCGCACTTACAACCAGTCGTTTAGGGACCGTTCAAAGTTACAACGGCACTGAAAAAAATTGACTTTAAACCGTCCTCGCACTTACGACCTATTCGTTTCGTGACAAATGTTTGAAGTTACAACAGCACTGAAAAAAAAATAACTTTCCACTGGTCCTCGCACTTACAACCATTCATTTAGAGACTGTTCAAAGTTACAACAGCACTGAAAAAATGACTTAAAACAGTCCTCGTACTTACGACCTATTCGTTTCGTGACAAATGTTCGAAGTTACAACAACACTGAAAAAATGACTTTCCGCTGGTCCTCACACTTACAACCATTTGTTTAGTGACCATTCAAAGTTACAACAGCACTGAAAAAAAGGCTTAAAACTGGTCCTCGCACTTATGACCTATTCATTTAGTGACAAACGTTCAAAGTTACAGTCGTGAAAAAATGACTACCCACTGGTCCTCGCACTTATGACCTGTTTGTTTAGTGACCAACGTTCGAAGTTACAACAGCACTGAAAAAAATGACTCACAATTGGTCCTCACACTTACAACCAGTACAGCTTCTCCAGGGTCATTTAATCAAAGTCCGGATGGTTGGCAACTGGCAGATATTGATTTATGACGGTCGTATTGTCCCTGAGTTGTTAGCAACTCTGGGTTCAGAACCAGTGTTACAACTCTGGTCCCTTAACCAGTGTTAGCAAATAAATGCGGAATAGTGTAATTCACCGGACAGTAAAGAGATACATTGCTTTAACTACAAACAAACTCTAAAACAGTGATAGTAAGAAAATAAATAGTCTTTACTTTGTAGCAACTAAAATGCTTCTTCCGACCAGAGATTCTAACTTCTCAAAACAATCCTTCACCAAACAGAGTTATCTTACAGTGATGCAAAACAAATACTTCTTCAGTCTTCAGCCTTCAGCTTCAGCTCCTCAGACGGCAAACAGTAAGAACAGGAATCAAAGGGAATCGAACAAGGGAACGGACTGTGTTCCTGAGCTTCCTTTTATGGTAGAGCTGAGAAGCACAGCCAATCAGAATCTAAACACAGTTCTTAAAGCTACATAACTCCTTAAGAACATAGGCTCATCTATATTGTCAACCCAATATAAGGCTGAATATCCTAACACACTCCCCCTCCGGTTGATCAATGTGACCCCGGGAATATTGCGGCCGCCATAAATACGAGTCAGTTCCCAAGCGTCCCAAAGCCATCCTGTGGATGTTGCAACGGTCGTACATTAGTCACTTTCCCGCCCCTGTGCCGTTGTAACTTTGAACAGTTACTAAGTGAACCGTTGTAAGTTGAGGGCGAGCTGCAGTTTCCGTCCGTTGTTGCTTGTTTTCACCTCGGGTGCCTTGGAGAATAGCTTGACTCCCTCTTCTTTGGGGCAGCCCCTGAGATATTGGAAGGCTGCTATCCTGTCTCCCCTGGTCCTTGTCTGATCTTGAAATATATTGACATTAAGATTAACAGAGTTGGAAGGGTCCTTGTAGGTCATCTAGTCCAACCCCCTGCCCAAACGGGAGACCCTACAGCATTTCTGACAGATGGCAGTCCAGTCTCTTCTTGAAAGCCTCCGGGGATGAAGATTCCACAACTTCTGAAGGCAACTTCCCTTCCATGGGTTGAATGATCTCACAGTCAGAAAATTTTTCCTTATTTCCAGGTTGAATGTCTCCCTGGTCAGTTTCCATCCATTGTTCCTTGTTTGGCCTTCAGGGGCTTTGGAGAATCACTTGACCCCCTTCCTCCTCTCTGGGGCAGCCCCTCAAATATTGGAAGATGCTCTCCTGTCTCCCCTGGTCCTTCTCTTCCCTAGAGTAGCCAGGCCCAGTTCCTCCAACCGTTCATCCTATGTTTTATTCTCCAGGCCTGCTTTGATCATCTTAGATAGATTCAGATTAATAGAGTTGGAAGGGACCCTGTAGGTCATCTAGTCCAACCCCCTGCCCAAGCGGGAGACCCTACACCATTTCTGACCGGTGGCAGTCCAGTCTCTTCTTGAAGGTCTCAAGGGATGAAGCTCCCACAACTTCTGAAGGCAACTTCTGTTCCATGGGTGGATGGTTCTCACAGTCAGAATATCCCTCCGTATTTCCAGGTTGAATCTCTTCTTGGTCAGTTTCCATCCATTCTTCCTTGTCTGGCCTTCGGGAGCTTTGGAGAATAGCTTGACCCCCTTCCTCCTCTCTGGGGCAGCCCCTCCAATATTGGAAGATGCTCTCCTGTCTCCCCTGGTCCTTCTCTTCTCTAGAGTAGCCAGGCCCAGTTCTTGTAACTGTTCTTCAGATAGATAGATAGATAGATAGATAGATAGATAGATAGATAGATAGATAGATAGATAGATAGATAGATAGATAGATAGATAGATAGATAGATAGATAGATAGATAGATAGATAGATAGATAGACAGTTCGAAGGGACCTTGTAGGTCATCTAGCCCAACCCCCCACTCAAGCAGGAGACCCTACACCATTTCTGACCGGTGGCAGTCCAGTCTCTTCTTGAAGGTCTCAAGGGATGAAGCTCCCACAACCTCTGAAGGCAACTTCTCTTCCATGGGTTGATGGTTCTCACAGTCAGGAAATTCCTCCTTATTTCCAGGTTGAATCTCTCCTTGGTCAGTTTCCATCCATTATTCCTTGTCTGCCCTTCAGGGGCTTTGGAGAATAGCTTGACCCCCTTCCTCCTCTCTGGGGCAGCCCCTCCAATATTGGAAGATGCTCTCCTGTCTCCCCTGGTCCTTCTCTTCTCTAGAGTAGCCAGGCCCAGTTCTTGTAACTGTTCTTCAGATAGATAGATAGATAGATAGATAGATAGATAGATAGATAGATAGATAGATAGATAGATAGATAGATAGACAGACAGACAGACAGACAGACAGACAGACAGACAGACAATAGATAGATAGATAGATAGATAGATAGATAGATAGATAGATAGATAGATAGACAGTTCGAAGGGACCTTGTAGGTCATCTAGTCCAACCCCCCACTCAAGCAGGAGACCCTACACCATTTCTGACCGGTGGCAGTCCAGTCTCTTCTTGAAGGTCTCAAGGGATGAAGCTCCCACAACTTCTGAAGGCAACTTCTGTTCCATGGGTTGATGGTTCTCACAGTCAGAATATCCCTCCGTATTTCTAGGTTGAATCTCTCCTTGGTCAGTTTCCATCCATTCTTCCTTCTCTGGCCTTCAAGAATAGCTTGACTCCCTCTTCTTTGTGGAAGCCCCTCCAACATTGGAACCCTGATATCCCGTCTCCCCTGGCCCTTCTCTTCACATGGCAAATGTTGTTTTTCGCGCCTTGTAAATCTGAACATTTGTTTGTCTGAAGTTCTAACTCAATAACTTGAGTTATTCCGCGTTTAGAAGTTCACAGGAATCAATCCCCAGGTAAGCGCAAGAAGACTCAATTATGCGGCTGCATAGTTGTGCTAGGAGACCATGCTCTTCCTTGTGGTTTGTGTTTCTACGATATGTTTATAAATGAGCTGATTTTATAGGCAACAGGCTTTTCCCCCAAGCAGAGAAACGCTCTTTATATAATCTCTGCTTTGCTCCATCGTATTCCCGCCAGTTGCGACGAGCTGTTGATCGGCGATGGGGAAACCTCCTTCTAACGAGGGGTTTAAAATAAGCCACTAATGATCGTCTGTGGAGATTCTCTGTCATCCAGGTCACCGTTGTCCCAAAGGCATTTTTTTCAAGAGGCCACTGGACTTCTTGCTTTTTTCTGTGAAGATGTTTCTCTGCGCATCCAAGAAGGATCTTCAGCTCTGGCTGGATGGTGGGAAAGGGAAGGATTTGTACTCCTTGTAGTCAGCTGGTCATTTGCATCCTTTTAGAGGGTCCTTGAGGCCACTTGGAGGTTCATCTGTGCTCTTAAAGACTTTCGCTTCTCATGCAAGCAGCTTCTTCAACTCTGACGGGATGAAGAGGAAGGGAAGGATTGATACTCCTTGCAGACAGAACTGGTCATTTGCATCCTTTTAGAGGGTCATTGATGCTACTTGGAGGTTCATCTGTGCTCTTAAAGACTTTCGCTTCTCATCCAAGCGGCTTCTTCAGCTCTGACTGGATGAAGAGGAACGGAAGGATTGATATTCCTTGCAGACAGAACTGGTCATTTACATCCTTTTAGAGGGTCATTGATGCTACTTGGAGGTTCATCTGTGCTCTTAAAGACTTTCGCTTCTCATGCAAGCGGCTTCTTCAGCTCTGACTGGATGAAGAGGAATGGAAGGATTGATACTCCTTGCAGACAGAACTGATCATTTACATCCTTTTTAGAGAGTTGTTGAGGCCGCTTGGATGTCTGTCAGATGTATAAATCCTTCCATTCCCCACCATCTGCTCAGAGCTGAAGAAGCTTCTTGGTTGAGAAGCGAAACGTCTTTGAAGAAAAATCCAGAAAGTCCAGTTGCCTCTTGAAAAAAAGCACCTTTGAGACAAACATGGCCTGGATGACTGACAATCTCCCATTGAGTGCCTGTAATTTGACGTTTTTTGTTTTTCATCTTTCCTTAAAGCCTCCTTATTTGTGCACATTTCTTCCTACAGAACTGGTTTGCAGGGGTGGGATTCAGTCGGATCTTACCGGCTCGGGGCAAACCGGATGCTAATTTGGCATCTGGTTCGCCGAACCAGTTGTTGCAAGGATTGGCTGGCCCTGCCCACCCTTCCCTGCCCCTCCCAGGACTCTTCAGGCGGCCCGTTCATCATGCCAGGTAAGTGCAGGGCAGGGGTGGCTTGTAGGCGGTACGCCCTGGTAGGGTACCGTTCTGGTACGGTGCTCCGGAGGGCCCACCCGCCCGCCCATGGTCCTTACCCATCTTTAAACTCTTCGGCACTCCCACCCTGTCACATGACGGCCAAGCCACGCCCTGTGTGATTCTCTGCCGAGCAGCTGGAACGTCACGGAGGCGTCACTGGCTGCGCACGTTCCTCTGGTGGACGCCGGGCCCCATTGCACCGGTTGGAACCCACCACTGGTGCAGGGGTCGTGTGGAGGCTGGGAAGGACGAAAAATGGGCCACCCGGAACTTCCAGAAGTTTGGAAACGGCCTTGTTTCCCATCTCCAGAGGGCCTCCGGAGCCTGAGGAGCAGTGGTGGGTTTCAAATTTTTTAGAGCCTACTCTGTAGGTGTGGCCTATTTTGTGGGCGTGGCTTGCCCGTCATGTGACAGGGTGGGAGTGGCCACCTTTTAAAATGTGGTGAAACTCATTTAACAATGCTCTTGCTTAGCAGCCAAAATTTTGGACTCCATTGTGATGATAAATTCTTTCTTTCTTTCTTTCTTTCTTTCTTTCTTTCTTTCTTTCTTTCTTTCTTTCTTTCTTTCTTTCTTTCTTTCTTTCTTTCTTTCTTTCTTTCTTTCTTTCTTTCTTTCTTTCTTTCTTTCTTTCTCTTTCTTTCTTTCTTTCTTTCCTTCCTTCTTTCCTTTCCTTTCCTTTCCGTTGGGTCACTGGCAGCGGCAGGCTAGATTTACTTCCAGGTACGCCGGTGGAACCCCCTCTCACCGGTTCTCTAAATTTCACCATCCGGCTCTTGCGAGTAGGTGCGAGCCTGCAGAAACCCACCACTGCTGGGGAGGGTGAAAAGACCCCCACCCCACCATAGTGCAGGGGGCCGACCAGGCCATGCCCCCCCCTCCCCAGCGGAGAACCGGTTGCTAAAAATTGTTTTCATCCCACCCGTGCCCATTTGCATCCCAAACGCTCTATTTAAGTCATTTCTTGGGGGTCGCTATCTCTCCAAATCCAGTGCAATTAAACAGCTCACATACCGTTAACTTTTCTCCATTACGAAGGTTAAAACCATAAATCAACCAGAGCAAAATCAACAATTGCATCCCCCCTCTCTGTTGTTTCCATATCATTTCCGTTAATTGAATGCATTATTGCAGGTTATTATTGCTATCCTGACTACGGACCTTCCCTTGCGCAGGCGCCTCTTCTAGCGTGCTTCATTGTTGAAGGGGAAGCTTTTGAAAAAGAGGAAGGGAGGGCCCAATTGGGGAGGGGGGAAATAAAATCAGAGAGTGTAATACAATACAATGGCAGAGTTGGAAGGGGCCTTGGAGGCCTTCTAGTCCAACCCCCTGCCTAGGCAGGAAACCTTAAGCAATGTGTGGAAACTAATCAAGAATGCCCCAACCCTGGAAATCTTTAAAAAGATGTTAGATAGCCATTTGTCTGAAATGGTATAAGGTTCCTGCCCACGCAGGGGGTTGGACTAGAAGACCTACAAGGTCCCTTCCAACTCTGCTATTGTATTATTGTAAGAAGAGAAGCAACTTAGAACTGAGGAGAAATTCTTGGCAGTGAGAACAATTAACCAGTGGAACAGAAATTGCCTCCAGAAGTTGTGAATGCGCCAACACTGGAAATCTTTAAGATGTTGGATAGCCA
Organism: Rhabdophis nuchalis; assembly: GCA_039707465.1. Taxonomy (NCBI): domain Eukaryota; kingdom Metazoa; phylum Chordata; class Lepidosauria; order Squamata; family Natricidae; genus Rhabdophis; species Rhabdophis nuchalis. The sequence goes on along the minus strand of CM077644.1, from coordinate 5,520,984 downwards.
TTCGTCTGAAATGGTATAGGGCTTCCTGCCTGGGCAGGGGGTTGGACTAGAAGACCTCCAAGGTCCCTTCCAACTCTGCCATTGTATTGTATTGTATTGTATTGTATTGTATTGTATTGTATTGTATTGTATTGTATTGTATTTATTTATTTATTTATTTATTTATTTATTTATTTATTTATTTATTTATTTATTTATATATTTATATATTTATTTATTTATTTATTTATTTATTTATTTATTTGGATTTATTGACCACCCCCTCTCTCCGAAGAGACTCGGGGCGGTGTACAAGAATTTAAGAGCATATACATATATAACAATTATAAATAATAAAACTAAATTAAATGTTTTACCCTGTGTTAAAATATCTTGTTTAAATTTATAACGTAAAAACCCGATTGTATTGTGTTGTATTGTATTGCTTAAAAATTGGCGAGCCGTGTAGGGTGCCTTCCCTCTTTTGTCGCAAAAAATGTGGGCGGATTTATCGAAAGCTGCAAACCTTCCTTCACTCCCTAACCTTCTTTAAACCTGCAAACAACACTTGCCATTCGTATATACAAGTTGCATCTTAAAATACAAATGGCACTTCTATTGATATAAATACCCGTGCACCCCGAGTGAAATCTCCCGTAAACCATTTTGCCAGCGAAGTAAATATATTTAACGCTGAGCCAGATTCAGTTTAAGCGACGGTGGCAACGCGGTAACACTTCAAAAGCAACAAACACAAACTTCGGGTGACGTTTATTTAGCAAGGTTTTTTTCTTTCCCATCCCTTTTGCTCTCCGTTTAAATAATTGCAATCTGCACGACGAAGTCTAAAATAAACACCACTGTTTTGGCGGCTGTGTGGATTTTGATGATCAGTGGGTGTACATTTCCTGCGCATTAACGGAGAACTGTACAGAATTTAACGTAATAAAGAATCAAAGAGATGGCTTTTTAAGTGTCTGGAATGATGACTTAACAGTTTTCAATTATTATTTTTAAAAAAACCACCACATCATGTCCCAAAGGTGCTTTTTTCAAGAGGCAACTGGACTTTCTTTCTTTTTTTTTCTTTTTTTAAATTTTATTATAAACTAGTAACAGAAAGAAAAAAACAGAGATAGGAGATTGACAAGACAAAACTACATAGATATAACTGGGAGTGATTCACCCCCTATAGGTATACGGTTACCAGGTAACATCATATATCATCTTACTACATTTCCAGCTATTCTAGTTATTTCTGTTTATCTCTATCTTACACTTATTAATTCTTTATAGTTGTTACTGCTCCATATATTTATTTTATTTACTATTTACATATCTACATTGTATATTTTTCCCTATTGCTTCATCCCGTAATCTTTTTACTTCTATCCATCCATACCATTTTTCCCAACTTTGATAAAATATTGCTTCCTGTCCAGTGGTGGGTTTCAAATTTTTTAGAACCTACTCTGTAGGTGTGGCCTATTTTGTGGGCGTGGCTTGGCAGTCATGTGACAGGGTGGGAGTGGCCACCTTTTAAAATGTGGTGAAACTCATTTAACAACGCTCTTGCTTAGCAACCAAAATTTTGGACTCAATTTTGATGATAAATTCTTTCTTTCTTTCTTTCTTTCTTTCTTTCTTTCTTTCTTTCTTTCTTTCTTTCTTTCTTTCTTTCTTTCTTTCTTTCTTTCTCTTCTTTCTTTCTCTTTCCTTCCCTTCCTTTCCTTTCCTTCCCGTTGGGTCACTGGCAGCGGTGGGCCAGATTTACTTCCAGGTACGCCGGTGGAACCCCCTCTCACCGGTTCTCTAAATTTCCCCAACCGGCTCTCGCGAGTAGGTGCGAGTCTGCAGAAACTCACCACTGTTCCTGTCTGTCTTTAAGAATATATGTTAGTCTGTCGCATTCCGCACACTAGAAGATTTTGTTGATAATTAGTTGGTCTGATGGTCGTTCTTTCCCTTTCCAAAACTGTATGTATGTTATTCTGGCTGCAGAGGTCATGTGTGTGAAAAGATGCCAGTCTATCTTCCTTATGCCTCCGGGGTTTATCCCCAATAAATAAGCCTCTGGTTTTAGAAAGGTGGTTCCTAAAAATCTCCGTAAGCCAATCTTTTATCTTACCCCAATATCTTTGGGCTTGTGGACATGTCCACCACTGATGGTAAAATGTGCCCCTGGCTGACTCGCATTTCCAGCATTCTTCGGGCGTTCCAGGGAACATCTTGGCAATTCTTGCTGGTCAGTGGTGGGTTTCTGCAGGTTCGCACCTACTCGCAAGAGCCGGATGGTGAAATTTAGAGAGCCGGTGAGAGGGGGTTCCACCGGCGGACCCAGAAGTAAGTCTGGCCTGCCGCTGCCAGTAACCCAATGGGAAGGAAAGGAAAGGAAGGCAGAAAGTAAGAAAGGAAAGGAAAGGAAAGGAAAGGAAAGAAAAAAAGAAAGAAAGAAAGAAAGAAAGAAAGAAAGAAAGAAAGAAAGAAAGAAAGAAAGAAAGAAAGAAAATTTATCATCACAATTGAGCCCAAAATTTTGGTTGCTAAGCAAGAGCGTTGTTAAATGAGTTTCACCACATTTTACAAGTTGGCCACTCCCCTGGTCACATGACTGCCAAGCCACGCCCACAAATAGGCCACACCTAGAGAGTAGGTTCTAAAAAAAATTGAAACCCACCACTGTTGCTGGTGGTATATGCCATCTGTAGAGCATCTTAAACATATTTTCTTTAAAAGACACTGCCATCGTTAATTTTACTGTTTTATTCTGTAGTTCTTGCCACTTTTCAAGATCCAGTGAATGCCCGTTTTTTTTTCTTTTGAAGGCAATTCACTTCTCATCCAGGAAGCTTCTTCAGTTCTGACTGGATGGTGGGGAAGGGAAGGGTTGATATTCCTTGCACACAGCTGGCCATTTGCATCCGTTCCACCCCCCCCAACCAGTCGTTGAGGCCACCTGGAAGTTTATCTGAGGGGGGGGGGGCGTCAGATAAACTTCCAGGTGGCCTCAACGACTCTCTAAAAATAATGCAAATGACCAGCTGCCTGCAAGGAGCATCAATCCTTCCCTTCCCCACCATTGAGTCAGAGCTGAAGAGGCTTCTTGGAGGAGAAGCAAAAACGTCTTCGAAGGAAAAACCAGAGAGTCCAGTTGACTCTCGAAAAAAAGCTCCTTTGGGACAACCAGGACCTGGAAGATGGAGAATCTCCCATTGTTGTCGACCGCCAGCGGCCAACAGAGCTGGCAGCAGATTCGGACAGTGAGGAGGGTTGGGGAGGAACCTGGGCCAGTCCTGGAGTCTGGGGAAGGCTCAGAGGAGGGCTCTGTGTCGGAGGCAGAGAAGGGGCCAGGGCCGTCTGGTAGTTATGAGCTGCAGGGGGTTGGACTAGTTGACCTACAAGGTGCCTTCCAACTCTTGTTATTCTGTTATTATTGTGTTATTCAAAAGTTGTGGGAGCTTCATCCCTGGAGGCTTTCAAGAAGAGACTGGACTGCCATCTGTCAGAAATGGTGTAAGGTCTCCTGCTTGGGTGGAAGGGGGTTGGACTAGATGACCTCCAAGGTGCCTTCCAACTCTTGTTATTCTGTTATTATTGTGTGATTCAGAAGTTGTGGGAGCTTCATCCCTGGAGGCTTTCAAGAAGAGACTGGACTGCCATCTGTCAGAAATGGTGTAAGGTCTCCTGCTTGGGCAGGGGGTTGGACTAGATGACCTACAAGGTCTCTTCCAACTCTTGTTATTTTGTTATTGTGTTATTAAGAAGTTGTGGGAGCTTCATTCCTGGAGACGCAGATCATGAGGAGGGTTGGGGAGGAACCTGGGCCAGTCCTGGAGTTTGGGGAAGGCTCGGACGAGGGCTCTGGGTTGGAGGCAGAGAGGGGACCAAGGCCATCTGGTGATTATTTGCTGCCTCTGGAGCCTGACATCAACGAGGCAGAAGAACAGGGGGACCCTGTTCCCAGTGTGACCTCTGAGGTCCCATTCAACTCTGTTATTCTGTAATTCTGTAAGGGCCTCCTGCTTGAGCAGAGGGCTGGACTAGAAGACCTCCAAGGTCCCTTCCAACTCTGTTATTCTGTAATTCTGTAAGGGCCTCCTGCTTGAGCAGAGGGCTGGACTAGAAGACCTCCAAGGTCCCTTCCAACTCTGTTATTCTGTAATTCTGTAAGGGTCTCCTGCTTGAGCAGGGGGCTGGACTAGGAGACCTCCAAGGTCCCTTCCAACTCTGTTATTCTGTAATTCTGTAAGGGTCTCCTACTTGAGCAGGGGGTTGGACTAGAAGACCTCCAAGGTCCCTTCCAACTCTGTAATTCTGTAATTCTGTAAGGGTCTCCTGCTTGAGCAGAGGGCTGGACTAGAAGACCTCCAAGGTCCCTTCCAACTCTTCTTATTCTGTCATTGTGTAAGTGTCTCCTCCTTGAGCAGGGGGTTGGACTGGAAGACCTCCAAGGTCCCTTCCAACTCTTCTTATTCTGTCATTCTGTAAGGGCCTCCTGCTTGAGCTTCCCTGAAGAGAAAAAAACCAAAGTTAAAGTTAAAAAAAAGGAAATTGAGGCTCGGATCGACCTTCCGCTTTCTATTTTCTGCTGTCAGCGGGATTTTAGCAATCGCCCGAGTGTGCCCAGATTGCCAAACACGGACCGTGCAAATGGGTTAATTGGCAGCCGTGCGATCCTGCGCGCATGCCGAGTGTGCTAGGAGTCAGGGCCTCTTGAGTTCCACCGGTATTCCTGTCCGTAATTGCATAATCTTTTGCAGATTAATTGCACGCCCCATTAGGCATTTATTTAACAAGGGAAGCCCCTGGGCATCCTGGCGGATGGTGGAAATGCGCCTTGGGAGCTGCAGATGTGGCATCACGCCAAGAGTCAAACGCAGTGGTGGGATTCAATATTCTTTTTTTACTGCCGGTTCTGTGGGCGTGGCTTGGTGGGCGTGGCGTGGCTTGGTGGGCGTGGCAGGGGAAGGAGACTGCAAAATCCCCATTCCCTCCCCAGTCCAGGGGAAGGAGACGTGCAAAGTTTCCAGTCCTCACACCAGGGGTGGGTTTCAACATTTTGTAGAACCTCTTCTGTAGGTGTGGCCTGCTTTGTGGGAGTGGCTTGCCCCGCTCTGTGACCGTGTGGGTGTGGCTTGGCAGCCATGTGACCGGGTAGGAGTGGCTTGCCGGCCATGTGACCGGGGTGGGTGTGGCTTGAAAGCCACGTGACCGGGTGAGCGTGGCCAACTTGTAAAATGTGGTGAAACTCACTTAACAACGCTGTTGCTTAGCAACCAAAAGGTTGGCTCAGGAACTCTGGCATTTGAAGCACCCAAGTCTTAAAGCTGCCAAGTTACAAGACCCTCGCGCCCCTAACCCTTGAGAAAAAAAAACCCCAGGGGTGTTCAAAGTTGATAGCTTTAAGACTTGCATCCCTCTGTGGAAATAAAAATAAGGTAATAGTGGAGGCTGCTGTGGCCTAGAGGTGGAGCTCTCTCCTGGAGGTGGTGAGTTCGATCCTAGGTAGAGGCAGATGTAAGATCTCCTGCTTGGGCAGGGGGGTCGGACTAGATGACCTGCAAGGTCCCTTCCAACTCTGTTACTCCGTTCAAGGTTAAAGGAAAACAAAGAATAAGGTTGAACGGGAAACGGCTTTCGTCTCGTTGTTCAGAAAAAACCCGAAGAAACCTGTCCGAGGAATTGAGGCCTGGAGCGCGTTGTTATTATCTTATCATGAACTTTCTGCGCTCTATTATATTTTTTAAAAAGCCTGCAAGAAAAGAGCGAAATCTCAACAGATCTTAATACGAAACTGTCCTAAAGTCTCACCTTCACACCCGGGGTGTGTGTGGGGTGGATTTCAAACCAGTGCCAGCCAAATCTTTCCAGCTTTACCATCAACGCGCAAAAACCCTTCTTGGCGTAGACCAGGGGTCTGCAAAGTCAGCTCTTTTAAGACTGGTGGACTTCAACTCCCAGAGTTCCCCAGCCAGCATAGCTGGCTGGGGAAACTCTGGGAGTTGAAGTCCACCAGTCTTAAAAGAGACGATTTTGCAGACCCCTGGCGTAGACGATCGGAGAAGTGGCATTTCAATCCTCCTGCCAAGATTTGGAGTGTTTTTTTTTTTTTTTAAAGACGTGGCCGCAGTCCAAGGTTGTACCAGATCTTGTTGATGGAGCTGGCGCGCAACAGCTTAATCTCGCTTTACTGAAGACGTGGAGTAGGAATTGAGGGGCGGGTGGGAGAGAAAATAAAGCCCAGGAACCATAAAACGATGGGGCTTGGGGGGTGCTTTTCCGAGCTGGGTTATTTTCTTGCGGCCATTTCGCTACCCAGCTAGGTTACATTATCAGTCCTAGAAGGGAGTGGGGTATAGGAAGGGGAGGAGATGGAGAAGGGGAGGAGCACCAAGGATCCCAATGTCCTGTCCTCCCCTCCTCTCTTCAAACCCCATTCCCTTGTAGACCTGATGATGTTGCCTACTGCGGTCATGAAATGTCTGCAAGAAAACAAGCCAGCCCAGAGAGCACCAAGGAGCCCACGATCCTCCTCCTCTTCTTGCTCTATTCTGCAAACCCCGTTCACTTCTAGCCCGGATGATGCTATCTAGTTGGGTCATGAAAACAACCCAGTTCAGAGAGAATAGAGTGGAGTGGAACGGAACAGAACAGAACAGAACAGAACAGATAAGAAAAGAAAAGAAAAGAAAAGAAAAGAATACAGAATGGAATGGAATAGAATAGAATAGAATAGAATAGAATAATATGGAATGGAATGGAATGGAATGGAATAGAATAGAATAGAATGGAATGGAATGGAATGGAATGGAATAGAATAGAATAGAATAGAATAGAATAGAATAGAATAGAATAATATGGAATGGAATGGAATGGAATGGAATAGAATAGAATGGAATGGAATAGAATAGAATGGAATGGAATGGAATAGAATGGAATGGAATGGAATGGAATGGAATGGAATGGAATGGAATAGAATAATATGGAATAGAATGGAATGGAATAGAATGGAATGGAATGGAATAGAATAGAAAAATATGGAATGGAATGGAATAGAATAGAATAGAATAGAAAAATATGGAATGGAATGGAATAGAATAGAATAGAATAGAATAGAAAAATATGGAATGGAATATAATATAATATAATATAATATAATAAGAAAAGAATAGAATAGAATAGAAAAATATGGAATAGAATAGAATAAGAATAGAATCAGAATAGAATAGAATAGAATAGAATAGAATTGAAAAGAATATAGAATAGAATAAGAAAAAAATAGAAAAAAGATAACAGATTGTAGAATAGAATAAAAAATAACATGTTATAGAACAGAACAGAACAGAACAGAATAACAGCATTGGAAGGGACCTTGGAGGTCTTCTAGTCCAACCCCCTGCTCAGGCACCAAAGGATCTCACAGTCCAAACCCGAGCTATATCTATTCTCTTCTAATGGAGCTTGAAGCTTATTCCTTCTTCTTGTTGTCTTCTCTTATATTTGCTTCCACCCCCCCTTCAAAACAGCCATTTCCCTGGATGCGCCAAGTTCTCCGCGGAGCGCCATACAGGAGGAGCCTTTTAACCCAACCCTCTTCTCTTTTTGCTTGGGCCAAGAACGTTTCCTTCATGGTCCAGACCAGAAGCAGCTTATTGCATCTTCCATCCCTAAAGACTGGCACAATGCCCTCTGTTTTGACTTTCTCTCCTCCCTCCTTCTGGAATCTTTCCTTCCCAGCTTCGCTTTCCATCCTCTCAATATTTCCCTCTTCTTCCATTGCGCTTGTCATCCAAAGAGGAGCTGCGATTGCAGTGCCGGAGCTGCCAAGCCTTCACCAGGCGTTCAGCCAGGGAGAGTAAAGTTCCAGGGGTAGGTAGGGCTCTCTGAACCAGCCTGGCAGATGTTTCAACCGCCCAGCTGTGACATTCTTCTGGGCACAAAGAGGCTTCCCACCAAAATCCCTGCAAGGATAAGTCTTGGAGTCCTAGTGGACAACCATTTAGATAGGAGCCAGCCGTGGGCAGCAGTTGCCAAAAAAGCCAACGTTGTTCTAGGCTGCATCAACAGAGGGAGGGAATGAGGATCAGGTGAAGGGTTAAGGCCTTAACAGATGTGGTTAATCTTTGGGGAGATTCACAGCCTTTAGGGCTGGTTGGTAGCTCAACAGCTCGAGTCCTAACCAAGGACCTAGGAACTGTCAAGGTAACGTCGGAGGATAGAAGCCGTTCCAAGCAGGGTGGCCCTTTGGAGAGCCAGAATGCTCAAGTCCGGCAAACCTAGAACCTCCACATAGCGAGGAAGCCCCCTAGGTCTTGCTCCAAGGGCTCCAATCACAATCGGGACAACACAGGACTTTCTCTTCCACAGTCGCTCAACTTCAATTTGCAAGTCCCGGGATTTTGTGATTTTTTTCTTGCTGCTTATATTCAATTCGTGCATCACCAGGTATTGCAATGTCCACGAACCAAACTTTTTTCTTTTCAGGTGTGTTGTAGGACAAGCGCCTGTCAGTCTGAATTCTGAAGTCCCACAAGATCTTGACTTTCTCATTCTCTAAAACTTTCTCAACCTGATGTTCCCAGGGGTTTTTGCTGCACTCAATTCCAAACTTCTGGCACAATTTCCAGTGAATGATCTTAGCAACGCGGTCATGGCGTTGCAGGTAGTCAGTTTGTGAAATTTGGCTGCACCCATTGATCAGGTGGTCGACTGTCTCGTCTTTCTCATTACAGAGGCGACATTTGCTGTTGGGGGTAACATGTTGAAGTTTTGCCTTCATGCAGTTGGTGGCTAAGGCTTGTTCTTGAGCTGCCAAAATAAAGCCTTCTGTTTCTTTTTTCAGTACTCCCGATCTTAACCAGTTCCAAGTTAGTTTTTGGTCAGCTTTGCCTTCAATACTTTTCAAATATTGGCCATGCATAGCTTTGCTTTTCCAATTTTCAGCTCGTTTCTCAATTACTTGTTGTTGTTGTTGTTGTTGTTGTTGTTATTATTATTAGCCGTTCCTGGCCACGTGTTGCTGTGGCCCAGTCTGGTTAAATGGCCAACCAATCTGTGTGTAGATCTACACCTGCACACCCAACCTACTTACCTACTGTATTGCTCCCTCTCTATCCCTCTACCTACCTGCCTACCATATTTCTCCCTCTCCCTCTCTATCCACCTACCTACCTACCTACCTACTGTATTTTTCCCTCTCCCTCTCTATCCACCTACCTACCTACTGTATTTCTCCCTCTCTATCCACCTAACTACCTACCTATTATATTTCTCCCTCTCCCTCTCTATCCCTCTATCCTACCTACCTACCGACTGTATTTCTCCCTCTCCCTCTCTATCTACCTACCTACCTACCTACCTATCTACCTACCTACCTACCTACCTACCTACCTACCTACCTACCGCATTTCTCCCTCCCTCTCTCT
>CM077644.1:5406580-5506580 GCA_039707465.1 Rhabdophis nuchalis | reverse complement strand
GAACAATGGATGAAAATTGAACAAGGAGAGATTCAACCTGGAAAAAAGTAGGGATTTTCTGACAGTGAGGACCATCAACCCATGGAAGAGAAGTTGCCTTCAGATGTTGTGGGAGCTTCATCCCTGGAGGCTTTAAAGAAGAGACTGAACTGCCATCAGTCAGAAATGCTGTAGGGTCTCCTGCTTGGGGTGGGGGGTTGGACTAGATGACCTCCAAAGTCCCTTCCAACTCTGTTAATCTGCAAACCTGTAATATCTAAGCAATCAACCCATGGAAGAGAAGTTGCCTTCAGAAGTTGTGGAGCTTCATCCCTGGAGGCTTTCAAGAAGAGACTGGACTGCCATCGGTCAGAAATGGCGTAGGGTCTCCTGCTTGGGTGGGGGGTTGGACTAGATGACCTCCAAAGTCCCTTCCAACTCTATTAATCTGCAAACCTGTAATATCTAAGCAATCCACCCATAGAAGAGAAGTTGCCTTCGGAGGTTGGGGGAGCTTCATCCCTGGAGGCTTTCAAGAAGAGACTGGACTGCCATCGGTCAGAAATGGCGTAGGGTCTCCTGCTTGGGTGGGGGGTTGGACTAGATGACCTCCAAAGTCCCTTCCAACTCTATTAATCTGCAAACCTGTAATATCTAAGCAATCCACCCATGGAAGAGAAGTTGCCTTCGGAGGTTGGGGGAGCTTCATCCCTGGAGGCTTTCAAGAAGAGACTGGACTGCCATCGGTCAGAAATGGCGTAGGGTCTCCTGCTTGGGTGGGGGGTTGGACTAGATGACCTCCAAAGTCCCTTCCAACTCTATTAATCTGCAAACCTGTAATATCTAAGCAATCCACCCATGGAAGAGAAGTTGCCTTCGGAGGTTGGGGGAGCTTCATCCCTGGAGGCTTTCAAGAAGAGACTGGACTGCCATCGGTCAGAAATGGCATAGGGTCTCCTGCTTGGGGTGGGGGGTTGGACTAGATGACCTCCAAGGACCCTTCCGACTCTGTTCATCTGTATGGGTCGTAAGTAGAGACTTCCTGCATTCTGCTGCTTTAAATTACGCAGCGTCCAGGGAATTAATGCGGCTGGGATGTGCCATTAAACATCTCTTGGTAACCGTGGAAAGTCCATTCCTCAGCACAATTTTACGGCCGTTGTGGCTTGAGACGACCGACCGCTGGAATCGGCCCGGCATTCCGCCACGAGCATTTCGCCTCTTGCAAGCTTTGATTCCCGCGTTCATTATAATTTAATCGACGTTTTAGTTAAATGGGGCTCTTTCCACGCACATCTATCAACATTTCATTTGCAAAATTAATTTTTCCGGGCTGGGATTAATCAAGGCTTACGAACACTTATTGACGGTAACTTTATTGATGCGATGATGCCCCCATTATCCGGGGTGGGTGGGTGGGGGAAGGTTTTCCTTGGCACTTCGTCTCTCGATTGGAAGTCAGTATTTTGATGGGCTAAAGAGGCCTGCGGTTTCTTGCCCTGGACTTTCTTTGAGGATGTTTAATACAATACAATAGCAGAGTTGGAAGGGACCTTGTAGGTCTTCTAGTCCAACCCCCTGCGTGGGCAGCAACCTTATACCATTTCAGACAAATGGCTATCCAACATCTTCTTAAAGACTTCCAGTGTTGGGGCATTCACAACTTCTGGAGGCAAGCAGTTCCACTGATTAATTGTTCTCACTGTCAGGAAATTTCTCCTTAGTTCTAAGTTGCTTCTCTCCTTGATTAGTTTCCACCCATTGCTTCTTGTCCTGCCCTCAGGTGCCTTGGAGAATAGTTTGACTCCCTCTTCTCTGTGGCAATCCCTGAGATATCGGAACACTGCTATCCGGTCTCCCCTGGTCCTTCTCTTCATCAAACTAGACATACCCAGTTCCTGCAACCGTTCTTCATATGTTTTAGCCTCCAGTCCCCTCATCCTCCACACTTGGAATATGCAGTATTCCAAGTGTGGCCTTACCAAGTGTGGCCTCATCTCTCTGAGATGAGATGGGAATCCAACCAGGTGTAGCTACTTCTCTGTGTGTGTGTGTGTGTATGTGTGCGTCTCTCCCCTAAGGTGACCAGATTTCCAAACTCCCAAAGCGGGACACCATCGACGAGGAGAGAGGGGGGGGTGCGCTCCGGCACGGCACACACCTGCGCAGAGTGTGTCGGGGTGGGGGGGCGCTCCCACCCGCCCCCGCGGGACCCTCTTTAAAGGCAGCGGCGGTGGACCGGACCGGCGGTGCTGAGAGCCGCTGGCTCGGGCGGGAAGGGGGAAGGTGGCCCGAGGCGGCCGCTTTCAGTTCGGCCCATCACGCCGGCATGATGGGCTGACAGCAGCCGGCTCGGCCCGCCTTCCTCCTCCCCGCTCCAGCTGGCGGCTCTCAGCGCTGCCGGGCTGGGCCGCGACCGCTGCCTTTAAAGAGGGCCCCGCAGGGGCGGGTGGGAGCGCACCCCCACCCCGACGCCCTCTGCGCAGGTGTGTCAGAGAGCGCCCCCCTCTCCTCGGCCCCCGACGCCCGAGGCAGCGCTCTCAGCTATCCGCACCTGCCGCCTACCCACAAAAAGCGGGACATTTTGAAGAGGCGGTGGGGCACGGGACATCTGCTGGTGAACCGGGACTGTCCCACCAAAAGCAGGATGTCTGGTCACCTTACTCTCCCCTCTCTCTTTCTCCTCCCTCCTCACCCCTCTACCTCCCTCCCTTCTATTCTCTCTCCTCTTTCTCTCCCTCTTCCCTCCTCTTCTCTCTTTCTCTCTCTTCCTTCTTCCTCTCCCTCCCCCCCCTTTCTATTTCTCTCTCTGTCTTTTCTCTCTCCCTCTCTCCCACTTCCTCCTTCTCTCTTTCTCTCTTTCTCACTCTCCCTCCCCTTTCAATTTCTCTCTTTGTCTTTTCTCTCTCCCCCTTCCTCCTGTCTCTCTGTCTCTCTTCTCCCTCCCTCCCTTTTCTATTTCTTTATCTTTTCTCTCTCCCCCCTTCCTCCTTTCTCTTTTTTCCTCTCTCTTTCTTCTCCCTCCCCCTCCCTCCCCCTTTCCATTTCTCTCTCTCTTTTTCTCTTTCTCTCTCTCCCTCTCTCTCTCTTCTCCCTCCCTCCCCTTTCGATTTCTCTCTCTGTCTTTCTCTCTCCCTCTCTCCCCCTTCCTCCTCTCTCTCTTTCTCTCTCTCTCCCCCTCCCTCCCCTTTCCATTTCTCTCTCTCTTTCTCTTCTCTCTCTCTCCCTTCCTCCTCTTTCTTTTTCTCTCTTTCTTCTCCCTTCCCCTTTCCATTTATCTCTCTTTTCCCTCTCCCTCTCTCCCCTTCCTCCTCTCTCTCTTTCTCTTTTTCTCTCTCCCTCTCTCTCTCTTCTCCCTCCCCCTCTCCCTCCCTCCCTTTTCTATTTCCCTCTCTCTTTTCTCTCTCCCTCTCTCTCCCTTCCTCCTCTCTCTCTTTCTCTCTTTCTCTCTCTCCCCCTCTCTTTCCCCCTCCCTCCCCCCCTCTCTCTCTTTCTCCCCCCCTTCGCCCTCCCCCCCCTCTCTCTTTCTCCCTCAATTCGCCCTCCCCCCCTCTCTCTTTCTCCCTCCCTTCGCCCTCCCCCGCCCCCCTCTCTCTTTCTAGGAACTGGATATCTCTATGTACTGATAGTAACTGTATAACAAAAAGGATTAATGGATAGGCAATTTGACCGATTACGCACATCTATGGAATGGATATAAACTGTTATTGTTGTAAGTTCTAAGAACTCTGGAAATGACGCTTTCCAGAAATGTTGCACTATGTCCAATGTTTTTAATGTTTACTGAATAAAAATCCCTTTAAATAAAAAAAGGCCTGAGCCAGTCTATTCTGCATAACAAAGATCTCCCTAGTTCGGGCAGAGCCATAATAGGAACTGCCCAAAGCCCTTTGGGCAGTTCCTATTCATCACCTAGCAAGAGTCAACCAAGCTTGGGACTCAGGACAGCCTATAGGATTTCCCCCGCATGGCCCCATGGGAGACCACCAATCAGAATACAAGCTCAACTTCAAAAGTTAGAGAGGGCCTAGATCCCCCAGGATCTCAAACCACGGAACTGAACCCAGAAGGACATTTCTCCCAATACTTCTTTCTTTCTTTCTTTCTTTCTTTCTTTTCTTTCTTTCTTTCTTTCTTTCTTTCTTTCTTTCTTTCTTTCTTTCTTTCTTTCTTTCTTTCTTTCTTTCCTTCCTTCCTTCTTTCCTTTCTTTTTCTTCCTTTCTTCCTCCCTGCCTGCCTGCCTCCCTCCCTGCCTCCCTCTCTTTCTTTCTTTCTTTCTTTCTTTCTTTCTTTCTTTCCTTCCTTCCTTCCTTCCTTCCTTCTTTCTATTCCTTCCCTTTCCTCCCTCCCTCCTTCTCTTTCCTTCCTTCCTTTCTTTCTTTCTTTTTCTTCCTCCCTCCCTCCCTCCCTCCCTCCCTCTCTTTCTTTCTTTCTTTCTTTCTTTCTTTTTTCTTTTTTTCCTTCCTTATTTCCTTCCTTCCTTCTTTCTCTTCCCTCCCTCCCTCCCTCTCTCTCTCTCTTTCTTTTTTTCTTTCTTTCTTCCTTGTGATCCTGTCCACCATTAAACCATCTTTCCAAGCAGCCTCGAAGTTTCCAGCGTCTTTCCCCCCCACTTGGAACTGAATCTAGAAGGACAGTTCTTCCAACGCTTCTTTCTTTCTTTCTTTCTTTCTCTTTCTTTCTTTCTTTCTTTCTTTCTTTCTTTCTTTCCGCCTTGTGATCCTGTCCACCATTAAACCATCTTTCCAAGCAGCCTCCATGTTTCCTGTGTCTTTTCCCCCACTTGGAAGTGAACCCAGATGGACATTTCTTCCAATGCTTCCTTCCTTCCTTCCCTTCCTTCTCTTCCTTCCTTCCTTCCTTCCTTCCTTCCTTCCTTCCTTCCTCCCTTCCATATTTCCTTCCTTATTTCCTTCCTTTTTTCTCTTCCTTCCTTCCTTCTCTTCCTTCCTTCCTTCCTTCCTTCTCTTCCTTCCTTCCTTCCTTCTCTTCCTTCCTTCCTTCCTTCCCTTCCTTCTCTTCCTTCCTTCCTTCCTTCCTTCCTTCCTTCCTTCCTTCCTTCCTTCCTTCCTCCCTTCCATATTTCCTTCCTTATTTCCTTCCTTCCTTCTCTTCCTTCCTTCCTTCTCTTCCTTCCTTCTTTCCTTCCTTCTCTTCCTTCCTTTCTTCCTTCCTTCTTTCTGGGGCTGTCCCACCTTCAAACGGTCGCTAAATGAGGTGTTGTAAGTCGAGGATTCCCTGGACTGGATTTCGCGCAAGGAAGCCCCCGGGGGCTTTTCATCCTGTTTAGAGGATTCCCCTCCCGTCGCGTCCTTCGCCTCCTGCGAGCGGTTCTGCAATTTGGCAATTACGTCCTCAAGGAAATTTTACTTGATTAAACTCCACGATATATTTCTCCTTCTTCCTGCTAACGAGCTTAATAACGGCCCTTTGATTGAACCAGAAGCAGCTTTGGCGGCTTCTGAATAGAGAGGATTTCTTTCTCTTTTTCTTTTGAGATACGTTCCAGTAAATGTCATTTCAGATTTGCTGGACTCCTGGACGTTAATGCCCTTCCTCTTCATCCTTAGAAGAAGCATTTGGGACCTAGTTATCCCATGGCACAGGACCTAGTTATCTGCGGGATCGCATCCTACCCCATACATCCCTTCGGCCGATTCGCTCCCACAGAGAGGGGCTTCTCTGGGTGCCATCCACTAGGCAATGCCAGCGGGTGACGCCCAGGGGAAGGGCCTTCTCTGTGGCGGGCCCAACCCTCTGGAACAACCTGTCCCCGAACTTAGATCTATCCCGGACCTCGGCTTCTTCCGCCAGCAACTAAAAACCTACTTTTTCCAACAGGCCGGCCTGGCCTAACCTACCGTTTTTAGCCTTAGTTGTTTAGTAGAGAAATTTTAAATTGGGCTTTAGGGATTTTAATGGGGTAGTTTTTAGCACAGGGTGTAATTTAATATAGTTTTAATGTATTTATGTATTTATTGTGATGTATTGTATTTTTTATATTTTCCTGTGCACCGCCCCGAGTCCCTTTGGGGAGAGGGGGCGGTTAATAATAATAATAATAATAATAATAATAATAATAATAATAATAATAATAATAATAATAATAATAATAATAATAATAATAATAATAATAATAATTTCGCAGTCCCGAAAGTGTCTCCCCCCCCCCCCCCCAAAGGCAAATGGACTTTTGGGTTGTTGTTTTTTTGTCTTTGAAAACATTTTGCTTCTCATCTAAGACGGTTCTTCGGTTCTAACTTCTCCAAAGCGGCTGAGGGCAGGAGAAGAAGCAATGGGTGGAAACTAATCAAGGAGAGAAACAACTTAGAACTAAGGAGAAATTTCCTGACAGTCAGAACAATGAATCAGTGGAACAGAAATTGTGAATGCCCCAACACTGGAGGCTTTTAAGAAGAGGTTGGATAGCCATTTGTCTAGGATGGAGTAGACCTCCTCCTCTTCTCCTCCTCCTCTCCTCCTCCTCTTCTTTCTTCTCATCCTCTCCTCCTCCTCCTTCTGCCTCTCCTTCTCTTCCTGTTCTCCTTCTCCTCTTATTGTCATCCTCTCCTCCTCATCTCCTCCTCCTTCTGCCTCCTCTTCTCCTTCTCCTTCTCTTCCTCTTTCTCCTCCTCTTCTCCTCCTCCTTCTTTCTCTTCCTCCTCTTCTCCTCCTCTCCTCCTCTCCTTCCTTCTCCTCCTCTCCTCCTCCTTCTGCCTCCTCCTCTCCTTCTCGTCCTTCTCTGCCTACTTCTCTTTCTCTTCACCTTCTCCTCTTCTTTCTTCTCATCCTCTCCTCCTCCTTTCCTCCTTCTGCCTCCTCTCCTCCTCCTCTCCTCCTCCTCTTTCTCTTCCTCTTCTCCTCCTCCTCTGCTCCTCTTTCTCCTCTCCTCCTCCTCTTCTTCCTTCTCCTCCTCTTTCTCCTCCTCTCCTCCTCATCTTCTTCCTCCTCCTCTCCTCCTCCTGCTTTTCCTCCTCTCCTCCTCCTCCTCTCCCTCTTCCTCTTAATACAATAATACAATAATACAATAGCAGAGTTGGAAGGGACCTTGTAGGTCTTCTAGTCCAACCCCCTGCGTGGGCAGGAACCTTATACCATTTCAGACAAATGGCTATCCAACATATTCTTAAAGACTTCTTTCTTTCTTTCTTTCTTTCTTTCTTTCTTTCTTTCTTTCTTTCTTTCTTTCTTCTCTTCCTTCCTCCCTTCCCCCTCCTTCCCTCCCTCCCTCCCTTCCTTTTCCTTCCTTCCTTCCCTTCTCCCTCCCTCCCTCCTTCTATTTCAATACAATACAATAGCAGAGTTGGAAGGGACCTTGGAGGTCTTCTAGTCCAACCCCCTGCGTGGGCAGGAACCTTATACCATTTCAGACAAATGGCTATCTAACATCTTCTTCAAGACTTCCAGGGTTGGGGCATCTTCTCCTCCTCCTCTGCTCCTCCTATTTCTCCTCCTCTCCCCCTCCCCCTCCCCCTTCTCCTCCTCTCCTCCTCCTCCTCCTGCTTCTCATCCTCTCCTCCTCCTCCTCCTTCTGCCTCCTCTTCTCCTCCTCTTCTTCCTTCTCCTCCTCCTCTCCTCCTCCTCCTCTGCTCCTCCTCTTTCTCCTCCTCCTCTTCTTCCGTCTCATCCTCTCCTCCACCTCTCCTCCTTCTGGCTCCTCTCCTCCTCCTCCTCCTCTTTCTCTTCCTCTTCTCCTCCTCCTCTGCTCCTCCTCTTTCTCCTCCTCTCCTCCTCCTCTTCTTTCTCCTCCTCTCCTCCTCCTTTCCTCCTCCTCCTTCTTCTGCTTCTCCTCCTCTCATTCTCCTCCTTCTCTTTCTCTTCCTCCTCCTCCTCTCTTCCTCCTCTTCCTCCTCCTCTCCTCCTCCTACTTCTCCTTCTCCTCCTCTCCTCCTCGTCCTCCTTGTTCTCCATCCTCATCCTCATCCTCATCCTCATCATCCTGCTTTTCTATTCTCCAGAGCATTTGCAGGCAAGACGAAAAGCAGCGGATGGAAACGCTGCCATGAGATTTATTTATTTATTTATTTATTTATTTATTTATTTATTTATTTATTTATTTATTTATTTATTTATTTATTTATTTATTTATTTATTTATTTATTTATTTATTTATTTATTTATTTATTTATTACATTTATATCCCGCCCTTCTCCGCAGAGGACCCAGGGCGGCGCACAGGAGATTTTAAAATATACAAAATAGAAAATAGATAAATAATTTAAAATACATATTAAATAATCCCAGTCCTATGCTAAAACCAATTATTAAAAACCCAATTTAAAACTTTTCTAAAAGTCCCCATGGGAGGTTAGGCTAGGCCGGCTTGATGAAAAAAGTATGTCTTTAGACATTGGCGGAAGAGGCGGAGGTCGGTGATGGTCCGGAGTTCAGGGGGTAGGTCGTTCCAAAGGGCAGGGCCCGCCACAGAGAAGGCTCTTCCCCTGGGTGTCGCCAGTCGGCATTGTCCGGCCGACGGCACCCTGAGAAGGCCCTCTCTGTGGGAGCGGATCGGCCGAAGGGATGTATGGGGCAGAGAAGCAACCCAGAATCAAGGAGAAAATTCCTGACAGTGAGAACAATTAATCCGTGGAGCTGCTCCCCTCCAGAAGGTTTTTAAACAGGGGGTTGGACTAGAAGACCTCCAAGGTCCCTTCCCACTCTATTATTCTACATTCTATGAATTGGAGCGTAGGTGATGACAAGGGGGGGTGCAGGGTTCAAGCTACTTTGGAAATCCCCCACAGGAATGGTGCTCCCCTTTGCTCCTTCCTCCGCCTCCTGATTAAGAAATAATAATAATAATAATAATAATAATAATAATAATAATGATAATGATAATGATAATGATAATGATAATGATAATGATAATGATAATGATAATGATAATAATAATAATAATAATAATAATAATAAGAACAACAACAACAACAACAACAACAATAACAACAACAACAACAATAATAATAATAATAATAATAAATTTAATTTATAGACCGCTCCCTCTCCCCGGAGGGACTCGGGGCGGTGCACAGGGGAATTAAAAAACATACAAACATAAATACATCATAAATATCTAAAATCAGATTAAACAATTTACCCCTGCGCTAAAAAACCTAAAATCCTAAAAACTAAACCCCTTAAAAAGCCAATTAAAACAATTAATTCCTTCGGCCGATCCGCTCCCACAGAGAGGGCCTTCTCAGGGTCGGGCAATGCCGTCTGGCGACACCCAGGGGAAGAGCCTTCTCTGTGGCGGGCCCTGCCTTTGGAACGACCTACCCCCTGAATTGCGTACCATCTCGGACCTCCGCCTCTTCCGCCAGTGTCTGAAGACACATCTTTTTCACAACTTCCCGCTGGGGCTATTTTAGATAGTTTTAAATTGGGGTTTTAATTTGGTTTTAGCATAGGATTGTTTAATTTAATATGCTTTTAAATTTTGTATATTTTGTTTTATATTTTAAATTCCTGTGCGCCGCCCTGGGTCCCTCGTGGAGAAGGGCGGGATATAAATCGAATTAAAAATAAATAAATAAAATAAATAAAGAGCCATCAGGAATTCAGCATCCAAAGGATAGAAGGGGAACTCATGAAATTTGCAGATGACCCCAAGCTGCAGGGAATTGCTAATTCTTTGGAAGAAGCCGGCCTAGCCTAACCTCCCGTTGGGGCTATTTTAGATAGTTTTAAACTGGGGTTTTTAATTTGGTTTTAGCATAGGATTGGTTCTAGTAATTTAATATGCTTTTAAATGTTGTATATTTTGTCTTATATGCTTTTAAATTCCTGTGCGCCGCCCTGGGTCCCTCGTGGAGAAGGGTGGGATATAAATCGAATAAAAAAATAAAAAAAATAAAAATAAAATAAATTTATATATTCAGACTAAAAGACTGGAGGTAGATTAGGCCAGGCCGGAAAGTTATCGGCAAGGCCAATCGAGAAATTTCTTGGTAGGACCATGATTGGCACCAACGCTCTTCTAACAGATGCTGAAGTTCCACCCAACACCTTCAGCCACTTTTAATTGTGGCTCATTAACGAAGCCACAGCTGTCTGGATTAACTCAGCAACGCTAACTCATCATGTTTCGTGTAAGGTTATACAACATTTACTTTCGGAACAAGAGAGGGAAAAACGAAAGATTATGTTCCTTTTTCCCCAACATCTCAACCGTACACAGTTTTATTAACAAGTGGAACAGCTTGCCTCCAGAAGTTAAGGTAGCTTTACTTTATCACTGGAGGCTTTTAAGAAGAGGCTGCAGACTCATTTGGCTGGAATGGTATAGGGTCTCCTGCTTGAGCAGGGGGATGGACTAGAAGACCTCCAAGGTCCCTTCCAACTCTGTTATTCTGTAAGGGTCTCCTGCTTGAGCAGGGGGATGGACTAGAAGACCTCCAAGGTCCCTTCCAACTCTGTTATTCTGTAAGGGTCTCCTGCTTGACTAGAAGACCTCCGAGGTCCCTTCCAACTCTGTTAGTCTGTTAGGGTCTACTGCTTGAGCAGGGGGGTGGACTACTCTGTTATTCTGTAAGGGTCTCCTGCTTGACTAGAAGACCTCCGAGGTCCCTTCCAACTCTGTTAGTCTGTTAGGGTCTCCTGCTTGAGCAGGGGGATGGACTAGAAGACCTCCAAGGTCCCTTCCAACTCTGTTATTCTGTAAGGGTCTCCTGCTTGAGCAGGGGGATGGACTAGAAGACGTCCAAGGTCCCTTCCAACTCTGTTATTCTGTCATTCTGTAAGGGTCTCCTGCTTGAGCAGAGGGCTGGACTAGAAGACCTCCAAGGTCTCTTCCAACTCTTGTTATTCTGTCATTCTGTAAGGATCTCCTGCTTGAGCAGAGGGCTGGACTAGAAGACCTCCAAGACCGATAATCCAGGCTCATTCTACTAATTATTTATTTAATCAGTGTGTACTGGAGGAATTCCCTCCCACCCTTCCCCCAGTAAATAACTGGAGGAGTTCTCCTGCAGGAAAAAAGGAGGCACTTATATTTCTACATTTCAGAAAAGGAGGAGAAAATTATACAATCATGCATATGCATAGGTAACAGAAGATGTAAACATACATATTCATAATTGGCAAGTCTCGTGTTACTTCCCTCCCCTTCTACTGTTCTTGTCTCCAAGAAAGATTTATTGTCTTAATAGTTATGGTTTGATCAACACAATACAAAAAAGATGTGGAGACTCTAGAAAGAGTGCAGAGAAGAGCAAGAAAGAGGATGAGAGGCCTGGAGGGTGAAACATATGAAGAACGGTTGGAAGAACTGGGTATGTCTAGTTTGATGAAGAGAAGGACCAGGGGAGACATGAGAGCAGTCTTCCAGTATCTCAGGGGTTGCCCAAAGAAGAAGGAGTCAAGCTATTCTCCAAAGCACCTGAGGGCAGAACAAGAAGCAATGAGTGGAAACTAATAAAAGGAGAGAAGCAACCTAGAACTGAGGAGGAATTTCCTGACAGTGAGAACAATTAACCAGTGGAACAGAAATTGCCTCCAGAAGTTGTGAATGCTCCAAAACTGGAAGTTTTTAAGAAGAGATTGGACAACCATTTGTCTGAAATGATATTGAGTCTCCCTGCTTGGGCAGGGGGTTGGACTAGAAGACCTCCAAGGTCCCTTCCAACTCTTGTTATTCTCTAATTCTGTAAGGGTCTCCTGCTTGAGCAGGGGGCTGGACTAGAAGACCTCCAAGGTCCCTTCCAACTCTGTTTATTATGTCATCCCGTAAGGGTCTCCTGCTTGAGCAGGGGGTTGGACTAGAAGACCTCCAAGGTCCTTCCAACTCTGTTATTCTCTAATTCTGTAAGGGTCTCCTACTTGAGCAGGGGGTTGGACTAGAAGACCTCCAAGGTCCCTTCCAACTCTGTTATTCTCTAATTCCTGTAAGGGTCTCCTGCTTGGGCAGGGGGCTGGACTAGAAGACCTCCAAGGTCCCTTCCAACTCTTGTTATTCTGTAATTCTGTAAGGGTCTCCTGCTTGGGAAGGGGGCTGGACTAGAAGACCTCCAAGGTCCATTCCAACTCTGTTATTCTGTCATTCCGTAAGGGTCTCCTGCTTGAGCAGGGGGCTGGACTAGAAGACCTCCAAGGTCCCTTCCAACTTTTATTATTCTCTAATTCTGTAAGGGTCTCCTGCTAGGGCAGGGGGCTGGACTAGAAGATCTCCAAGGTCCTTCCAACTCTTGTTATTCTCTAATTCTGTAAGGGTCTCCTGCTTGAGCAGGGGGTTGGACTAGAAGACCTTCAAGGTCCCTTCCAACTTTTATTATCCTGTAATTCTGTAAGGGTCTTCTGCTTGGGCAGGGGGCTGGACTAGAAGACCTCCACGGTCCCTTCCAACTCTATTACTCTACAGTTCTATGTCGCTATAGAGGTTTTTGATAAAACTTATTGAAAAGTGAGCACTTTGAGGGTGCTTCAAGTAGCTTACAGGCAGTCCTCAACGTACGACCACCATTGAGCTCCCAATTTCTGTCCCTAAGCGAGACACTGGTTCAGTGAATTTGGTCCCATTTTTACCGCCTTTCCTGCTACAGTGGTTAAGGGAATTAAGTGCAGTTGTTAAGTGAGTCACACAATGAGAAGTGGGAACAAAGAGGAAAAATAACTATAGAAGTAGGGGAAAAGCAACTTCTAACTAACTTCCGTACAGATAAAAACATAAAATTAATGCAACGCTGAACTAGAATAAACCATAACAAATAGGACTCCTAGCATCCTACGCACCCCTGCAATTATCAAGCCCCACGGTTAACATTTCATTTTCTTTCTGTTTAAAAATATTAACCATAATTTAAGAAATTTTTTCTAAGTTAATCGAGGCTACATAAAGTCTTTTTTTTGTTCACCAAAAGCCGTCTGTTTCATTCCATCAGCCAACTCCGTCCATTTGATCCTCCGTTCTTCTATTGTATTGAAAAAGTTTTATTGAGTTTTACAAATTTTTTAGGTAGGGTAGGGTAAGGTGAGTTTAAAAAAATATTTTGAGAACTTTTACGTCGAGATCGTTGGCCCCCTCCGGGGCTTCTTAACAAAACTTAGATAATACATATTTCAATAGTACTACAAGGTGAAGAGAAGTGCATACATCATTGTAAATTCCAAATTCTATGCTAGCAATCGTGTACAAACATCCAAACAAAAGTTATACTGTATTAAAAAAAGTCATTTTTTAGATCTAAGTCTCTTAGCAATTGTGTCTTCTTGTTCTCCTCCCTGACCCCCAGTGGGCGGGGCCGTGGCCCCCTCCGCTCCTCCAGTTTCATCCCCCAGGATAGAGGAATATTTTTTAAGAAAGGCTTCCGCCTCAGCAACTGTTTTAATCCTTACTCTCCCTCCTTCCCAGAACACCAACATCCCTTCTGGCATCACCCACTTGAACCAAATCCCCTGGTTAAACAATTTTTTAGATAAGAAGGAATATTTCCTCCTCACCTCTCTAATCTTTTTCGGGACCTCCGTTCTTCTATTGTGGGGTTGTGCAGAAACCTCACTGCTGTTGTGTTGTCATAGATAAAAAAAAGTTGTGTGTTTTTTTTCCCCGCTCCACAACTGGTTTATCCATCAAACCTACGCGGAAATTCTCTGCTTCCATTGTACGTTCAGTTTTTAGAGTCAGTTTGGTCTCGTGGCTAAAAAAACCGGGAGACTGGGGGAAAGAGAGTGTCGGATTTTAATGGGAGTAGTGGTTAGCATTTACTCAATAATTGTTCTTTGACTCTTTTTTCATTATATAAACTCTGCTATTATTAGAAGTGTATGAGAAATATTGAGAATTAGGGATTTATAAGACCACTGTAAGATGTGTGTAAGACCTATCAGCTTGGGGTGAATGAGAGTAAAATTGGAGGAGGCATTAAACTCCTCAGTCTTGGTTCAATGCTTATGTGAATTATTGTTCAATAGAAATTTACAATTCAATACAATACAATACAATAGCAGAGTTGGAAGGGACCTTGGAGGTCTTCTAGTCCAACCCCCTGCGTGGGCAAGAACCTTATACCATTTCAGACAAATGGCTATCTAACATCTTTTTAAAGACTTCCAGGGTTGGGGCATTCACAACTTCTGGAGGCAAGCTGTTCCAGAGGTTAATTGTTCTTACTGTCAGGAAATTTCTCCTTAGTTCTAAGTTGCCTCTCTCCTTGATTAGTTTCCACCCATTGCTTCTTGTCCTGCCCCAGGTGCCTTGGAGAATAGTTTGACTCCCTCTTCTTTGTGGCACCCTCTGAGATATCGGAACACTGCTATCATGTCTCCCCTGGTCCTTCTCTTCATCAAACTAGACATACCCAGCTCCTGCAACCGTTCTTCATATGTTTTAGCCTCCAGTCCCCTAATCATCTTGGTTGCTCTTCTCTGCACTCTTTCCAGAGTCTCCACGTCTTTTCTACATCGTGGCGACCAAAACTGTATGCAGTATTCCAAGTGTGGCCTTACCAAGGCACTATACAGTGGCATTAACACTTCACGTGATCTAGATTCTATCCCTCTGTTTATGCAGCCTAGAACTGTGTTGGCTTTTTTGGCAGCTGCTGCACACTGCTGGCTCATATTTAAATGGTTGTCCACTAGGACTCCAAGATCCCTCTCACAGTTGCTACTATTGAGCAAGGTACCACCTATACTGTACCTGTGCATTTGGTTTTTCTTGCCTAAATGTAGGACCTTGCTAAATTAGGGATTTATAAGATGACTGTAAGATGTGTGTAAGACCTATCAGTTTGGGATGAATTAGAGTAAAATTGGAGGAGGCATTAAACTCCTCAGTCTTGGTTCAATGCTTATGTGAATTATTGTTCAATAGAAATTTATTTCAAGGGAAAATATATATATTAAGTTCGGAACGTTGAAACGCCACCCCCAGAACCCATCAGAGAAAATAAATAAGCAAAGGCAACAACGGAAAGAGGAGAGACGAGGAGGGAATGGAAGAAAGGGTAAAGTAGAGAAAGGAAGGGTGGGGAATTAAGAGCAGGAGAGAGGATAAGAAAGAAGAGAGGAGAGAAGGAGAGAGGAAAGAGAGGGGGGAAAGGGAGAAGAGAGGAGGAATGAGAGGAGGAAAGAAGAAGGCAGAGAAGGGAGCTTGAGAAAGTAGGAGTAAAGCTGTTGCAAAATAAGATGGAGACAAGGGTTGGCAAGAAAGCCATCCAAACTGTATCATACAGTATATATGTAAGAATGCGTCTAGAGATGAATGATGAATAGATAAATGTTAAATAGTATTTATAAGAATGTATATCAATGAATGTTTTTGAAATGAGAAAAATAATATTAAAAAGGACAGTTCAAAAAACAAACAAACCGGGAGACTGGGAGTTCTAGCCCCAGATTGGGCATGAAACCAGGACACCAGGTTCACTTAACGACCGTTGTGACTAAGTGAACGCCTGCAGCGATTCGCTTAACAGCCGTGTCACGAAAAGTCGTAAAACGGGGCCAAGCTCACTTAACAACCGTCTCACTTTGCAACGGAAAATGTTGGGCTCAGTGGTGGTCATAAGTCGAGGACTACCTGTCTATAAGCAGTTGAAAATTGTCAAGCCTGCAGCCCGCTTTTCTTGTGGGTCTTTGGCCTGCCGCACTTTCTATTATTCTGCTATGCGTTTTCTATGGTGGGAAAACGGGGTTGTAGAGAGTTAGACGATATGCAGCCATAACAACATTCTTTCTAGAAAGTCAAGGTCATCCTTTGTCTTTGCACCTCTCTACCTGACCGGAACTGGATGGGTGGAAGCTGCCAGCGTGGCAGTTGGGAGATTGGACCATGGGATGGACTGGTGGGTGTTGGGGGGGGGGGCAAGATCTTGAACTTTCAACTGGGTGAGGGAAACCGGGAAGCTTTCAGATTCGGGGTTTCCCCAGATGGGCCAACATGTCTCTCTTCATCAATGGGAACGTTGAGGAATCCTTTGCCTCGGGCTCTGATTTACTTTTGGATGCTATTTGGGACCCTGAAAATCTGTCTTTCTCCCTTCTCCTCAAACCAGGGCGGTGTCATATTTTTAAAGCCAGGGGAGAGAAATTGTTCATTTCTTAGTAGAATAAACCCAGCCATTAACTCTAATTGAATAGTCCATTCCATTTTTTTTTTTTTTTAAAGCCAGCCATTGTCCTAAAGAAGCACAAATAACAATTTTATGGTTTTTGGAGAGGCAGTAAGGGGGGAAAAATTGCAGCTGCATTTCTCCTTGAAGGAGAAGCTTTTGGGACAAAACAGCAGCCATTGGAGAAAATGCCGATATTATCCCACACTTAAGCCACAATCACACAGGAAGCGATTGAAGGATTGAAGGTAGCAAATGACACGGCCAGGAATTTTCTTCCCTTCAGAAAAGGGCTTCTCCCACGCAGATTATCACAGAAATCCCAAAGTCAGGCTCTACATTTAGGCAAGAAAAACGAAATGCACAGGGACAGTACAGGTGGTACCTTGCTCAATAGGAGCAACTGTGAGAGGGATCTTGGGGTCCTAGTGGACGACCATTGAAATAGGAGCCAGCTGTGGGCAGCAGCTGCCAAAAAAGCCAACCCAGTTCTAGGCTACATCAACAGAGGGATAGAATCAAGATCCCGTGAAGGGTTAATACCACTTTATAAGGCCTTGGGAAGGCCACACTTGGAATATTTCCATCCAGTTTTGGTCGCCACGATGTAAAAAAAGACATGGAGACTCTAGAAAGAGTGCAGAGAAGAGCAACAAAGAGGATTAGGGGACTGGAGGCTAAAACATATGAAGAACAGTTGCAGGAACTGGGTAGGTCTAGTTTAATGAAAAGAAGGACCAGGGGAGACATGATAGCAGTCTTCCAATATCTCAGGGGCTACCACAAAGAAGAGGGAGTCAAGCTATTCTCCAAGGCACCTGAGGGCAGAACAAGAA
Organism: Rhabdophis nuchalis; assembly: GCA_039707465.1. Taxonomy (NCBI): domain Eukaryota; kingdom Metazoa; phylum Chordata; class Lepidosauria; order Squamata; family Natricidae; genus Rhabdophis; species Rhabdophis nuchalis. Next base: position 5,489,716 of record CM077644.1, on the reverse strand, counting down.
GCAATGGGTGGAAACTAATCAAGGAGGGAAGCAACTGAAAAGAACTGAGGAGGAATTTCCTGACAGTGAGAACAATTAACCAGTGGAACAGAAGTTGCCTCCAGAAGTTGTGAATGCCCCAACACTGGAAGTCTTTAAGAAGAGATTGGACAACCATTTGTCGAAACGGTATAGGGCTTCCTGTCTAGGCAGGGGGTTGGACTAGAAGGCCTCCAAGGTCCTTTCCAACTCTGCTATTGTATTGTATTGTATTGAAATAGAAGGAGGGAGGGAGAAGAGAGGGAGGGATGGAGAAGGGAAGGGAGGAAGGAAAAGGAAGGGAGAAAGGAAGGAAAAGAAAGAAAGAAAGAAAGAAAGAAAGAAAGAAGTCTTTAAGAAGATGGTGGATAGCCATTTGTCTTAAATGGTATAGGGCTTCCTGCCTAGGCAGGGGGCTGGACTAGAAGACCTCCAAGGTCCCTTCCAACTCTGCTATTGTATTGTCTTGTATTATTATTGTAAATTGTTTTAATCTTTCATTTTTCCAGCGTGGACTTGGGGGTGGGGTGGGGGGGGGAAGTTACTTTTTCTCTCGTAAGAAAAGGGATACATGGGTTGGGATGGCGAGCTGACGCAGGTGGCATGCAGAGCCCTCTCTGTGGGCTCACCAGCCTCTCACCCCAGCCCAGCTCCACTGCGCACCTGGTCTTCGGGTCTGTGCCGCGCATGGTGCATGGCGGCAAGGTTCATGCATGGGGTGGTCGGGTGCATGCAGGGGGGGTGTCGCTTGCATTGAATTTGGGGGGCGTTTTAGCCACTCTGGGTTCAGAACCAGTGTTACAACTCTGGTCCCGTAACCAGTGTTTAGAAATAAATGCGGAATAGTGTAATTCACCGGACAGTAAAGAGATACGTTGCTTTAACCACAAACAAACTCTAAAACAGTGATAGTAAGAAAATAGTCTTTACTTTGTAGCAACTAAAATACTTCTTCCGACCAGTGAGACTAACTTCTCAAAACAATAACAGTCCTTCACCAAAACACAGAGTTATCTTACTGATGCAAAACGAATACTTCTTCTTTCTTCAGTCTTCAGCTTCAGCTCCTCAGCACAGGAATCAAAGGGAATCGAAAAAAGGGAACGAACTGTGATTCTGAGCTTGCTTATATGGTAGAGCTGAGACTCACAGCCAATCAGAATTCAAACACAGTTCTTAAAGCTACATCACTCCTTAAGAACAGAGGCTCATCTATATTGTCAACCCAATCTAAGGCTGAATATCCGAACAGGGCTGGCGTACCGCTCCAGTGCCCCATTTTGGCGTCCAGGTTGGTGCGGGAAACCTCCCAGTCTCCAAACTGGGTGTTGGGGCACAGTGCAAGGCCCACCCTCCTGTGTCTCATTTTGGCCCTGGAAAGCCTCCTGCACCAACCTGAAAGCCCAAAATGGCCGCCAGCGGGGGGGTGTGTGTTTGTGGCGCATGCGTGGGAGGGCGTGTCATGCCGGTGTGTGTGTGTGTGTGTGTGTGTGTGTGTGTGTGGCACAAAGATGGGACCAACGCTTCCAACGTCCTGCTCTTTTCCACAAGTAGTCCTCCATATACGGCCCCAATGGAGCCCAGCGTTTCTGTTGCTAAGCAAGACCTTTGTTTAGTGAGTTTCCCCCATTTTTACAACCCTTCTTGCCACGGCTGTTGGCTTTTTTTTAAAATTATACATATTTTCTATATTTTTAATATAAAAACAAGTAAAAACATTATTCATCTTCAGCTTTGTACAACATGGCCAGTGGTGGGTTTCAAATTTTTTTAGGACCTACTCTGTAGGTGTGGCCTATTTTGTGGGCGTGGCTTGGCAGTCATGTGATAGGGTGGGAGTGGCCACCTTTTAAAATGTGGTGAAACTCATTTAACAATGCTCTTGCTTAGCAACCAAAATTTTGGACTCAATTGTGATGATAAATTCTTTCTTTCTTTCTTTCTTTCTTTCTTTCTTTCTTTCTTTCTTTCTTTCTTTCTTTCTTTCTTTCTTTCTTTCCTTCCTTCCTTCCTTCCTTCCTTCCTTCCTTTCCTTCCCTTCCCTTTCCTTTCCTTTCCTTCCCATTGGGTCACTGGCAGTGGCGAGCCAGATTTATTTCCAGGTACGCCGGTTCTCTAAATTTCCCCAACCGGCTTTCGCGAGTAGGTGCGAGCCTGCAGAAACCCACCACTGAACATGGCGTTCGGTCATAAGTTCTGTGCATCGGTTCTTTAAAATTACAAACATAGTTATCAATTTTCCATCCAATATATGTATATCACCTTATTTTCCACATAGTAACAGCTAGTATTTATCAAAACCAGTCTTTTTCTATCGTCGTTCAATATATGGAAAGGTAGAACGTTCTCGATAAATTCCTGTTTTATGACATTATTCTCAATTATCTCTGGAAAATACTTTACTACTATAAACCAATTTCATTGTAATTTTATTACAATATTATTACAATGACAATAAAGATTATTATTATTATTAAACTATCATACCCATAATATTTTCTCCTTATAGGACCAAGAGTTTATCCAAATTTTCCATTATATATCTATCTATCTCATTAGTGGTCTAGCTAATATACAGAGTATCTTTCTAGAGTAACATAATCTCAATTTGTTACAATATCTACCAATCCTAACAGTTAATTTCTGTTTTTAAAAGTTCTTTTACATATTATGTCCCTTGGAGTTTTTTTTTCCAGCCATTGGTAAAACATATTCCATATTTTATAAAATTGTTCATCCTCTTGTTCTCTAATTTCAAATGTCAGTTTACTCATTTCTGCACAATCCATAATCTTGCGGATAATTTCCTCTTGAGAAGGTAGTTTCTCATTGCTCCAATTTTTTTGCAAATACAATTCTAGTTGCTGTTAAAACGTTCACAATCAAATATTTCATGTTTTTATCAAATGCTTCTGGGGTGATTCCAAGTTTTAAAAAGTTCAGGTTTAAAGTCTATGTGCTTGCATGTGATTTTCTACAGGCATATGTGGATCATAGTCCAATTTTATTTTTATTTCTTTATTTTATTTATTCGATTTATATACCGCGCCTTCTCCATTGAAATGGACCCAGGGCGGTGCACAGGAAATTAAAACCAACGAATAGTAAAACAATACAATAAATATGGATAAAAAGAATTAAATAGGAGCCTGTGCTAAAATTGCCACTAAAAACCCAACAGCCATTTACCTATTGGGCAGAAATACGTAAATAACTTTTAGCCTCCCTTGCCACGGCTGTTAAGTGGCTCCCTGCTGTTGTTCAATTGGCATCACAGTCGTTAAGCGAGTCGGGCTTATCGGAAGGTCGCTAAAAAGGGGAATCGCACAACCTCAGGACGTTGCAACCGCCGTAAATGCAAGTCATCCATCAAACTCAGCGTCCGAGTCTTGTTCGCATCGTAAGTGTGAAAACGGGCCCTCCCGGTTTTCACTTTTTTCGTTGCCGTTGTAACTTTGAGCGGCCACTAAATGAGCTGTTGTAAGTTGAGGACTACCTACACTGCCCCCCCCCCACCTCTCGTTGCCTTCTTTCCTGCGTCCTGTAGTAGCCTGTAGTATAAATTGAGTTTGTTTTAATAGGGATTGTAGGAAATAGTATTAAGCAGTGGTGGGTTTCAAATTTTTTAGAACCTACTCTGTAGGCGTGGCCTATTTTGTGGGCGTGGCTTGGCAGTCATGTGACAGGGTGGGTGTGGCCACCTTTTAAAATGTGGTGAAACTCATTTAACAACGCTCTTGCTTAGCAACCAAAATTTTGGACTCAATTGTGATGATAAATTCATTCTTTCTTTCTTTCTTTCTTTCTTTCTTTCTTTCTTTCTTTCTTTCTTTCTTTCTTTCTTTCTTTCTTTCTTTCTTTCTTTCTTTCTTTCTTTCCTTCTTCCTTCCTTCCTTCCTTCCTTTCCTTCCCGTTGGGTCACTGGCAGCGGCGGGCCAGACTTACTTCTGGGTCCGCCAGTGGAACCCTCTCTCACCGGTTCTCTAAATTTCACCAACCGGTTCTCGCGAGTATGTGCAAGCCTGCAGAAACCCACCACTGGTATTAAGGGTTTTAAAGGTGTTAACATTTTAAAATTTTAGTGCAGGGTAAATTATTTAATTCGATTTTAAATATTGTATTGTTGTTTTATTTATAGATATGTTTTTTAAAGTCCTGTGCACCGCCCCGAGTCCCTTCGGGGAGAGGGGGCGGTCTATAAATCAAATAAATAAAAATAAATCAATCAATCCTCTTCTCTCTTTTTTCTTTTTCCTGCACTTTTTTAAAAAAAATGTTTTGTTTTTTATTGTAAATTAGTAACAGAAAAAAGAACATAAATAAGACATGGACAAGACAAAGCAAAACTACACAGATACAACTGGGAGTAACCCACCCCCTATATGTACACAGGATTTTTAGTTAATGGGATTTTAGCACAGGAATTAATTTAATCTGTTTTAATTTGCTATGTATTTTGTATATTTATTGTTTTTATTCTCCCTATGCACCACCCCGAGTCCCTGTGGGGAGAGGGAGCGGTCAATAAATTTAGCTATTATTAGCTATTAGTTACCGAGTAGCATCGTATACCGTCTTACTACATTCCTAGATATTCCAGCTATTTCTATTTGTCTATATCTTACATTTATCAATTCCCCTTAACTGCCACTGCTCCATACATTCATTTTATGTACTTTTTTATTTCCATTTTCCCTGCATTTTGTTTTCATCCAAGAACTGGATGTAAATTTTATTCCGAAGAAGAACCGAAAGAAGCGACACAAAACGCATGTTGTGCATGTTGTTATTATTTTTTTAACTTTGCTGTCCTTTGTTCCTGACTTCTTTTGAACCCGGGATCCAAGCGCATCGGAGGCAGGGAGCTTCCGTACCAATTAAGGCACGCCAGCCAAACATTTTACAAGATAGAGCGAAGAAAATATCCAAAGAGAAATATTGATGCTGCTGCTCTCATCTTTTTTTATCTCTCTCTCTCTCTCTCTCTCTCTCTCTCTCTCTCTCTCTCTCTCTCTCTCTCTCTCTCTCTCTCTCTTTTTTTTTTTTCCAGATACCCAGGTTTGCAAACCAGAATTTTCCTGAAATGGATTTGTGATGAGAAAGCCACAAAGGGTGTCAAATTTTATAAGGCCTTGGCAAAACCACACGTAGAATAAAGCATATGGTTTTGGTTGCCAAGTTATTTTAAAAGATGTGGAGACTCTGGAAAGAGTGCAGAGAAGAGCAACAAAGAGGATTAGGAGACTGGAGACTAAAACATAGGAAGAACGGTTGCAGGAACTGGGTAGGTCTAGTTTAATAAAAAGAAGGACCAGGGAGACATGATAGCAGTGTTCCGATATCTCAGAGGGTGCCACAAAGAAGAGGGTCAAACTATTCTCCAAGGCACCTGAGGGCAGGACAAGAAGCAATGGGTGGAAACTAATCAAGGAGAGAAGCAACTTAGAACTGAGGAGAAATTTTCTGACAGTTAGAACAATTAAACAGTGGAACAGAAATTGCCTCCAGAAGTTGTGAATGCTCCAACACTGGAAGTCTTCAAGAAGACGTTGGATCACCATTTGTCCGAAGTGGTGTAGGGTTTCCTGCCTAGGCAGGAGGTTGGACTAGAAGACCTCCAAGGTCCCTTCCAACTCTGCTATTGTATTGTATTGAAATAGGAGGGAGGAAGAAGAGAGGGAGGGATGGAGAAGGGAAGGGAGGAAGGAAAAGGAAGGGATAAAGGAAGGAAGGAAGGAAGGAAGAGAAAGAAAGAAAGAAGGAAGGAAGGAAGGTACGAAAGAAGGAAGGAAGGAAGGAAGGAAGGAAGGAAGGAAGGAAAGAAAGAAGTCTTTAAGAAGACGTTGGATCACCATTTGTCCGAAGTGGTGTAGGCTTTCCTGCCTAAGCAGGAGGTTGGACTAGAAGACCTCCAAGGTCCCTTCCAACTCTGCTATTGTATTGTATTGAAATAGAAGGAGGGAGGGAGAAGAGAGGGAGGGATGGAGAAGGGAAGGGAGGAAGGAAAAGGAAGGGAGGAAGGAAGGAAGGAAGAGAAAGAAGGAAGGAAGGAAGGAAGGAAGGAAGGAAGGAAGGAAGGAAGGAAGGAAGGAAAGAAAGAAGTCTTTAAGAAGACATTGGATCACCATTTGTCCAAAGTGGTGTAGGCTTTCCTGCCTAAGCTGGAGGCTGGACTAGAAGACCTCCAAAGTCCCTTCCAACTCTGCTATTCTATTCGAAAAGGCTGCTTTTTCTGTGAATTGGCATGTGAAAATTCAAATACTTCGGATTGATTCATCAAACTATGGATCAGGGGGAGAAAGGAATCCCCAGAAGAGTTGATGTGAGATTATCGATTGTTAGCATGGCCCATGGTGAGAACATTTTCCTCCCTGATTGGCACCTCGCAGAGAAATCCATGCTTAAAACTAACCTTCCCTCCTTTGACACTTTTTTTTCCCTCTGAAATTTGGATCCGTCCCAAAAAGGCTGCCTCTCTCAGAAGGAGATGAATGCACAGTAATTATATTTTCAAACACCCTTAAGATTTCGCATCTGAACTCCCATCTAGCTGGCTCTATTAGGAAAATATATATAATCTGCTGCCTTTTGGCGGCTATCAAAACCAATCTCTTTGATTTACATGAGGCCAAGATTGTATATATATAGAGAGATATATATTTTGGAAACCTTTGGGGAAAACGACGACTGATTTAAAATCTCTGCAGTTTGCAAACTGGCTCATTTTCGTTTGCCGTTCCCATTTGGGGGATGGGTGGCATCTGGCCAGAGGGGATATTCAGCTGGTTCACACCGGTTCACCCGAACTGTTAGCAACTCTGGGTTCAGAACCAGTGTCACAACTCTGGTCCCTTAACCAGTGTTAGCAAATGAATGCGGAATAGTGTAATTCACCGGACAGTAAAGATACGTTGCTGTAAACCACAAACAAACTCTAAAACAGGGATAGTAAGAAAATAAATAGTCTTTACTTTGTAGCAACTAAAATGCTTCTTCTGACTAACTTCTCAAACAATGATAACAGTCCTACATCAAACAAAGTTTATCTTACAGTGATGCAAACCAAACCTCCTCCTCCTTCTTCAGTGGCAATCAGGAAAAACACGGGATCACAAGGAATCGAACAGGGAATGAGCTGCATTCCTGACCTTGATGGACAACCATTTAAATATGGACAACCATTGAAATATGAGCCAGCCGTGTGCAGCAGCTGCCAAAAAAGCCAACACAGTTCTAGGCTGCATAAACAGAGGGATAGAAACTAGATCACGTGAAGTGTTAATGCCACTGTATGGTGCCTTGGTAAGGCCACACTTGGAATACTGCATACGGTTTTGGTCGCCACGATGTAGAAAAGACGTGGAGACTCTGGAAAGAGTGCAGAGAAGAGCAACCAAGATGATTAGGGAACTGGAGACTAGAACATATGAAGAACGGCTGCAGGAGCTGGGGAGGTCTAGTTTGATGAAGAGAAGGACCAGGGGAGACATGATAGCAGTGTTCCGATATCTCAGAGGGTGCCACAAAGAAGAGGGAGCCAAACTATTCTCCAAGGCACCTGGGGGCAGGACAAGAAGCAATGGGTGAAAACTAATCAAGGAGAGAAGCAACTTAGAACTAAGGAGAAATTTCCTGACAGTTAGAACAATTAACCTCTGGAACAGCTTGCCTCCAGAAGTTGTGAATGCCCCAACCCTGGAAGCCTTTAAAAAAATGTTAGATAGCCATTTGTCTGAAATGGTATAAGGTTCCTGCCCACGCAGGGGGTTGGACTAGAAGACCTACGAGGTCCCTTCCAACTCTGCTATTGTATTGTATTGTATTGCATTATATAGTATAATACTAGGACTCCAAGATCCCTTTCACAGTTGCTCCTATTGAGCAAGGCACCACCTATACTGTCCCTGGGCATTTGGTTTTTCTTGCCTAAATGTAGAACCTTCCTCTTTTCACCATTTTATATAATTATAGTGTAGTTCCCAAATTATACTATGAAGACGGGTGAAAATTCGGTCCGTGTTGCCCCTACGGGGATGAGACCCGGTCATGTGAATTTATCTAATCTCAACAGAAGGGGAAAGAAGAGGCTTCCTCAGCCAAATTGGCTGGAATGGGCAGATCGAGGGTTAATCGTGATTAAATTTTAATTTCTTTTCTGCTCGAGTAATCAGCACGTTATTATAATGTACACCCGTTCCGCTAATTGCATGTCAGAGGCCACGTCGTCCCGTCTTCTTCCTCCTCGTTGCAGTCGGGGGGAATTGGAAAGGTAATAATTACGGACGAGGTGCCCGACCGGGCTGTGTCATCATTATTATGATGGCTGGTCGCCCAACCAGACAGATGTTGAGACTGGATTCGGCATTTTGTGTCTACCTGGCGAGTCCTCCCCAAGGACTGGGGGATGGGAGGAGGTTGAAATAGAATAGAGCTGGAATGTTTCGATTATTATGGATATTAGAATAGAATAGAATAGAATAATGTAGACTATAGTAGAATAGATAGAATAGAATAGTAAAATAAAGTAAAGTAGAATAGAATAGAATAGAATAATGTAGACTATAGTAGAATAGACAGAATAGAATGGTAAAATAAAGTAAAGTAGAATAGAATAGAATAGATAGAATAGAATAGTAAATAGAGTAGAGTAGAGTAGAATAGAATAGAATAGAGTAAAGTAGAGTAGAATAGATAAGAGTCGAATAAAGTAGAATGGAGCAGAGTAGAATAGATAGAATAGAATAGTAAAATAGAGTAGAGTAGAGTAGAATAGATTAATAGAGTAGAGTAGAATAGATAGAGTAGAGTGAAATAGATAGAGTAGAATAGTAAAATAGGGAAATGTAGAGTAGAAAGGGAACAGAACAGAACAGAATAGAATAGATAGAATAGAATAGATAGAATAGAATAGTAAAATAGAGTAGAGTAGAGTAGAATAGAATAGATAGAGTAGAGTAGAATAGAATAGTAAAATAGAGTAGTGTATAGAATAGAACAGAACAGTGGAATAGAATAGAATAGAGTAGAGTAGAGTAGAGTAGAGTAGAGTAGAGTATGGTAGGGTAGGGTAGGGTAGGGAAGGGTAGGGTAGGGTAGAACAGAACAATAGAGTAGAGTAGAGTAGAGTAGAGTAGAGTAGAGTAGAGTAGAGTAGAGTAGAGTAATGGAGTTGGAAGGGAGCTTGGAAGTCTTCTAGTCCCCCCCACTCCCTGCACAAGCAGGAGAACCTATACCAGTGGTAGGCAAACTCATTAGTCAAAAGAGCCAAATATCAACAAAAGCTCGATTGAAATTTCTTTTGAGAGCCGGAAGGTGTGGCCTGTTTTGAGGGCGTGGCTCAGCGGTCATGTGACCGGATGGGCGTGGCCAACTTGGAAACTGTGGTGAAACTCACTTAACAACGGTCTTGCTTAGCAACCAAAATTTTGAGTTCAATTGTGGTCATAAGTTCTCTCATCTCTCTCCAACTTTCTTTTCTTTCTTCCCTTCTTTCTCTTTCTCTCTCTTTCTGTTTCTCTCTGTCTCTCTGAGTCTGTCTATCTGTCTGTCTCTCTCTGTGGCTCTTTATCTCTCCCTCCCTCCCTGTCTCTTTCTGTCATTCTCTGTGTCTCTCTCTGTCTCTCTGCCCTCCCTTCTTCTCTGTCTGTCTGTCTCTGTGGCTCTTTGCCTTCTTCCCTCCCTCTCTCCCTCCCTCCCTGTCTCTTTCTGTCATTCTCTGTGTCTCTCTCTGTCTCTCTGCCCTCCCTTCTTCTCTGTCTGTCTGTCTCTGTGGCTCTTTGCCTCCTTCCCTCCCTCCCTACCTGTCTCTCTCTGTTTCTCCCTCCCTCCTTTCCCCCCCCCCCTCTCTCTCTTTGTATCTGTCAGACCCTGATTCCCTCCGTCCGTCTCTCTCTCGCTCTGTGCCTCTCTGTGTCTGTCTGTCACTGTCCACAAAATACCGCGTGGAGGAGCGGCGGGCTCTGTGGTGACGGCGAGGCCTTCCGCTGGGGGAGGGGTGTCCCCTTCACGTTCCTCGTCTCCCCGGATGCCGCCTGGAACCATCAGCAGCCGCGCAGACTTGCCGCTTTTCCATTCCGCGCAAAAGATAGGCGCGTGCAATTATAACGCAAGTTTCCACCGCTACGAACTCTCCAAGATTGTAATTGGGCGGGGCATGCGCGCGCCTATCTTTTGCACGGCATGGAAAAGCGGCAAGTCTCTGCATGGCTGTGGATGGCTCCGGACGGCATTCGGGGAGATGAGGAACGTGAAGGGGACCTCGCGGACCTCTTTCTTTCTTTCTTTCTTTCTTTCTTTCTTTCTTTCTTTCTTTCTTTCTTTCTTTCTTTCTTTCTTTCTTTATCTCTCTCTCCCACTTTCTTTTTCTTTCTGTTTTTCTTTCTCTCTTTTTCTTTTTGTCTCTCTCTGTCAATCTCTTTATCTGTCTCTCTCTCCTCCCTCCACCCATCTATCATTCTGTGTGTGTGTGTGTGTGTGCCTCTCTCTCTCTGATTCCCTCTCTCCCTCCCTCTCTCTCTCTGTCTCTCTGTTTGTCTCTTCCTCCCCCCCCCTCTGTCTCTCTCTGTATGTAAGTCTCTCCTTCCCTCTCTCCCTCCCCCCCCCCCGGAAGCAGTGGAAAGCCCGGCACACTGGCCGGAGAGCACACGGCCGCCGCCTCCCTCAGCGAGCGGGCGGGGAGAGCACCCGAGGCCGCGGCCATCCAAGCACCGCGGAGGCTGTCCGGGTGCTGCACGCCCACCTCGATCCCAGCCTCACGTGGCGGCCAGTCCCGGAAAGCACGGCACGGCGGCCTCCGCAGGCGGCTGTTGCTGCTGCTGTCCCCGAGCCCTGCAACATGTAGCTCCTGCCGTCCGAGCGCACGTTTCCACCAGGTCCCTCTTTGGCCCCTCAGGTCCGGCTCTTCCTCTCTCTCCCCCTCCGCCCGGAGGCAGCGGAGGGCCCAGCAGCAGAGCACCCGGGGCTGCGGCTGTGCCCGAGCCATCCGGGTGCCAGGCACCCGCCTCCCTGGGCGCACGGCGCACGGACAGCTCCGGCGCAGCCCCGGGCGCTCTTTTCTGTCTCCCAGACAGCGCTGGGGGTGAGCTGAGTAGCCTGCTCTTGGAAGTGGTGGCTGTGGCCGATGGGCTTGGTCCTGGCCTCTCGTTCTGTCTGCCCGGGAGACAGAGTCCAGGGAGGAAGATAATGGCCATTTTGGAGACGTGTCCAGCGCCTTCCACTCGCACCCGCAGCAGCAGCACCCGTCACTCCCCGTTGCCTTCGGAGGCAAAGGAGACAACCGCTCCTCTTGGTGGGGTGGCCGTGCTCGTGTGCTCTGGCCCTAAGCCTCATGTCCCCCCTGCAGGGCCAAGCCTGGCTCACCTGCGCTGGGAGGACTTCCTGGGTCTCCCCCAAGGGAGGCGGGCGCGCAGCGGCCGGATGGCTCCGGTGAAGCTGCAACCCCGGGCGCTCCCCCCCACCCGTTCGCTCGCGGGGGGGTGGAGGGAGAGAGGAAGAGCCACACCGAGGGGCCAAAGAGCCACTCGTGGCTCGCGAGCCGCGGTTTGCCGACCACTGACCTATACTATTTGAGAAATTGGAACAATTTAAAGTAGCAGAATTCAGGTATCTTACCTCTTCTTATATCCTGATTAAGGGGCTGGAGACTAAAACATACGATGAACTGTTGTAGGAACTGGGCCTGGCTGGTCTAGAGAAGAACCAGGGGAGACAGGAGAGCATCTTCCAATTATTGGAGGGGCTGCCCCAGAGAGGAGGAAGGGGTCAAGCTATTCTCCAAAGCCCCTGAAGGCCAGACAAGGAAGAATGGATGGAAACTGACCAAGAAGAGATTCAACCTGGAAATAAGGAGAACATTTCTGACAGTGAGAACCATCCACCCATGGAAGAGAAGTTGCCTTTGGAACTTGTGGGGGCTTCATCCCTGGAGGCTTTCAAGAAGAGACTGGACTGCCCTCAGTCAGAAATGGTGTAGGGTCTCCTCTTTCTGTGTGGGGGGTTGGACTAGATGACCTCCAAGGTCCCTTCCAACTCTGCCAATCTGTGAAATGTGGTTCTTATCTTTCCATGAATGCATCACCCAAAGAGTAGCAAATCCAAGGAGCATCCTAGGAGAGGCCACGACTAAATAGCAGAAACGTGGAGTCCAACGTCTCACCGTTAACTGTTATTAAGACTGGAAAGAGAAGACTTCTGTTCCTTATTCCAGGGATCTCCAACCTTGGCAACTTTAGGTCTGAAGGACTTCAGCTCCCAGAATACTCCAGCCAGCTTTGCTGGCTGGAGTATTCTGGGAGCTGAAGTCCTTCAGACTTAAAGTTGCCAAGGTTGGAGACCCCTGGGTTAGAGTTGTTGAGCTTTGCTGGCTGGAGAAGTCTGGGAGCTGAAGTCCTTCAGACTTAAAGTTGCAAAGGTTGGAGACCCCTGGGTTAGAGTTGTTGAGCTTTGCTGGCTGGAGAAGTCTGGGAGCTGAAGTCCTTCAGACTTAAAGTTGCAAAGGTTGGAGACCCCTGGGTTAGAGTTGTTGAGCTTTGCTGGCTGGAGAATTCTGGGAGCTGAAGTCCTTCAGACTTAAAGTTGCAAAGGTTGGAGACCCCTGGGTTAGAGTTGTTGAGCTTTGCTGGCTGGAGTATTCTGGGAGCTGAAGTCCTTCAGACTTAAAGTTGCAAAGGCTGGAGACCCCTGGGTTAGAGTTGTTGAGCTTTGCTGGCTGGAGAATTCTGGGAGCTGAAGTCCTTCAGACTTAAAGTTGCAAAGGCTGGAGACCCCTGGGTTAGAGTTGTTGAGCTTTGCTGGCTGGAGAATTCTGGGAGCTGAAGTCCTTCAGACTTAAAGTTGCAAAGGCTGGAGACCCCTGGGTTAGAGTTGTTGAGCTTTGCTGGCTGGAGAAGTCTGGGAGCTGAAGTCCTTCAGACTTAAAGTTGCAAAGGTTGGAGACCCCTGGGTTAGAGTTGTTGAGCTTTGCTGGCTGGAGAATTCTGGGAGCTGAAATCCATCAGACTTAAAGTTGCCAAGGTTGGAGACCCCTGGGTTAGAGTTGTTGAGCTTTGCTGGCTGGAGAAGTCTGGGAGCTGAAGTCCTTCAGACTTAAAGTTGCCAAGGTTGGAGACCCCTGGGTTAGAGTTGTTGAGCTTTGCTGGCTGGAGAAGTCTGGGAGCTGAAGTCCTTCAGACTTAAAGTTGCAAAGGTTGGAGACCCCTGGGTTAGAGTTGTTGAGCTTTGCTGGCTGGAGAAGTCTGGGAGCTGAGGTCCTTCAGACTTAAAGTTGCAAAGGTTGGAGACCCCTGGGTTAGAGTTGTTGAGCTTTGCTGGCTGGAGAATTCTGGGAGCTGAAGTCCTTCAGACTTAAAGTTGCAAAGGTTGGAGACCCCTGGGTTAGAGTTGTTGAGCTTTGCTGGCTGGAGTATTCTGGGAGCTGAAATCCATCAGACTTAAAGTTGCCAAGGTTGGAGACCCCTGGGTTAGAGTTGTTGAGCTTTGCTGGCTGGAGAAGTCTGGGAGCTGAAGTCCTTCAGACTTAAAGTTGCCAAGGTTGGAGACCCCTGGGTTAGAGTTGTTGAGCTTTGCTGGCTGGAGAAGTCTGGGAGCTGAAGTCCTTCAGACTTAAAGTTGCAAAGGTTGGAGACCCCTGGGTTAGAGTTGTTGAGCTTTGCTGGCTGGAGAAGTCTGGGAGCTGAGGTCCTTCAGACTTAAAGTTGCAAAGGTTGGAGACCCCTGGGTTAGAGTTGTTGAGCTTTGCTGGCTGGAGAATTCTGGGAGCTGAAGTCCTTCAGACTTAAAGTTGCAAAGGTTGGAGACCCCTGGGTTAGAGTTGTTGAGCTTTGCTGGCTGGAGTATTCTGGGAGCTGAAGTCCTTCAGACTTAAAGTTGCAAAGGCTGGAGACCCCTGGGTTAGAGTTGTTGAGCTTTGCTGGCTGGAGAATTCTGGGAGCTGAAGTCCTTCAGACTTAAAGTTGCAAAGGCTGGAGACCCCTGGGTTAGAGTTGTTGAGCTTTGCTGGCTGGAGAATTCTGGGAGCTGAAGTCCTTCAGACTTAAAGTTGCAAAGGCTGGAGACCCCTGGGTTAGAGTTGTTGAGCTTTGCTGGCTGGAGAATTCTGGGAGCTGAAGTCCTTCAGACTTAAAGTTGCAAAGGCTGGAGACCCCTGGGTTAGAGTTGTTGAGCTTTGCTGGCTGGAGAATTCTGGGAGCTGAAGTCCTTCAGACTTAAAGTTGCAAAGGCTGGAGACCCCTGGGTTAGAGTTGTTGAGCTTTGCTGGCTGGAGAATTCTGGGAGCTGAAGTCCTTCAGACTTAAAGTTGCAAAGGCTGGAGACCCCTGGGTTAGAGTTGTTGAGCTTTGCTGGCTGGAGAAGTCTGGGAGCTGAAGTCCTTCAGACTTAAAGTTGCAAAGGTTGGAGACCCCTGGGTTAGAGTTGTTGAGCTTTGCTGGCTGGAGAATTCTGGGAGCTGAAATCCATCAGACTTAAAGTTGCCAAGGTTGGAGACCCCTGGGTTAGAGTTGTTGAGCTTTGCTGGCTGGAGAAGTCTGGGAGCTGAAGTCCTTCAGACTTAAAGTTGCCAAGGTTGGAGACCCCTGGGTTAGAGTTGTTGAGCTTTGCTGGCTGGAGAAGTCTGGGAGCTGAAGTCCTTCAGACTTAAAGTTGCAAAGGTTGGAGACCCCTGGGTTAGAGTTGTTGAGCTTTGCTGGCTGGAGAAGTCTGGGAGCTGAGGTCCTTCAGACTTAAAGTTGCAAAGGTTGGAGACCCCTGGGTTAGAGTTGTTGAGCTTTGCTGGCTGGAGAATTCTGGGAGCTGAAGTCCTTCAGACTTAAAGTTGCAAAGGTTGGAGACCCCTGGGTTAGAGTTGTTGAGCTTTGCTGGCTGGAGTATTCTGGGAGCTGAAGTCCTTCAGACTTAAAGTTGCAAAGGCTGGAGACCCCTGGGTTAGAGTTGTTGAGCTTTGCTGGCTGGAGAATTCTGGGAGCTGAAGTCCTTCAGACTTAAAGTTGCAAAGGCTGGAGACCCCTGGGTTAGAGTTGTTGAGCTTTGCTGGCTGGAGAATTCTGGGAGCTGAAGTCCTTCAGACTTAAAGTTGCAAAGGCTGGAGACCCCTGGGTTAGAGTTGTTGAGCTTTGCTGGCTGGAGAATTCTGGGAGCTGAAGTCCTTCAGACTTAAAGTTGCAAAGGCTGGAGACCCCTGGGTTAGAGTTGTTGAGCTTTGCTGGCTGGAGAAGTCTGGGAGCTGAAGTCCTTCAGACTTAATGTTGCAAAGGTTGGAGACCCCTGGGTTAGAGTTGTTGAGCTTTGCTGGCTGGAGAATTCTGGGAGCTGAAGTCCTTCAGACTTAAAGTTGCCAAGGTTGGAGACCCCTGGGTTAGAGTTGTTGAGCTTTGCTGGCTGGAGTATTCTGGGAGCTGAAGTCCTTCAGACTTAAAGTTGCAAAGGCTGGAGACCCCTGGGTTAGAGTTGTTGAGCTTTGCTGGCTGGAGAATTCTGGGAGCTGAAGTCCTTCAGACTTAAAGTTGCAAAGGTTGGAGACCCCTGGGTTAGAGTTGTTGAGCTTTGCTGGCTGGAGAAGTCTGGGAGCTGAAGTCCTTCAGACTTAAAGTTGCCAAGGTTGGAGACCCCTGGGTTAGAGTTGTTGAGCTTTGCTGGCTGGAGAAGTCTGGGAGCTGAAGTCCTTCAGACTTAAAGTTGCAAAGGCTGGAGACCCCTGGGTTAGAGTTGTTGAGCTTTGCTGGCTGGAGAATTCTGGGAGCTGAAGTCCTTCAGACTTAAAGTTGCAAAGGCTGGAGACCCCTGGGTTAGAGTTGTTGAGCTTTGCTGGCTGGAGAATTCTGGGAGCTGAAGTCCTTCAGACTTAAAGTTGCAAAGGCTGGAGACCCCTGGGTTAGAGTTGTTGAGCTTTGCTGGCTGGAGAAGTCTGGGAGCTGAAGTCCTTCAGACTTAAAGTTGCAAAGGTTGGGGACCCCTGGGTTAGAGTTGTTGAGCTTTGCTGGCTGGAGAATTCTGGGAGCTGAAGTCCTTCAGACTTAAAGTTGCCAAGGTTGGAGACCCCTGGGTTAGAGTTGTTGAGCTTTGCTGGCTGGAGTATTCTGGGAGCTGAAGTCCTTCAGACTTAAATTTGCAAAGGTTGGAGACCCCTGGGTTAGAGTTGTTGAGCTTTGCTGGCTGGAGAATTCTGGGAGCTGAAGTCCTTCAGACTTAAAGTTGCAAAGGTTGGAGACCCCTGGGTTAGAGTTGTTGAGCTTTGCTGGCTGGAGAAGTCTGGGAGCTGAAGTCCTTCAGACTTAAAGTTGCAAAGGTTGGAGACCCCTGGGTTAGAGTTGTTGAGCTTTGCTGGCTGGAGAAGTCTGGGAGCTGAAGTCCTTCAGACTTAAAGTTGCAAAGGTTGGAGACCCCTGGGTTAGAGTTGTTGAGCTTTGCTGGCTGGAGAAGTCTGGGAGCTGAAGTCCTTCAGACTTAAAGTTGCAAAGGTTGGAGACCCCTGGGTTAGAGTTGTTGAGCTTTGCTGGCTGGAGAAGTCTGGGAGCTGAAGTCCTTCAGACTTAAAGTTGCCAAGGTTGGAGACCCCTGCCTTATTCTATTTTGTTGGTTAAATGCCACCTGCATGTGGCCAAGATATAATTGTAGAGGCAATTCCCCATTTGTCTGGTCCCAACTGGCTAGGAAAATCAATGGCAGGTTTGGGCACCAATGAGATTGTGACATGGAAAAAAGGAGGGTGGGGCCTCTCTCTGGACTTTGTTGATGTTGATGTTGATGTTGTTGATGTTGATGTTGTTGTTGTTGTTGATGTTGATGTTGTTGTGACTTTGCTGGGGAGGCCTTCATCCCAGGCTGACCCTTGTTCCTCCCCCTATCCCCCCCCCCACTCCGGGACCACTTTCAAGGGACTTGAACTCCAATCCTGGAAGGGATGTCTGCTTAAGGACCGTTGCGAAATTGCAGCCTGCGCCATGCGCTTGTGATCATTTCTGCCCCAGTGGCTCTCCCAGTCCTCGCCCAGACTTGTGTCAGTTAATTAGTATTTTACTCGGAGGATTATATTTTACAAGGGGGACATTTAGTGAAACAATTCTGCTGATGTCTCAAGCGCCCTGAGCTCCTAGCCCTTGAAATGAGAATTTAGCCAGGCATAACTACTTCTCTCTGCCCTCCCTCCTTTTCTCTTTCTTTTTCCTTCCCTCCCTCTTTCTCTCTCTCCCTCTATCTTCCCCTCTCTCTCTTTCTCTCCCTCCTTCTCTTTCTCTCTCTTTCCCTCTCTCCTATCCCCTCTCTTTCTCTCTCCCCCCTCTCCTTTTCTCTCTCTATCCCTCTCTTTCTCTCTCTCCCCCTCTCTTTCTCTTTCTTTTTTCCCTCCCTCCCTCTCTTTCTATCTTCCTCTCTCTTTCTCTCCCTCCTTCTCTTTCTCTCTCTTTCCCTCTCTCTCTTTCCCTCTCTCCTCTTTCTCTCTCCCGCTCTCTTTCACTCTTCCCCCCTCTCCTTTTCTCTCTCTATCCCTCTTTCTCTCTCCCCCCTCTCTTTCTCTTTCTTTTTCCCTCCCTCCCTCTCTCTTTCTTTCTATCTTCCACTCTCTTTTTCTCCCTCCTTCTCTTTCTCTCCCTCCCTCTCTTTTTCTTTCTCTTTTTCTTTCGCTCTTTCTCTCCTTCTCTCTCTCTCCCTTTCTCTCTTTCTCTTTCTGTCTCCCTCTTTTTCTCTCCCTTTTCTCCCACCTTCTCTCTCTTTCTCTCTTTCCCTCTCTCCCTTTCTCTCCCTTTCTCTCTTTATCTATCTCTCCCTTTTTCTTTCTTTCCCTCCTTCTTTCTCTCATTTTCTCTCCCTTTCCCTCTCCCTCTCTTTCTCTCTCTCTCCCCCTCTCTCCTTCTCTCTCTTCCACTCTTTCTTACAATAATAATACAATAGCAGAGTTGGAAGGGACCTTGTAGGTCGTCTAGTCCAACCCCCTGCGTAGGCAGGAACCTTATACCATTTCAGACAAATGGCTATCCAACATCTTCTTAAAGACTTCCAGGGTTGGGGCATTCACAACTTCTGGAGGCAACTTCTGTTCCACTGATTAATTGTTCTCACTGTCAGGAAATTTCTCCTTAGTTCTAAGTTGCCTCTCTCCTTGATTAGTTTCCACCCATTGCTTCTTGTCCTGCCCCCAGGTGCCTTGGAGAATAGTTTCCAAGGGATTTCTCTCCCTCTTTCCTTCTCCCCCTCCCCTTCTGTCTCTCTCTCTCTCCACCCTCTCTCTTTCTCTTGTGCTAGAAATGTTCTCTTTTAAGACATCCCTGAAAAGGAAAAAAAGAGAAAAAAGTGACTTTTCCCCACACACTTACAGCTGTCGCAGGGTCACGAGATCAAAATTCAATGCTTTGCCACTGACTCACAGTTATGACCATTGCAGTATCCCATGTGATCCCCTCTTGCGACCTTCTGACAAGCAACATCCAAGGGGAAGCCAGATGCACTTAAACAACCGTGTTGCTAACTTAATTCAGTGTCGACACAGAAATTCACTTAACAACCGTGGCACGGAAGATTGCAAAATGGGGAAAAATTCGATTCACCATGAGCCTGGGCGTCGCAGCGGTTAGAATGCAGAATTGCAGCCTGACTCTGTCACCAACTCAAGGTTGACTCAGCCTTCCATCCTTCCTAGGTCGATAAAACGAGGACCCAGATTGTTGGGGAGCAATAGGCTGACTCTGTAATCTGCTTACAGAAGGCTGTAAAAGTACCATGAAGCAGTATATAAATCTACCGTATTTTTCAGAGTATAAGACGCTCCGAAGTATAAGACGCACCTAGATTTTGGGGAGAAAAACAAGATCTGCATCTGCCTCCTAACAATTTGCCTCCTTGCAACAAACAGCACAGACAATGTACACTGTTTGTGGTGTTATATTTCAGACTCTACTTGTACAGGTGCTGTTAAAACTGACGTGGATTTCTGGAAGTATAGTTATTCTCTGCTATTTTATTATTATTATTATTTATTGGACTTCTAGACCGCCCCCTCTCCCCGAAGGGACTCGGGGCGGTGTACAGGTACAAATTAAAACCACACAATCAATAATACATATAACTAAAATCGAATTAAATAAACCCCTGTACAAATTTATAAAAATTAAAAACTCAACCATAAAACCAAATCACAAACTTTAAAAATACAAACTGAGGTGGGAAAGCTGGAATTAGGCCAGGCCGGCTAGATGAAACAAGTGGGTTTTGAGTTTCTGGCGGAAGGAGCGGAGGTCCGTGGTAGTTCTAATGTCAGGGGGAAGGTCATTCCAGAGGGTCGGGCCCGCCACAGAGAAGGCCCTTCCCCTGGGTGTCGCCCGCTGGCACAGCCTAGTGGACGGCACCCGGAGAAGTCCCTCTCTGTGTGAGCGAATCGGCCGAAGGGATGTGTGGGGCAGAATACGATCCCGCAAAGATTTAAAAGAAGACACAATAGCAGGGGGTTCTCCTCAGATCAAGCATTTATTTTAAAAAGCTTCTTCATTTTGTTAAGTGGTCTAGAATAATAATAAAGCAGTCTTTGAAAAAATAAGTCTCATAATTCGAACATTCTGTAGGCATTTATAGTTGTTGACTTGCCTCCTTGCAGCAAACAGCCTGATTAGCACAAGGAAAAAATAATCTGCCTCCTAGCAATTTGCTTTGTGGAGCAAACAGCCAGTTTCACTTTCAATTTCTCCCAATCATCAGCTGTTAGAGGCTGCAGGGGTTGCTATTGCTTATTGAAGCCTTCGCAAGCCCCCCACGTTTGCTGCAAGGAGGTAAATTGCTCGGGGGCAGAGGCCAAAGGGTGGGGGCCGGTGGGTGGGTGGGGCTACATTCAGTGTATAAGACGCACCGAAAACTTCACCCTCTTTTAGGGCGGGGAAAGGTGTGCCTTATACTCTGAAAAATACTGTAAGTCCTATTACCGTATCTCACTTAGTGACATCAATTTTGGGCTCAACCGCGGTTATAGGTCAAGGACTACCTGTAACAACCAGTTGCCTCAGTGGTGAAACTCAAAAAATTTTTACTACTGGTTCTGCGGGTGTGGTTTGGTTGGCATGGCTTGGTGGACACTGCTCGCTGGCCGTGGCAGGGGAACGATGCTGCAAACTCCCCATTCCCTCCCCACACTTGGGGGAGGATACTTGCAAGTCCCCATTCCCTCCCCACTCCAGGGGGAGGATACTGCAAACTCCCCATTCCCTCCCCACTCTTGGGGGAGGATACTGCAAACTCCCCATTCCCTCCCCACTCTTGGGGGAGGATACTTGCAAGTCCCCATTCCCTCCCCACTCCAGGGGAAGGATAGTGCAAACTCCCCATTCCCTCCCCACTCTTGGGGGAGGATACTGCAAACTCCCCATTCCCTCCCCATTCTTGGGGGAGGATACTGCCAAATCCCCATTGCCTCCCCACTCTTGGGGGAGGATACTTGCAAGTCCCCATTCCCTCCCCACTCCAGGGGGAGGATACTGCAAAATCCCCATTCCCTCCCCACTCCAGGGGGAGGATACTGCAAAATCCCCATTCCCTCCCCACACTTGGGGGAGGATACTTGCAAGTCGCCATTCCCTCCCCACTCCAGGGGGAGGATACTGCAAAATCCCCATTCCCTCCCCACACTTGGGGGAGGATACTGCAAAATCCCCATTCCCTCCCCACTCCAGGGGGAGGATACTGCAAAATCCCCATTCCCTCCCCACTCCAGGGGGAGGATACTGTAAAATCCCCATTCCCTCCCCACTCTTGGGGGAGGATACTGCAAAATCCCCATTCCCTCCCCACACTTGGGGGAGGATACTTGCAAGTCCCCATTCCCTCCCCACTCCAGGGGGAGGATACTGCAAAATCCCCATTCCCTCCCCACTCCAGGGGGAGGATACTGCAAAATCCCCATTCCCTCCCCACTCCAGGGGGAGGATACTGTAAAATCCCCATTCCCTCCCCACTCTTGGGGGAGGATAATGCAAAATCCCCATTCCCTCCCCACTTCAGGGGGAGGATACTGTAAAATCCTCATTCCCTCCCCACTCCAGGGGAAGGATACTTGCAAGTCCCCATTCCCTCCCCACTCCAGGGGAAGGATACTGCAAACTTCCCATTCCCTCCCCACTTCAGGGGGAGGATACTGTAAAATCCTCATTCCCTCCCCACTCCAGGGGAAGGATACTTGCAAGTCCCCATTCCCTCCCCACTCCAGGGAAAGGATACTGCAAACTTCCCATTCCCTCCCCACTTCAGGGGGAGGATACTTGCAAGTCCCCATTCCCTCCCCACTTCAGGGGGAGGATACTTGCAAGTCCCCATTCCCTCCCCACTCCAGGGGGAGGATACTGTAAAATCCTCATTCCCTCCCCACTCCAGGGGAAGGATACTTGCAAGTCCCCATTCCCTCCCCACTCCAGGGGAAGGATACTTGCAAGTCCCCATTCCCTCCCCACTCCAGGGGAAGGATACTGCAAACTTCCCATTCCCTCCCCACTTCAGGGGGAGGATAATGTAAAATCCTCATTCCCTCCCCACTCCAGGGGAAGGATACTTGCAAGTCCCCATTCCCTCCCCACTCCAGGGGAAGGATACTTGCAAGTCCCCATTCCCTCCCCACTCCAGGGGAAGGATACTTGCAAGTCCCCATTCCCTCCCCACTCCAGGGGAAGGATACTGCAAACTTCCCATTCCCTCCCCACTTCAGGGGGAGGATACTGTAAAATCCTCATTCCCTCCCCACTCCAGGGGAAGGATACTTACAAGTCCCCATTCCCTCCCCACTCCAGGGGGAGGATACTGTAAAATCCTCATTCCCTCCCCACTCCAGGGGAAGGATACTTGCAAGTCCCCATTCCCTCCCCACTTCAGAGGGAGGATACTGTAAAATCCTCATTCCCTCCCCACTCCAGGGGAAGGATACTTGCAAGTCCCCATTCCCTCCCCACTCCAGGGGAAGGATACTGCAAACTTCCCATTCCCTCCCCACTTCAGGGGGAGGATACTGTAAAATCCTCATTCCCTCCCCACTCCAGGGGAAGGATACTTGCAAGTCCCCATTCCCTCCCCACTCCAGGGGGAGGATACTGTAAAATCCCCATTCCCTCCCCACTCTTGGGGGAGGATACTGCAAAATCCCCATTCCCTCCCCACACTTGGGGGAGGATACTTGCAAGTCCCCATTCCCTCCCCACTCCAGGGGAAGGATACTGCAAAATCCCCATTCCCTCCCCACTCCAGGGGAAGGATACTGCAAAATCCCCATTCCCTCCCCACTCCAGGGGAAGGATATTGCAAAATCCCCATTCCCTCCCCACTCCAGGGGGAGGATACGTGCAAGTCCCCATTGCCTCCCCACTCCAGGGGAAGGATACTGTAAAATCCCCATTCCCTCCCCACTCCAGGGGGAGGATACTGTAAAATCCCCATTCCCTCCCCACTCTTGGAGGAGGATACTGCAAACTCCCCATTCCCTCCCTACTCCAGGGGAAGGATACTGCAAAATCCCCATTCCCTCCCCACTCTGGGGCCAGCCAGAGGTGGCATTTGCCAGTTCTCTGAACTACTCAAAATTTCCACTACCGGTTCTCTAGGACCTGTTAGAACCTGCTGGATTTCACCGCAGTTTTGCCTGCTTCCAGTGTGTGTGTCTTTCAATCATGCCAGTCACCCTCTCTGGCTTGAGCTAAGGAAGACGCCCACAATATTTTTTTTTTGCACAAAGCAGATTATGGAGGTCTTGCTGTCCCACCCCGCCTTCTAGCCAACTCAAGCCACCATAGTAGGATTCGATAAGAACCCTCGCTTCGCTGTCAGGAATGTCTGTTTCTATGACAACCTCCAATCCCCAATCCTAGTTATCCTGTTTCATCAAAACTCGAAGCAGCCGTTTATTAAAAAAAAATTAAGAAAGAGGCATTTTTAATGAACGCAATGCACAGAAAAACCCCTTTCCCATAAAGCGCAGTCATAGAACTGATGAGGGACAACATGATTCCCAGCTCTCGGCTTTGCCTTTCGTGCGTTGATTCGCTCAACTCCCCCGTTTGATTGGGGGTGAGTTACCAGGTGTGGATTTGCACTTTGACTTTTAAAGCGTCAATTCGCTGGAGATGATTCACTCTTTGTTTTATTTTTTGGGGGGAGAAAAAAAAACCAACAATAAGGGGGCTGAAGAGCCTTTCCTGTCAACAATGCTCTTTATTTACTGGAAACCCATCTCGGGGAAATTGCTCTTCAGCCTGTTTTGAAGGAGCTTTAAAAATATTATGATTGAAGGATGCTTGGATTGCAATCCTGCCTCTAAAGCCGTCTCCGCGGCCTCTCGTCCCTTTTGTAAATATACATAAACGAACCCTAAGGGAGCATTTGAGACTGCCTAAGTGGGAGTTACCGATCTGAGTATTAAGGCCCACCAGCAGCCAGGAGAGCTGGCCGCAGATTCGGAGGTTGGGGAGGAAGATGGGCCAGTCCTGGAGTCTGGGGAAGGCTAGGATGAGGGCTCTGTGTTGGAGGCGGAGAGGGGGCCAGGGCCGTATGCCCGTTATCAGCTGCCTTCGGAGTCAGACATCAATGAGGCAGAAGAACAGCAGGAGCCTGTTCCCGGTGTGCGATTGTGCAGAGCTGCCAGGAGAAGGGAACAGCTAAAGAATAGGGGTTGATTTGGGATTAAGGCCACAGGTGGACCATGAAAGGCCCCTCCCAGAGGAAATAAAAGAGGAGCGAAAGGGGAGTGGAGTTTGCAGGAGGCAATTAGGTCACTTAATTGGTTTGGGACTCTCTGAGACTCCTTTTCAAGTTTTTCAGATACGGCCTTGTCTAGCTTTGTTTTATAGGGACACGGCGGTGTGGCGGCTAAGACGCTGAGCTTATCGATCAGAAGGGTCAGCAGTTTGGCAGTTCGAATCCCTAGCGCTGCATAACAGAGTGAGTTCCCATGACTCGTCTCAGCTTCTGCCAACCGAGCAGTTCAAAAGCACGTTAAAAGTGCTAGTAGAAAAATAGGAACCACCTTTGGTGGGAAGGGAACAGCGTTCCATGTGCCTTTGGCGTTGAGTCCTGCCGGCCACATGACCATGGAGATGTCTTCGGACAGCGCTGCCTGTTCGGCTTTGAAACAGAGATGAGCACCGCCCCCTAGAGTGAGGAACGACCAGCACAGATGTGCGAGGGGAACCATTACCGTTAGTTTAGTTTATTTTTGTCTCTGTTAATTTTTTTCTCCTTTGGGATTTTGTAGTTTAATATTTGGAATAAAATAAAATAAAAAAATTAAAGGGCCCCTCACTGGCTAACAATAAATTAAAAAGAAATTAAAATTAAATTAAATTAAATTAAATTAAATTAAATTAAATTAAATTAAATTAAATTAAATTAAATTAAATTAAATTAAATTAAATTAAATTAAATTAAATTAAATTAAATTAAATTAAATTAAATTAAATTAAATTAAATTAAATAATTAAATTAAATTAAATTAAATTATTAAAAAGATAAATTAAATTAAATTAAATTAAATTATTAAAAAGATAAATTAAATTAAATTAAATTAAAAAGATAAATTAAATTAAATTAAATTAAAAAGAAATTAAATTAAATTAAATTAAATTAAATTAAATTAAATTAAATTAAATTAAATTAAATTAAATTAAATTAAATTAAATTAAATTAAATTAAATTAAATTAAATTAAATTAAATTAAATTAAATTAAATTAAATTAAATTAAATTAAATTAAATTAAATTAAATTATTAAAAAGATAAATTAAATTAAATTAAATTAAAAAGATAAATTAAATTAAATTAAATTAAAAAGATAAATTAAATTAAATTGAACTATTAAAAAATTAAATAAACTAAACTAAACTAAATTAAATTAAATTTCTTCAAGTGGTCTGGCCTGTGCTTTAATGCAGCGGTCTCCAACCTTTGCAACTTTAAGTCTGAAGGACTTCAGCTCCCAGAATTCTCCAGCCAGCTGGCTGGAGAATTCTGGGAGCTGAAGTCCTTCAGACTTAAAGTTGCAAAGGTTGGAGACCCCTGCTTTAATGAACACCCTACTTGCCTAGATAATTCGTTGCCCTCTTCACTTCTCCTTCCCGCCAGGAGTTGTTTTCTAATATTCAGTTGGCGTCTGCTTCCCTGTACATGAAATCCATCATTATAGCGCCTGCACTTGGGAACGAAAGAAAGAAACAGGTCTCGACCTTTTCCAAGCGTCTGAAGACAGCGATCGCATTGCCCTGGAGTGTCTTTCTCTCAGACGCTTCCGTTTCTCTCAGTCCTTCTCAAATTGGACGTTTTTATTGAAGGGGAAGAAGAAAATCCAAGTGCAGCCCTTGCAGTTTGCAAAAAAAACACCCCACCTCGGCTGGGATCTAGGTCTGTTCTCCTTATACTCAAGCACTCGTGACGTCCCGGCTGGACTACTGCAACGCTCTCTACATGGGGCTCCCCTTGAGGTGCACTCGAAGGTTACAGTTAGTCCAGAATGCAGCCACGCGGGTGATTATGGGAGCCTCTAGGCATTCCCATATAACACCTCTCCTGCGCGAGCTGCACTGGCTACCTGTGGCCTTTCGGGTGCGCTTCAAGGTGTTGACGACCATCTTCAAAGCGCTCCATGGCTCGGGGCCTAGCTATATGCGAGACCGCCTCCTGCCCCATACATCCCTTCGACTGATCCGCTCCCACAGAGAGGGCCTTCTCAGGGTGCCGTCGGCCGGGCAATGCCGGTTGGCGGCACCCAGGGGAAGGGCCTTTTCTGTGGCGGGCCCTACCCTCTGGAACGACCTGTCCCCCGAACTACGCACCATCTCAGACCTCCGCCTCTTCCGCCAGCGTCTTAAAACACACCTATTTCAACAAGCCGGCCTAGCATAACCTCCCGTTCCTGATTGTCATTAGCTATAAATTTTAATTTCTGACTATATTTATAAATTTTAATTTTTTAGGGTTTTAAAGGGTTTTTAGCACGGGTTTTAATTTAATTTAATATGTTTTTAATAGTATATATTGTTTTGTAATGGTTTTTAATAATGCCTGTGCGCCACCCTGAGTCCTAACAAGGAGAAGGGCGGGGTATAAATTCGGGGAAAAAAATAAATAAGGGGGATTTTACATTGTTTTAGCACAGCTTATGGGTTTAATAGGTTTTTAATAATGGTATTTTGTATATTTGTATTGTTTTTAAATTTTCCTGTGCGCAGCCCTGGGTCCTTTTTTAGGAGAAGGTGTGGGTTATAAATTCGAAATAAATAAATAAATAAATATACCCTTCGCTGTCCCTTTTTCGCCCCCAAGGTTCCATCTCCAGCCATTCGCCTCTACCATTTCGCCTCTGCTGTTAGGACCCTAGCTGTTGGTGCTGGCCAATGGGACCCAGCTTCTTTAGCCACAGAGGGCCATTCAGAGAAATATTGTTCACCCTGGGGAACTCCACACAGAACACTGTCTCCCTCCCTCCCTCCCTCCCTCTCTCTTTTTTCTCCCTTCCCTTCCTCCGATTGGCTGGTGCTGAACGGTCCCCCGAGCTCAAAAGCCCGATGTGAGCAGTATTTCTCCGAATGGCCCCTGACAAAGGGTCTAGGACAGTGGTGGGTTTCTGCAGGTTCGCACCTACTCGCGAGAGCCGGATGGTGAAATTTAGAGAGCCGGCGAGAGGAGGTTCCACCAGCAGACCCGGAAGTAAGTCTGCCCCACCGCTGCCGGTGACCCAAAAAGAAGGAAAGGAAAGGAAAGAAAAGGAAGGAAGAAAAGAAAGAAGGAAGGAAGGAAGGAAGGAAGGAAAGAAGGAAAGAAAGAAAGAAAGAAAGAAAGAAAGAAAGAAAGAAAGAAAGAAAGAAAGAAAGAAAGAAAGAAAGAAAGAAAGAAAGAAAGAAAGAAGGAGAATTTATTATCACAATTGAGCCGAAAATTTTGGTTGCTAAGCATGAGCGTTGTTAAATGAGTTTATGGTTGGTTTATGGTTTATTTAATTTATATACCGCACCCTTTCCCAAAAGGGACTCGGGGCTTTGCACAGGAAATTCAAAAACATATATAAACAACAATGTACAAAATATAAAACCAAATTAAATTAATATCCCTGTGCTAAAAATTTAAATATATTAAAACAATATCCCTAAAACCAATTTAAAACAATTTAACTGCAGACTGTGGGCTAGGTGATGTAAGTTAGGCCACGCTGGCCTGTTGGAAAAAATAAGTTTTAAGGTCCCTCCCTTTCTCCCATCTCCCCACCATCTCTCTCTTCCATCTCCCCTTCCTTCCTTCCTTTCCTCCCTCCCTCCTTCCTTTCCCCATGCCCTCCCTCCCTCCTCCCTCCATTCCTCCTTTCTTTTCTCATGCCCTCCCTCCCTTTCTCCCTTCTCCCCACCATCTCTCTCTCTTCCATCTCCCCTTCCTTCCTTCCTTTCCTCCCTTTCTCCTTTCTTCTCCCATGCCCTCTCTTCCTCCTTCCTTCCTTTCTCCCTCCCTCCCTCCCTCCCCTGCCTAACTGGGAAACAGGCCTTTGACTGCAACCCCAAGACGAACCAATCTGCCTGCCAAAGAAGCTGCTGAGCTGGGCATTCTGGTCTCCTTCTGCCCCATCCTTCCAGCCCAGGATGGGAGAGGCTCCCAGCTGTCTGCCTCTTCTAAGACGGGCCACCATCCATCTTTTTTATTTCTCGTTTTCCTCTGCCCACGGCTCGGTCAGTCTCCGTGCTGAACTTTTGATATTTTGAAGCAGACTTTTATTTTATACTGTCTCGCCACTTCCCAGCACAAAGCCCTGGTTTTATTAATTCCACCCCCCCCTTCAGCCCAAAGACAAAAGGCTGACCCCATCCCACCCCATTTGCTCCCCAGGACTTCAAAAGCTGAAATCAAAGCAGAAGAAGGTCAGAGAGAGACCTGAATTCCTTTCACACCAGCAGCTGTTGCCATTTTTACAAAGACACCATTGATGTACCGACTCCACTGTGCTTAAAAATCTTTCCACTTTCCTGGAACTCGATTCCTGTGAGGCCAAAAATCTATGTTGCAATTTCTGAACAGTCCCGTCCCCCCCACAAAAAAGTTGGACTTCTACTTTCTTTCCAAGTTTGTGATGATATATTCCCCCAAATAAGTAGGACTAGAACTCCCTGTCTTCTGGTGATTGGCCCAAAGTCACCCAGTTGGCTTTCATGTCTCAGGTGGAACTAGAACTCCCTGTCTTCTGGTGATTGTCCCAAAGCCTCCCAGTTGGCTTTTCTGCCTAGGACTGGACTAGAACTCCCTGTCTCCTAGTGATTGGCCCAAAGTCACCCAGTTGGCTTTCATGTCTCAGGTGGAACTAGAACTCCCTGTCTTCTGGTGATTGTCCCAAAGTCACTCAGTTGGCTTTCATGCCTAATGCAGGACTAGAACTCACTGTCTCCTGGTGATTGGCCCAAAGTCACTCAGTTGGCTTTCATGCCTAATGCAGGACTAGAACTCACCCTCTCCTGGTGATTAGTTCATAGTCATCCAGTTGGCTTTCATACCTAGGTTGGCACTAGAGCTCCCTGTCTCCTGGTGACTGACTCAAAGTCTCACAGTTGGCTTTTCTGCCTAGGACTGGACTAGAACTTCCTGTCTCCTGCTGATTGGCCCAAAATCACCCAACCACCTTTTGTGCCTAAGGCAGGACTAGAACTCCTTGTCTCCTGGTGATTGGCCCAAAGTCACGCAGATGGCTTTCACACCTAGATTTGGCACTAGAACTCACTGTCTCCTGGTGATTGGTCCAAAGTCACTCAGTTGGCTTTCATGCCTAATGCAGGACTAGAACTCCCTGTCTTCTGGTGATTGGCCCAAAATCACCCAACCAACTTTTGTGCCTAAGGCAGGACTAGAACTCTTTGTCTCCTGGTGATTGGCCCAAAGTCTCCCCGCTGGCTTTCACGTCTAAGGTGGGACTAGAACTCCCAGTCTCCTGGTCATTAGCCCAAAGTCACCTAGTTGGCTTTCATACCTAGGTTGGTACTAGAGCTCACTACCTCCTGGTGATTGGCCCCAAATCATGCCTAAGGCAGGGTTAGAAGTCAGAGTCCCTTAGTGATTGTCCCAAAGTCACCTCGCAGCTGTCCTGCCTATTGTGGGACTAGAACTCACCCTCTCCTTGTGATTGTCCCAAAATCACCCAGCCGGCTTTCATGCCTAAGGCAAAACTAGAACTCCCTGTCTCCCGGCGATTGGCCTGAAGTGATCTGGCTGGTTTTCACGTTTCACTCCCTTCCTCCCAAACTTAAAGATTAATTTTGAAATACTTACATCTCACATCCCCTGAACGGAAGAACTAAGAAGGAAGGAGTCACAACATCTTCACTAATGCCTACAGCTCATTCCCCCACCTCTTCTTTGGGGATGGAGAGATTTATTAACAGCAGGACGGAGGGAGGAAAAGAAAAGAGGAGGAAGAGAGGAGGAAGAGAAGAAAAGATTGCGCGATTCTCAACCAGATTGGGAAGTCGGTGTGTGCATCCCTCGCCACCCTCCTCCTCTGGTTCACCTACCCTGGGAAGAGCCGTTTGCGAATTCGCAAACTCCAGACTGAATATTCATTTATTCCTAATGAATATTCAAATCAGCCGGGGTGGCAGAATTTCAACAATCTTCAGGAAAATATTTTTGAGTTACGGGGAAGAAGAGGAGAAACAGGCTTCATCCCGACCGTATGCGAAGGGAGTTTCAATGAATTAACAGAGTTGATAATGTATGACTTAGCTAATTAATTTTAATTATTGCGCACCTTTCAAGAAACGCTCCCGGAATCCTGAGCCGGAAGGGACTCTGAAAGGAAATGTCATGTCGAATATAGTTCTCAAGAAGAAACTTAATTTGTTTTGGAATATTTTAAGGACCAGCGAGAAAAGCGGGGGCGTTCCCACAAATCGCTTTTGGGTTGGAGGAAAACAGGGCGGGGGGGATTAATCAGAAAGAAACCAGGGAAGTGGCTCTAGGGATAGTCCATTGAACCAGGGGTGTCAAACTGGATTGGGTTGAGGGTCGCATCAGGGAATCAGGCCTGCAGCCCTCTTTCCTTATGGGTCTTTGGCCTGCCGCACTTTCTAACATTCTGCTATGTGTTTTCTATGGTGGGAAAATCGGATTATACGGAGTTAGATGATAGGCAGCCATAACAACATCCTTTCTAGAAAGCCAAGGTCATCCTTTGTCTTTGCACCTCTCCACCTGACCGGAACTGGATGGGTGGAAGCTGCCAGGGTGGCAGGGGGACATTGGACCATGGGATGGACTTGTGGGTGTGGGGGGACAAGATCTTGAACTTTCAACTGGGTGGGGGAAAACCGGGAAGCTTCCAGATTCGGGTTTCCCCAGATGGCTCTCTTCATCAATGGGAACTTTGAACAATACTTTGCCATGGACTCTGATTTACTTTTGGATGCTATCTGGAGCCCTGACACAAGGTTGAGTTTGACATCGGGTGGGTCACGTGGGCGTGGCTAGATCAAGGTCACTCGTGCGGGCTTCAAAAATTTCAGCAACGGGTTCTCTGCTCACTTGCCTGGGTGGGCGGGGCCATGGTGGGCGGGGCCTGCTCGGCTTCTTGCACCACAGCGGGGGTGTCTCTGGTGTTTTCACCCTTCCCGGGCTCTGGGAACTTCGGGGAGGCCTGTTATTCGCCCTCCCCGAGCTCCGCGCAGGCCCTGTCCTTACCTAGCATCCCAAACAGGCTGCCTGGGGACTCCTGGGAGGGGCAGGAAGGGGCGGGGCAGGGCATGGTGGGCGGGGCCAGCCAGGGGTAGAATTTGCGTGTCCTCAGATTCTTAGCTAGAGGTTCTCCAGAACCAGAGGTGGGTTCTTTCCCCAAATAGGTGGTAACCTGATGGCCTGGGTCGCTGGAATCAACAGAGGTGGTTAAATGGAACGAAGCTCACTGAGCCGCTGTCTCGCTTAGCCACAGGGCTCAGCTGTGGTCGTAACTCGAGGGCTTCCAGTATACCTTCACCCTTTACAGAACAGCGCATTGGAGGTGGTGGTGGTGGTGGAAACCTTTTTAAGTGGATTCTTCTCATTCAGATGCATCGCTAACAAAACGCAGATGTGCGCGCCATGCATATCTGCGAATTTATTTCTACGTTCCCGGGGGCTGCTTTTAAAGATGACGCACGCCGTGGAATATGCAAATCCGCTAATTATTCTTCCAGAGCGCCTTGTTGTGGACACCCTCTAGAAGGCCTGCCAATGAATGCCGATGGAGCGATTAAGATCTTGCATGCAAAACAACATTATACTGTGGTTGCCTTCAATCCCTCTCCATCAAAGGTAATACAATACAATAGCAGAGTTGGAAGGGACCTTGGAGGTCATCTAGTCCAACTCCCTGCCCAGGCAGGAAGACCTATACCATTTCAGACAAAGGGCTGTCCAACATCTTCTTAAAGACTTCCAGTGTTGGGACATTCACAACTTCTGGAGGCAACTTCTGTTCCACTGATTAATTGTTCTCACTGTCAGGAAATTCCTCCTCAGTTCTAAGTTGCTTCTCTCCTTGATTAGTTTCCACCCATTGCTTCTTGTTCTGCCCTCAGGTGCCCTGGAGAATAGTTTGACTCCCTCTTCTTTGTGGCAACCCCTGAGATATTGGAAGGCTGCTATCATGTCTCCCCTGGTCCTTCTTCTCATTAAACTAGACCTACCCAGTACCTGCAACCGTTCTTCGTATGTTTGAGCCTCCATTCCCCTCATCCTCTTCGTTGCTCTTCTCTGCACTCTTTCTAGAGTCTCCACATCTTTTCTACATCATGGTGACCAAAACTGGATGCAAATATTCCAAGTGTGGCCTTACCAAGGCCTTATAAAGTGGTATTAACACTTCATGTGATCTTGATTCTATCCCTCTGTTTATGGAGGTGATGGACCTCAGCTCCAAGTTTCTTACACTGACACAGGAGAGGACAGGACAGAACAGAACAGAACCAGAGAGTTGGAAGGGACCTTGGAGGTCTTGTAGTCCAGGGGTGTCAAACTGGATTTCTCCATGGGACGGATCAACATTGAATTTCTCCTCAGAGGGCAGGCTGAAGTGGGGGCGCATCTCTTGCAGCACCCTGTCCGCCAAAATGGGGCGCAGGGGAGTCTCACGCAGCCCCCTGCATCCCGTTCTGGCTGGTAGAGTGCTACAGGATGCCATCCAGGCTGAAAACATGGAGTGGGGAGGGTCATGCCCCCTCTGTGCCCTGTTTTGGTTACCAGAGGCACCACCAGCTGGCTTTCATGCCTAAGGTGGAACTGGAATTCCTAGCCTCCTAGTGTTTGGCTCAAAGTCACCCAGCCCGCTTTCATGACTAAGGTAGAACAAGAAATCATAATCTCCTGGGTGATTGGGCCAAGGTTATTGTTGAGGGTATCTCCGTTAGGAGACCGAGAGATGTGCAACGGAATTTGCTGC
Organism: Rhabdophis nuchalis; assembly: GCA_039707465.1. NCBI lineage: Eukaryota > Metazoa > Chordata > Lepidosauria > Squamata > Natricidae > Rhabdophis > Rhabdophis nuchalis. The sequence continues at coordinate 5,457,319 of CM077644.1, read as the reverse complement.
AAGAGATATGTTGCTAGATATTCACACTATCAGTCACAGACACCGGTGGTAAAAACAAGCAGACTTTTACTTGCGGTGGAAAAATAAACTACTTCTTCACAAACAACTGGTAGTCAGTCTTGAATCAAAATACAGTCTATAACTCAAACAGCTGGTTTACAGTTGCTCAATCCATGATTTCTCACCTTGTAATGCTCTCTACGTGGGGCTTCTCTTGAGATGCACCCGGAGGGTCCAGTTGGTGCAGAATGCGGCCGCGCGGGGGATCTTGGGAGTTTCAAAATACTCCCATGTAACACCTCTCCTGCGCAAGCTGCACTGGCTGCCGGTAGCCTTCCGGGTGCGTTTCAAGGTTTTAGTGACCATCTTTAAAGCGCTCCATGGCAGTGGGCCTGGTTACTTGCAGGACTGCCTACTACCACATACCTCCATTCAACCTGTCCGCTCCCACAGGGAGGGCCTCCTTAGGGTGCCGTCTGCCGGACAATGCCGGCTGGTGACGCCCAAGGGAAGAGCCTTCTCTGTGGCAGGTCCCGCCCTTTGGAATGACCTCCCCCCAGACCTCCGGACTATCCCCGACCTTCGCCTCTTCCGCCGGACTTTAAAAACCTATTTTTCCCGTATGGCCGGCCTGGCATAGCTGCTACAGCTATGTTATTATTAGAGTTGGGTTTTAAATTAATTGTTTTCTTTTTTAGCATGGACTAAATCATTTAATTTTAGCTTTAACTTTTGTAGAATTTTGTATTGTTTGTATTTTTAGATTTCTAAATTCCTGTGCACCGCCTGAGTCCCATTTTGGGAGATAGGGCGGGATAGAAATCTAATAAAGTAAAGTAAAGTAAAGTCTTCTTGCTTCTTCGCTTTTCGCTGATCTAATCTGACATACAGAGTCTCCATTCAAAACATCAGCAGCTAACAGTGCTTCTGGCTCCCTCTTATGGCTGATTGAGGAAGCAGCAGCCCATCACATTTTACTGTATCAGTTAAAGTTACAGATACCACTTTCAATCATGGCTTATATATATATATTGCCAACCCAACACTGGGCGCCGCCCTGGGTCCTTTTTTAGGAGAAGGGCGGGGTATAAATTTAATAAAATAAAATAAATAAATAAACACTAGGATTATCCAGTCGGCTTTCATGCCTAAGGCAGGACTAGAACTCACCACCTCCTGGTCATTGGCCCCAAATCTAGGCAGCCAGCTTTCATGCCTAAGGCAGGAACTAGGATTCCCAGTCTCCTAGTGATTGGCCCAAAGTCACCCAGCCAGCTTTCATGACTAAAACAGGACTAGAACACCTCCTGGTTTCTATATCCTCTATAACCGTGATGGAGAACCTATGGCATGCGTGCCACAGGTGGGACATAGAGCCCTCTCTGCAAGCATGTGAGCCGTCACCCCAGCTCAGTTCAACCGTGCATGCGCAGATGCCTCCTGCAGGCTAGCTGATTTTTGAGTCTGTGCTGTGCATGCGAATATAGTGCTGCCTGGCGCTGGTCCCAGGAGGTTGCAGGGAAGCCTACTAGGCCCAAAACGGGGTGCACAGTGCGTAGCACATGCATGCATGAGGGGTGGAGGACAGTGGTGGGATTCAGCTGGTCCGCACCTATTCGGGAGAACCGGTTGTTAACTTTCTAAGCAGTTGGGAGAACCGGTTGTTGGAAGAAATCTCCTTTTGTTTTTTATTACAGATTAACAGAGTTGGAAGGGACCTTGCAGGTCATCTAGTCCAACCCCCTACTCAAACAGCAGACCCCTACATCTGCCTCTACCTAGGATTGAACTCACAACCTCCTGTTTGGGAGGCGAGTGCTCCCAAGATCACGTGAAGTGTTAATTTATTTTATTTTATTAAATTTATACCCCGCCCTTCTCCTTGTTAGGACCCAGGGCGGCGCACAGGCATTATATAAAACCATAAATACAATATATATCAATTAAAAATATATTAAATTAATTCACCCGTGCTAAAACCCATTATTAAAACCGTAACCAAATTATAATTTATATTTAAAAGTCAGATGCGGGGGGCTATCCTAGGCCGGCTTGTTGGAATAAGTACGTCTTAAGACGTTGGCGGAAGAGGCGGAGGTCCGAGGTAGTGCGAAGGTCGGGGGGTAGGTCGTTCCAGAGGGCCGGGCCCGCCACAGAGAAGGCTCTTCCCCTGGGTGTCGCCAGCCGGCATTGCGCAGCCGACGGCACCCGGAGTAGGCCCGCTCTGTGGGAGCGGACCGGACGAAGGGATGTATGGGGCAGGAGGCGGTCTCGTATATAGCTAGGCCCCGAGCCATGGAGCGATTTAAAGATGGTGGTCAACACCTTGAAGCGCACTCGAAAGGCCACAGGCAGCCAGTGCAGCTCGCGCAGGAGAGGTGTTACGTGGGCTTGCCTTGAGGCACCCATAAACACCCGCGCGGCCGCATTCTGCACTAACTGCAGCTTTCGAGTGCACCTCAAGGGGAGCCCCATGTAGAGAGCGTTACAGTAATCCAGCCGAGATGTCACGAGCGCTTGAGTGACTGTGCGAAGGGCCCCCCGGTCTAGTAAGGGGCGCAACTGGCGTATCAGGCGAACCTGATAGAACGCCCCCCTGGCCACGGCCGCCACATGGTCCTCCATGGACAGCCGGGAATCCAGAAGGACGCCCAAGTTGCGCGCCCTCTCCACAGGGGCAAGATGTTCGCCCCCAATGGCCAGTGTTAGATTTATCTGGCTAAACCGGGGTGCCGGAAACCACAGCCACTCGGTCTTGGACGGGTTGAGCTTGAGTTTGTTACTACCCATCCAGACCCGTACGGCCTCCAGACACCGGGACAGCACCTCGACGGCATCGTTGGGGTGGTTTGGGGTGGATATGTACAGCTGAGTATCATCAGCGTACAGATGGTACTCCACCCCAAAACCACGGATGATCTCGCCCAGTGGCTTCATGTAGGTGTTGAACAGAAGTGGCGAGAGGACCGACCCCTGAGGAACCCCACATGTGAGGGGCCTCGGGGCCGACCTCTGCCCTCCTGCCAACACCCATTGCGACCGACCAGAGAGGTAGGATGAGAACCACCGTAAAACGGTGCCTCTCAGCCCCAACCCCCCCAATCGGTGCAATAAGATACCATGGTCGATGGTATCAAAAGCCGCTGAGAGATCTAAAAGGACCAGGATAGAGGAGCAACCTCTATCCCGAGCCCTCCAGAGATCATCCACCAACGCGACCAATGCCGTCTCGGTACTGTGACCGGGCCGGAAGCCGGACTTGCGCGGGTCTAGATAATCAACTTCCTCCAGATGTCGAGGGAACTGTTGAGCCACCACACTCTCAACAACCTTCACTAAAAAGTGAAGGTTGGAGACGGGACGATAGTTCTCTAATAAAGCCGGGTCCAGGGATGGCTTCTTGAGGAGGGGCCTCACCACCGCCTCTTTCAAGACGGTAGGCAAGAACCCCTCACTCAGAGATGAATTCACAATACCCTGGAGCCAGCCTCGTGTCACCTCCCAGGATGCCAGTACAAGCCAGGAGGGGCACGGGTCCAATAAACATGTGGTGGCTCTAAGGTTCCTCCGCAACCTGTCCATATCCTCGGTAGTAACAAAGTCGAACTCCTCCCAAGGTGTTATCTCAAGACCAGCACCGGGCACCTCGACCGGACCACTAGTGGAGGGCAGCTCGTTCCGAATCTGAGTGATTTTGTCCTGCAGGAAAACTCCAAATTCCTCTGCTCGACCCTGCAAAGGGGCTTCCCGCGGCCTCAGATGAAGGAGGGAGCGGGTCACCCCAAACAGGGCGGCAGGGCGGTTTTCCGCGGACGCCATAAGGGTGGCACAATACTCACGCTTGGCCACTCTTAGCGCCACTAAGTAAGTCCTAATATGGTCTCTCACTAGTGTTCGGTCAGCTTCGGATCGAGAAGATCTCCACCTACTCTGTAGGCGTCTCTTGCGGCGTTTCATCTCCCGAAGCTCCACTTTATAAGGCCTTGGGAAGGCCACACTTGGAATACGGCATCCAGTTTTGGTCACCACGATGTAGAAAAGACGTGGAGACTCTGGAAAGAGTTCAGAGAAGAGCAACCAAGAGGATGAGGGGACTGGAGGCTCAAACATATGAAGAACGGCTGCAGGAGGTGGGTATGTCTAGTTTGATGAAGAGAAGGACCAGGGGAGACAGGATAGCAGTCTTCCGATATCTCAGGAGTTGCCACAAAGAAGAGGGAGTCAAACTATTCTCCAAAGCACCTGAGGGCAGAACAAGAAGCAATGGGTGGAAACTAATCAAGGAGAGAAGCAACTTAGAACTGAGGAGGAATTTCCTGACAGTCAGAACAATTAACCAGAGGAACAGAAGTTGCCTCCAGAAGTTGTGAATGCCCCAACACTGGAAGTCTTCAAGAAGATGTTGGAGGGCCATTTGTCTGAAATGGTATAGGGCTTCCTGCCTAGGCAGGGGGTTGGACTAGATGGCCTCCAAGGTCCCTTCCAACTCTGCTATTGTATTATTGTACCTCTAGGCCACAGAAAAGTCTTTCCCCCCACTTTACGGGGCTCATCCTGTCAGGAAGGCAGGAGGGAAGCATTCTGGTGTTGTTTCTAGCCTCATCTTTATTGCCCTACTTACAGAAACTGCCTCTCCGCTTAACCCTTGTTGCATTGTAACAGCTAAGACGAAACGCCCATCGACCTGAGTGACGTTGGGTTGGCCACGCCCACACGGTCACATGACCACTGAGCCCCACCTACCCAGCTGGTCATTAGGGCAGAGAACCCGGTTGTTAAATTATTTGAATCCCACCATGGGGTGGAGGGAGCGGCGGTGGGGGTGGTTGCATGCATGAGGATGGGTGGGTGGCAGGTGTGTGTGTGTCATGCATGCATTGCACACTTTTGACATACGACATAGCCATCCCTGCTCTATCACGACACGGCAACCCTTAATAAACGCTATCTATCCACTTTGCCTAAAGTACTCGCGATGCGCGCCTTCGGGAGGAACAGGAAAGCCACGGCAGTGTCAGCCTCTCTGCCAAATTCGAGGATTAAAGTTTTTTTATCACTTCTGTGCCAACCTCGGCTGCCAGAGCTTCGAGGCAACAACCTCAGCTAGGAGAAAGAAAAATACGTAATTTGATTAAAATAAAAAATAAAAAAAATCCCCTGGATGTTTTTTGCATTGAGGAGCAACCCTTGGGAGCTGCCATCGCCTGATCCTTGCTCAGGGTGTTCTCCAAATTAAGTCATCCCCACCAGATGCAACTCTGGGATACATATTAGTGTCAAAGTTGGTTGGCTGGATTGCTCTTCTCCGCTCAGCTAGGAGAGGGAGACCTTGACAGGCAGGGTGAAGAAATGCTGCCTAAAGAATGGCGAGATATGAGAATAATACAATACAATAGCAGAGATGGAAGGGACCTTGGAGGTCATCTAGTCCAACTCCATGCCTAGGCAGGAAGCCCTATACCATTTCAGACAAATGGCTATCCAACCTCTTCTTAAAGACTTCAGTGTTGGGGCATTCACAACTTCTGGCGGCAACTTCTGTTCACCTGATCCTTGCTCAGGGTGTTCTCCAAATTAAGTCATCCCCACCAGATGCAACTCTGGGATACACATTAGTGTCAAAGTTGGTTGGCTGGATTGCTCTTCTCCGCTCAACTAGGAGAGGGAGACCTTGAGAGGCGGGGTCAGTGGTGGGTTTCAAATTTTTTAGAACCTCCTCTGTAGGTGTGGCCTATTTGTGGGCATGGCTTGGTAATCATGTGACAGGGTGGGAGTGGCCACCTTTTAAAATGTGGTGAAACTCATTTAACAACCAAAATTTTGGGCTCAATTGTGATGATAAATTCTTTCTTTCTTTCTTTCTTTCTTTCTTTCTTTCTTTCTTTCTTTCTTTCTTTCTTTCTTTCTTTCTCTCCTTCCTTTCTTCCTTTCCTTTCCTTCCCGTTGGGTCACTGGCAGCGGCGGGCCAGATTTACTTCCAGAGAGGAGGTGGAACCCCCTCTCACCGGTTCTCTAAATTTCACCAACCGGCTCTAGTGAGTAGGTGCGAGCCTGCAGAAACCCACCACTGGGCGGGGTGAGGAAATGTTGCCTAAAGAATGGATAAGAGATAAGAGAAGGCAGAGTCTTCAGCTGTATAACGGGTGGGTGGGAAAAGAGAAGGGACCCTCCCTAGCTTCTTGGGCTGTTGAGAAGGGGCGTACGACAACTGGGTGCAGCTGGCTTGACGTGGCCAGCTCACCACCGTGGAGGCCTTCTAGTCCAGGGTTCAGCAAACTGCGGCTCTGGAGCCGCATGTGGGCTCTTTTTTCTCTCTGCTGCAGCTCCTTGTCATTCAAAATATGTGTCACAACCGCCAGTGTGTGACACCCGCCAGCACGCGATTTATCGAGCTTTTTGACCCCTGGTAAGCCAACCAAGGATAAATCCAAGAAAAGAAATGTTTCAGAAGAAAAACAGAGTGTTTAATTCAACTATAAATGCTAGTTTTGTGGCTGCCTCAAGAAACAGTCAGGCGTGGGAAAGTTTTTGTGGCTCCCGCTGTTTTCTGTGGGAAATGGGTCCAAATGGCTCTTTGAGTGATTGCCGACCCCTGTTCTAGTCCAACCCCCTTCTCAGGCATGAAACCCTAGATCTGTGATGGCGAACCTACAGCACGCCAGCTGTCGCCCCAACCCAGCTCCACTGTGCATGCGCAGGTGTCTCTTGCCCAGCCAGCTGGTCCATGCTGCACATACATGGGGCACATGTGGGGACGTGGGAGCGCATGTGGAGATGAGGGAGCGAAGAGTACAATAAAATACAATAGCAGAGTTGGAAGGGACCTTGGAGGTCATCTAATCCAACTCCCTGCCTAGGCAGGAAGCCCTATACCATTTCAGACAAATGTCTATCCAACATCTCCTTAAAGACTTCCAGTGTTGGGGCATTCACAACTTCTGGAGGCAACTTCTGTAACACTGATTCATTGTTCCCACTGTCAGGAAATTCCTCCTCAGTTCTAGGTAGCTTCTCTCCTTGATTAGTTTCCACCCATTGCTTCTTGTTCTGCCCTCAGGTGCCTTGGAGAATAGCTTGACTCCCTCTTCTTTGGGGCAACCCCTGAGATATTGGAACACTGCTATCCGGTCTCCTCTGGTCCTTCTTCTCATTAAACTAGACCTACCCAGCTCCTGCAACCGTTCTTCCTATGTTTTAGCCTCCAGTCCCCTAATCATCTTGGTTGCTCTTCTCTGCACTCTTTCCAGAGTCTCCACGTCTTTTCTACATCGTGGTGACCAAAACTGAATGCAGGATTCCAAGTGTGGCCTTCCCAGGTCCTTATAAAGTGCAGTGCAGTATATTGATATTGCTGTATCAGGAGACGCCCGAGTCGAAGAAAAAGAACTGGGGGAAAAAAAAATCGCAACCTGACCATCGAAACTATGTGATTATGGATGAAACACGTAACAGGGATACCAGTGGTGGGTTGTTCCTGGTTCGGCACGTTTTGCCTGAACCACTAGTAGCGGTGCTGGGAAGCCCTGCCCATCTGCCCAGATGCTTCTGCGCATGCACACTTATGACAATGACAATAAAGATGATGATGATGATGATGATGATGATGATGATGATGATGATTATTATTGTTGTTGTTGTTGTTGTTGTTATTATTATTATTATTATTATTATCTGCCCAGAATGCACGTTGTGCATGCATTCCCGAACCGGTAGTAAAAATATTTGCAACCCACCACTGGGTGATGCCCATTGTCATCGGGGCACTTGGCACCATGTCCAATAATTTTGCAAGATACATCAACAAATTGCAGCTCCCTGCAATAACCCCAGCGGAACTGCAAAAAACGGCGCTACTTGGAACATCTTACATTCTACGAAGATACTTGGTTGATACCTAGGATGCTGGCAGCAAACCATATCAACCATTAGCCCCAGTCAATGGTATTTGCAATGCATTTTTAAATATTCAGTTGGCTGAGTTTCATGTTTAATGAATCTATATAAATAAAAATGTAACTATGAGTTTGTTCAAAACCGCTAATCTCCGAAAGTACTGCACCGATTGCAGGCTGGTGCTTCCGGCTTGGTGCTTCCAGGAGCTTCCAGGAGCTTCCAGGAGTCTGTGCACAGACACAAGCCTGCCTGATGATGACAAGTGAGATCTTGTCGAAACATTGCAACAACTTTTCTATGCCTTATACACGGAAAATCCCCGAAGCCAGCTATGCCAGCATATATATATATATGTATGTATGTATGTATGTATGTATGTATGTATGTATGTATGTATGTATGTATATATAAATTGTGTAGATGTCACACCTGTGCCAGGTAAATTGTTAAAAAGGTAGGTAGATGGATGCAGAGAGAAAGCAGTGGGCCACATATATTATGTCGTCCTTTATGACATAAAATACTCTGTCCATAAGATTCAAGGAGAAATAGAGTAGGTAGATAGGTAGGCAGCTATAGGGATAGAGAGAGGGAGGGAGAAATGCAGTAGGTAGGTAAGTAGGGAGGTAGGTAAGTAGGGAGGGAGGGAGGGAGGGAGGGAGGTGGGGGATAGAGAGGGAGAGGGAGAAATACGGTAGGTAGGTTGGTAGGTTTGTAGGTAGGTAGGTAGGTAGGTAGGTAGGTAGGTAGGTAGGTAGAGGGATAGAGAGGAAGAGGGAGAAATACAGTAGGTAGGTAGGTAGGTAGATAGTGGGATAGAGAGGGAGAGGGAGAAATACAGTAGGTAGGTAGGTGGGTAGGTAGGTAGTGGGATAGAGAGGGAGAGGGAGAAATACGGTAGGTAGGTAGGTGGGTAGGTAGGTAGAGGGATAGAGAGGGAGAGGGAGAAATACAGTAGGTAGGTAGGTAGGTAGGTGGGTAGGTAGGTAGTGGGATAGAGAGGGAGAGGGAGAAATACAGTAGGTAGGTAGGTAGGTAGGTGGGTAGGTAGGTAGTGGGATAGAGAGGGAGAGGGAGAAATACAGTAGGTAGGTAGGTAGGTAGGTGGGTAGGTAGGTAGTGGGATAGAGAGGGAGAGGGAGAAATACAGTAGGTAGGTAGGTAGGTAGGTGGGTAGGTAGGTAGAGGGATAGAGAGGGAGAGGGAGAAATACAGTAGGTAGGTAGGTAGGTAGGTGGGTAGGTAGATAGTGGGATAGAGAGGGAGAGGGAGAAATACAGTAGGTAGGTAGGTAGGTAGGTGGGTAGGTAGGTAGTGGGATAGAGAGGGAGAGGGAGAAATATGGTAGGTAGGTAGGTAGGTGGATAGAGAGGGAGAGGGAGAAATATGGTAGGTAGGTAGGTAGGTGGATAGAGAGGGAGAGGGAGAAATACAGTAGGTAGGTAGGTAGGTAGGTGGGTAGGTAGGTAGTGGGATAGAGAGGGAGAGGGAGAAATACAGTAGGTAGGTAGGTAGTGGGATAGAGAGAGAGAGGGAGAAATACAGATAGGTAGGTAGGTAGGTAGAGGGATAGAGAGGGAGAAATACAGTAGGTAGGTAGGTTGGGGGTTATATGGTGGTTGTGTGTATGTGTGCAGGTGTAGATCTACACATAGATTGGTTGGCCATTTAAGCAGACTGGGCCACAGCAACGCATGGCCAGGAACGGCTAGTAATAATAATAATAATAATGGTGATGTAAGAGTGATACCCAATGTCATTGGGGCACTTGGTACCATGTCCAAGAATTTTACAAAACACAAAGAAATTGCAGCTTCCTGCAATAACATCAGCAGAACTGCAAAAAACGGCTCTACTCGGAACATCATATATTTTAAGAAGATATTGGGTTGATACCTAGGATGCTGGCAGATACCTGTATCAACCATTAGCGCCAGTCAATTATATTTATAATACATTTTTAAATGTTTGGTTGACTGAGCTTCATGTTTAATGAATAAAGTATATAATAATAATACCAGCGGAAGTGCAAATAAATGCACTGATCGGAATATCATACAGTATATTTTAAGAAGATATTTGGTTGATACCTAGGATGCTGGCAGCAACCCCTATCAACCATCAGCTCCAGTCAACGGTATTTGTGACACATCTTTAAATGTTCGCTTGCATTTTTGAATGTCCTGTCAGCTGAGTTTCATGTTTAATGAGTAAAGTCTGTATAATAATAGTAAACGAGAAAGAGAAGATCTTGTGAGGCTGCCAAATACAGACAGATTGTCCTGTATTTGGCAGCCTCCGAAGTGCAGAAAACCGAAGTGCACAATTTATTGATTATTCTGTACCAGGAGACGCCAGAGTCAAATAAAAAGAACCGGGGAAAAATCACGAAATATCGCGACCTGGCCATCGAAACTATGTGATTATGGATGAAACCCATAACAGGAATACCTATCACTGTCATTGGGGCACGTGGTACCATGTCCAAGAATTTTGCAAAAGACATGAAAAAATTGCAGCTTCCTGCAATGACCCCAGCGGAACTGCAAAAAACTTGCAACATCGTATATCATCAATGATTTGGATGAGGGGATAAATGGGGAAATCATCAAATTTGCTGATGATACCAAGCTGGCAGGAATAGCCAACACTCCAGAAGATAGGCTCAAGATACAGAAGGATCTGGACAAACTTGAACATTGGGCACTATCTAATAAAATGAAATTCAAGGGTGAAAAGAGGAAGGTTCTACATTTAGGCAAGAAAAATGAAATGCGCAGGTACAGTATAGGTGGTACCTGGCTCAATAGTAGCAACTGTGAGAGGGATCTTGGAGTCCTAGTGGACAACCATGGAAATATGAGCCAGCAAAAAAGCCAACACAGTTCTAGGCTGCATCAACAGAGGGAGAGAATCAAGATCACCTGAAGGGTTAATACTTTACAATGCCTTGGGAAGGCCACACTTGGAATATTTGCACCCAGTTTTGGTTGCCATGATGTAGAAAAGATGTGGAGACTCTAGAAAGAGCGCAGAAAAGAGCAACCAAGAGGATTAGGGGACTGGAGGATGAAACATATGAAGAACAGTTGCAGGAACTGGGTAGGTCTAATTTAATAAAAAGAAGGACTTAAGGGTGATATGATAGCAGCCTTCCAATATCTCAGGGGTTGCCCCAAAGAAGAGGGAGTCAAGCTATTCTCCAAGGCACCTGAGGGCAGAACAAGAAGCAATGGGTGGAAACTAATCAAGGAGAGAAGCAACTTAGAACTGAGGAGAAATTTCCTGACAGTTAGGACAATGAATCAGTGGAACTACTTGCCTCCAGAAGTTGTGAATGCCCAACACTGGAAGTCTTTAAGAAGATGTTGGATAGCCATTTGTCTGAAATGGTGTAGGGTTTCCTACGTAGGCAGGGGGTTGGACTGGAAGACCTCCAAGGTCCCTTCCAACTGTGCTATTGTATTGTATTGTATTGTATTGTATTGTATTGTATTGTATTGTATTGTATTGTATTGTATTGTATTGTATTGTATTGTATTGTATTGTATATTTTAAGAAGATACTTTGTTGATACTTAGCAGGCTGGCAGCAACCTGTATCAGCCAACAGCGCCAGTCAATGGTATTTGGGATGCATTTTTGAATGTTCAGTTGACGGAGTTTCATGTTTAATGAATGCAAGAAATAATAATGATGATAATGGGAGAAAATAAGAAACAGCATATTTGCCACAAATCTCTCCACTCATGACTCAGGTTGGGGAGAAATGTATCTGCTTAGGCACCAGCAGAAACAGAATTCGCAACTTCCTCAATTGTGTCGCACAGTTTATCAACAATTTAAAAATACCTTGGGGAAAAACCTGAGCGAAAATGCATACATTGGTGGAAAAGAAGGAAGATAAATGCTTTCTACAAGTGTTTGCAAAAACTGTAAATATTAAGCGATACGACATTCTATGTGTCTGCAGCTAGAGAGCTTGCCAGCCGAATATGTTTGTGCAAGCAGATTGTTTCCAGATACTGCGGAGATGCTAACTTTTTATTTTTACTTTAAAAAAAGAAAAGAACGTTTGATGCAATGAAAAAGACCCATTCGCAAAAACGAGGAACCTGGAGGGAAGCAATAATGGTATCTTTGTAAAAAATAAGGAACTGGGGAATAAAACCTCAAAATTGACAGATTTATCCAGGTAGAAAGCCAATATGGAATGAAAAATGGGGGGGGGGGGAAAGGTATTTATTTATTTATTTATTTATTTATTTATTTATTTATTTATTTATTTATTTATTTAGTTAGTTAGTTAGTTAGTTAGTTAGTTAGTTAGTTAGTTATTTTTATTATTCTATCTTTCTTTCTTTCTTTCTTTATGTATTTCTTTCTTTCTTTTTCTTTTTTTTCTTTCTTTCTTTCTTTCTTTCTTTATGTATTTCTTTCTTTCTTTCTTTATTTATTTATTTTTCTTTCTTTTTTCTATCTTTCTTTCTTTCTTTTTCTTTCTTTTTTCTTTCTTTCTTTCTTTCTTTATTTATTTATGTATTTCTTTCTTTCTTTCTTTTTCTTTCTTTTTCTATCTTTCTTTCTTTCTTTCTTCATGTATTTCTTTCTTTCTTTCTTTCTTTCTTTCTTTCTTTCTTTCTTTCTTTCTTTCTTTCTTTCTTTCTGTATGTATGTATGTATGTATTTATTTATTTATTTATTTATTTATTTATTTATTTATTTATTTATTTATTTATTTATTTATCTATTTATTTATTTATTTATTTATTTATTTATCGTATTTGTATCCCGCACCCATCTCCCACAGAGGGACCCCGGGGCGGCGCACAGGAAAATTTAAAAACAAATACAAATATACAAAAACTCTTAAAAACTATATTAAACCCAACCCTGCACTAGAACATAATTAAAACCCCCAAATTAAAAACTTTGATCAGCTAATGGTCAGTTCGGTATCGGGAAGTTCATGCCAGGCTGGCTAGCCGGAAAAAAAATGCGTTTTTAAGCGCTGGCGGAACAGGCAGAGGTCCGAGATGACACGGAGGTCGGGGGGGAAGACCGTTCCAGAGGGTTGGGCCCACCACAGAGAAGGCCCTTCCCCTGGGCGTCGCCAACCGGCATTGCCCGGCCAATGGCATCTGGAGAAGGCCCTCTCTGTGGGAGCGAATCGGTCGTAGGGACGTATGAAGCAGCAGACGGTCTCGCAGGTAACTAGGCCCCGTGCCATGGAGCACCTTAAAGATGGTCATCAATACCTTGTAACACACCTGAAAGGTCACAGGTAGCTAGTGCAGCTCGCGCAGGAGAGGTGTTATATGGGAATGCCGAGAGGCTCCCATGATTACCCGCGCAGCCGCGTTCTGGACTAACTGTAACCTTCGAGTGCATCTCAAGGGGAGCCCCATGTAGAGAGTGTTACAGTAGTCCAGACGGGAAGTCACGAGTGCTTGAGTGACTGTGCGAAGGGCATCCCAGTCAAGTAAGGGGCGCAATTGGCGGACCAGGCGGACCTGGTAAAACGCCCCTTGGCTACGGCTGTCACATGGTCCTCCAAGGACAGCCGGGAATCCAGGAGGACTCCTAAATTGCACGCTCTCTCCACGGGGGCCAATAATTCGCCCCCCATGGCCAGCGATGGAGTCACCTGGCTAACCAAGATGATTAGGGGACTGGAGACTAAAACATATGAAGAACGGTTGCAGGAGCTGGGTATGTCTAGTTTGATGAAGAGAAGGACCAGGGGAGACATGATAGCAGTGTTCCGATATCTCAGAGGGCGCCACAAAGAAGAGGGAGTCAAACTATTCTCCAAGGCACCTGAGGGCAGGACAAGAAGCAATGGGTGGAAACTAATCAAGGAGAGAAGCAACTTAGAACTAAGGAGAAATTTCCTGACAGTTAGAACAATTAAACTCTGGAACAGCTTGCCTCCAGCAGTTGTGAATGCCCCAACCCTGGAAGTCTTTAAAAAGATGTTAGATAGCCATTTGTCTGAAATGGTATAAGGTTCCTGCCCACGCAGGGGATTGGACTAGAAGACCTACAAGGTCATTCCAACTCTGCTATTGTATTGTATTGTATTAAACCGGGGGGCCGGAAACCACAGCTACTCGGTCTTGGACGGGTAGAGTTTGAGTTTATTACTGCCCATCCAGATCCGTACGGCCTCCAAACACCGGGACATCACCTCGACGGCATTGTTGGGGTGGTTTGGGGTAGAGATGTACAGCTCAAAGGTATCTCAAAGGTGCTTTTTTTTTCAAGAGGCAACTGGTTGTTGTTGTTTTTGGAAGATGTTTTGCTTCTCACCGAAGAAGCTTCTTCAGCTCTGACTGGATAGTGAAGAACGGAAGGATTTAGACTCCTTGCAGACGGCTGGTCCTTTGCATCTTTTTAGAGGGTCATTGAGGCCACTTGGAGGTTCATCTGTGTCCTCAGGGTCACCTGAGTGGTGCAAATGGGGGTGGAGCCTTCTTGGAACTGCTGAAAGGCTCCGCCCCCCATTTTCACCACTCAGGGGACCCTGAGGACATAGATAAACCTCCAATTGGCCTCAACAACCCTCTAAAAGGATGCAAATGATCAGCTGTCTGCAAGGAGTCTAAATCCTTCCAAGGTGCATTTTTTTTCAAGAGGCAAATGGACATTCTTGTTTTTTCTTCGAAGACGCTTCTCAACTGTACCGTATTTTTCGGAGTATTTTCGGAGTATTTTTTCGGAGTATTTTTTTCCTCAAAAAAGAGGCTGAAAATCTGGGTGCGTCTTATACACTGAATACAGCATTTTTTGGGGAGCATGAATCCTTCCATTCCCCACCATGCAGTCAGAGTTGAAGAAGCTACCGTATTTTTCGGAGTATAAGACGCACCAAAGTATAAGGCGCACCAAGGTTTTGAAGAGGCAAATTTTTTAAAAAGGTTTTTGCACTCTGCAAACCTCCCCAAAACGGCCCGTTTTTCATGAAAACGGGCCCTTTTTTCTCCCCCCCAAAAAAGGCATGAAAAGCCTGTAGGAGGCTTATAGAGTGTTCCCAGGACAAGACAGGACTAGAAATAATAATAATAATAATAATAATAATAATAATAATAATAATAATAATAATAATAATAATAATAATAACAACAACAACAATAATAACAATAATAACAATAATAACAATAATAACAATAATAACAATAATAACAATAACAACAATAACAACAACAACAACAATAACAACAACAACAACAATAACAACAATAACAACAATAACAACAACAATAACAATAACAACAACAACAACAACAACAACAACAACAATAATAATAATAATAATAATAATAATAGGACCCGAGGCGGTGCACAGGGAATTTAAAAATGCATATATAAAACCACAAACAAATACAATATTAAAAAGAATTATACTAAAACCCTGCGCTAAAATCCCATATTAAAACTAAAACTAAACCCCTAAAAACAGTTAAATTACCCCAGGCCGGCCAAGCAGAAGAAGTGAGTTTTTAGTTTTTGACGGAAGGAGCGGAGGTCCGTAGTTGTTCTAATATCGGGGGGAAGGTCGTTCCAGAGGGCTGGGCCCGCCACAGAGAAGGCCCTTCCCCTGGGCGTCGCCCACTGGCACAGCCTAGTGGACGGCACCCGGAGAAGTCCCTCTCTGTGGGAGCGAATCGGCCGCAGGGATGTATGGGGCAGGATGCGATCCCGCAGATAGCTAGGTCCCGTGCCATGGAGCGCTTTGAAGATCATAAGCAACCCCTTGAACTCCACCCGGTGACTGGCGCAAATCATTCAACCAACTTTCATGCCTAAGGCTGGACTAGAACTCCCAGACTCCCGGTTTCTACCCTGGCGCTTTAACCAAACTGGCTCTCTTTCCCGCTTACTTTGCCTGTTTTCCTCTCGAACTCAAATCCGGAAATCTCGCGCGCCCCCCGATGCTTGTTCAAAACCCCACTTAGACGATTAATCCAGGATGAAAGATCTCGGCCCAACAAGGACCCGCCAATGTAATCATCTTTTATATTTTTTATTAATCGCACCCCGCGGCTGAATGGCGCCTTTTATCCTTAAAAGTGATGGGACGAGAGTACTAATTTACAGGGGTTTTGCATACATTTTTCATAAGCCCAACCCCGTTATTTTGAACGCTTGCTCGCACAAAGCCGATCTGGAACGATTGTTCGGGGATTTGCGCTCTGAGTTTTCTGTCTCTCGTTCAAAGGAATTCCGGAGGGTTTCGGCCATCGCGCTTTGTCAATTAGTATGCCGAGCGATTTTTATTTTTATTTTGCTCCCCGGCACAATTATTACACTCGCTTCCCCGGGACGGTCTAAAACTAGACGTATCTCCAAGAGAAGAGAATAGCAGCGCCTGCTAATGTTCCTTAAGATGTACCTGCTTGTGTCGGCTGCACGCACATTTCTTTTTTAAAAATTGCAACCCACATCACAACAAGCTCCTGACAAATATTTATTTTGATGTTCAAGCGCCTGCTGGAGATGTGCGCGGCGAGTCAGACGGTTTAAAAAATTCAAACCAGGATGCCCAGAGGATGCCTCCCCGAGCCACAATGGAGAACATATTTTTAAGCCGGCATCTATCATCCACCCTCCTCCCCAAAAGCTGTGTTTTGCTTGCTAAAGCAGCGTTCACAAATTCCTCTTAGATGCTTAGGGATTTTTTTAAAAAGAGCTGTCGGTTTTGCTTTGGGAGGGAAGAAAGGAAGGAGGGAACGCTGAATGAAAAGGTAGTTCAGAGTAAGAGCTGCTGAAAGGAGCCAGCTGTGGATGGAATGGTTGTGTGTAGCAACTCCTCTATAACTGTAACCGGTATTTACACTGTGTAGCCTGGGCCCATAACCAGTGTTAGGGGTAAAAAAACACCCCCGTTGGAAAATAAACAGGCGGAATAGTGCAATACACCGGACACCAAGAGATACGTTGCTTAAACCACACAAACACTCTACAACGCTGTTAGTAGAAAAAATAAATAGTCTTTACTCTTGATGTAACTAAAATACTTCTTCCAAACAGTGATACTAACTCCTCTAACAATAAACAGTCCTTCACCAAAACCACAGTTATCTTACAGTAAGTTCAAAACGATGATTCTCTTCCGTCTTCATGTTCAGCTTCTTCCTCAGTGGCAATCAGGAAGCAAAAGAAAGCAAAAAGGGAATGAGCTGTGTTTCCAGCTGCCTTTTATGATTGAGCTGGGAAGCACAGCCAATCAGATTCCACATGGTCCTTAAAGTTACATAGACTCTTTAAGAATCCTGGCTTATATATATATACCTCTCCTGCGCGAGCTGCACTGGCTACCGGTGGCCTTCTGGGTGCGCTTCAAGGTGCTTGTTACCATCTTCAAATCGCTCCATGGCTCGGGGCCTAGCTACTTGCGGGACCGTCTCCTGCCACATACCTCCCTGCGTCCGATACGCTCCCACAGAGAGGGCCTACTGAGGGTACCAACCGCCGGTCAATGCCGGCTAGCGGGGCCCAGGGGTAGGGCCTTCTCTGTGGCAGGACCGGCCCTCTGGAACGACCTACCCCCCGAACTCCGCACTATCACGGATGTTCCCCTCTTTCGCCGTTCACTTAAAACATATTTTTTTCAACAAGCTGGTCTCGCGTAGTAGTTCACACTCTTGTAATATAGCTTCTGCCTAACACGTAAATGATATTAGATTTTTTTAGGGGGAATTTTTAGCACAGGTTGTGATTTAATTCTTTTTATCTATTTATTGTATTTATTGTATTTTATTATCGCTGTTTTAAATTCCTGTGCACCGCCCTGGGTCCACTTCGGTGGAGAAGGCGCGGTGTATAAATTGAAATAAATTAAATTAAATTAAATTATTGTCAACCCAACATCAGGATAATTATCCTAACAGGAATAAGGGGAGGGGATCACATGTTGAACGTCTGCCTCGCAGGGGGAAATTTAGCCCAGCCGACAAAATACTTGAGAGGCTAACCTTCTGTCTGCAGGGACTTTTAAAAAAAAATTACGTTCAATTGAGCTATTTTGTGGGTGGGGTGTCAGATAGGTGGCCTATTACCATATTGATTCTCCTGACGTCTCCCAATGGAATTTGAAATTTATGTATTTACTTATTTATATCCTTCCTTTATTATTAACTAGCTGATAACCCAGTTGTCCAAGTATTTATAGACGTCAAAGCATTTGTCTGGCTGAGAGCCATTGAAAGAGGGCTTTCTTCTCGCTACTCCCATGCCCATCATCCCTGCCCTGTCCCTTCCCCCTCCCATGCTGTCTACAATCCTGGCCCTTGGCCCCCAATCCATCAGGTGCTTCCTCGTTGGTCCACTGGAGGGTGAACGTCCACAGCTGGTTTTACCGAGGAAGCTGTGAAGGAAGTGACATCACAAACAATTGCTGCTCTAGGACACCGCACTCGCTCTCCTTAACGGGTCAGGCATTCCAGAGTTATGCTGGAACACACGCGGACAGACACCCCAGGGGTGGCTAAAAGTGCCCCCACCACCGTATTTTTTTCCAAGAACCCTGTTAGGTAGGTTGGGCTGAGAGGAAGAGGCTCAAAGCCACCCAGCTGGCTTTCATGCCTAAAGGGAGGGGGGGACAACGACTAGAACTCACCATCACCTGGTGATTGGCCCAAAGTCACGCAGTGGGCTTTCATGTTTAAGGCGGGATTTGAACTCACCGTCTCCTGTTGATTGGACCAAAGTCACCCTGCTGGATTGAATACAATAGCAGAGTTGGAAGGGACCTTGGAGGTCTTCTAATCCAGCCCCCTGCCTAGGCAGGAAACCCTATACCATTTCAGACAAATCGCTATCCAGCATCTTCTTGAAGACTTGCAGTGTTGGGACATTCACAACTTCTGGAGGCAACTTCTGTTCCACTGATTAATTGTTCTCACTGTCAGGAAATTCCTCCTCAGTTCTAAGTTGCTTCTCTCCTTGATTAGTTTCCACCCATTGCTTCTTGTTCTGCCCTCAGGTGCTTTGGAGAATAGCTTGACTCCCTTTTCTTTGGGGCAGCCCCTGAGATATTGGAAGGCTGCTATCCTGTCTCCCCTGGTCCTTCTTTTCATTAAAGTAGACCTACCTAGTTCCTGCAACCGTTCTTCATATGTTTTAGCCTTCAGTCTCCTAATCCTCTTTATTGCTCTTCTCTGCACTCTTTCTAGAGTCTCCACATCTTTTCTACATCGTGGTGACCAAAACTGGATGTAAATATTCCAAGTGTGGCCTTCCCAAGGCCTTATAAAGTGATATTAACACTTCACCTGATCTGGATTCTCTCCCTCTGTTGATGCAGCCTAGAACTGTGTTGGCTTTTTGGGCAGCTGCTGCCCACGGCTGGCTCCTATTTCAATGGTCGTCCACTAGGACTCCAAGATCCCTCTCACAGTTACTACTATTGAGCAAGGTACCAGCTGTACTGTACCTGTGTATTTCATTTTTGTTGCCTAAATGTAGAACCTTCCTCTTTTCACCCTTGAATTTCATTTTATTAGATAGTGCCCAATGTTCAAGTTTGTCAAGATCCTTCTGTATCTTAAGCCTATCTTCTGGCTTTGATGCCTTAAGCCAGGACTAGAACTCGCTGCTCCTGGTGATTAGCCAAAAATCATCTGGATGGCTTCCATGCCTAAGGGAGAGACTAGAAGTCACAATCTCCTGGTGATTGCCCTGACCTTGAGATGAGATGGACAGCAAACAAATATAATAAATTTACTAACTAATAAATAAATGTAAAAAAGGGGGGATTCACTCACATGGAGGGGCTGCGATTTTGACTTTAGGGGTACCATTCCCCCTTGAAGACACCCTGCCCTGCGGGCTCCCTCTCTTAGCTGGTCCTGCATTGTTGTGTCATGATCTTGGCTTCCCCTAAAAGCAGGGGGCAGTGTCCTGGTCCCGACAAAACCCCTTTTATGAAACGAATGTGAATTCCTCTCCTTCGCCTTCAGCAAAGGCCTGGTAAACAGCCTTTCAAAGGCGTATTTATGAACACGGACCTTATCTAGCTTGGAAAGCTGCCATGTCAATATTTCCCTAAGGAGGCGCTGTGCAAGGAAAGGCTGGGCACAGAGTCTCTGAGATTCACGGACAGATCTTCACACTCCTGAAATGAATGAACGAACGAATTGTCTCCTGCAAACTCCACTCCCCTTTTGCTCCTCTTTTACTTCCTATGGGAGGGGCCATTCACCGTCCACCTGTGACTTTACTCCCAAGTCAACCCTGATTTCTCAGCTGTTGTTTTCTTCTGGCAACTCTGCGCATGCGCACACGTGGGAACAGGCTCCAGCTGTTCCTCTGCCTCATTGCTGCCTAGCTCCGAAGGCAGCTGAGAACTGCCAGACGGCCTTGGCCCCCTCTATGCCTCCAATGCAGAGCCCTCGTCTGAGCCTTCCCTAGACTCCAGGACTGGCCCAGGTTCCTTCCCAACCTCCCCACCATCTGACTCAGGTGGGCCACAACCGGTTGTGCATTTTTTTTTAAGCCTCCAAATTGTGCAGCGTTTTTTAGGAGTTACGAAATTTCCCCCGCGTCCTCCTCCCGAGACGCCTGGCAGAGTGCGAGGTCATGAATTATTAACACCTGTGCGGGTGGGCAGAGAGAGAGAGGGAGAGAGATGGCCATTTGTGATTCACACCAGCAATTGGGCAAGTTTTGGAAAAATGGACGCCCGCCCGCAGCCAGCTGGCAGACTTCCACTAATGCCTCCATCTGGTTTCTGGCCATTAGGCGCTCATTAACGAACGGAAATCCTGTTTATTTATGATGCTTGGAAGCTGACATATTTCCCCTCCGAACAATACGTGTGGGTCAGCGTTTATTTTCTCTCCTTGCCAAGAAATACGATGTCTTTAGACAGGGACTTCATGGCGTTTTCAGTGTCTGGTGTCTTTTTAATGTTTTTTTTTTTAAAAAAAAAATATTCCTAGCTTGTGTTTCTTATTTTTTATAAATAAATCAAGGCAGGGAACATAGCTAATACGCCTGCCTTGTCCTATTTTCTGACAACTATGGGCTGGACTGAGAGAGAGTAACTGGCCACTAGATCAGGACAATCACCCAGGAGATGGTGAGTTCTAGTTTTGTCTTAGGCATGAAAGCCAGCTGGGTGACTTTGGGCCAATCACCAAGAGACTGGGAGTTCTAGTCCTGCCTTAGGCGTGAAAGCCGGCTGGGTGACTTTGGGCCAATCACCAGGAGACAGTGAGTTCTAGTTTTGTCTTAGGCATGAAAACCAGCTGGGTGACTTTGGGCCAATCACCAAGAGACTGGGAGTTCTAGTCCTGCCTTAGGCGTGAAAGCCGGCTGGGTGACTTTGGGCCAATCACCAAGAGACTGGGAGTTCTAGTCCTGCCTTAGGCGTGAAAGCCGGCTGGGTGACTTTGGGCCAATCACCAGGAGACAGTGAGTTCTAGTTTTGTCTTAGGCATGAAAACCAGCTGGGTGACTTTGGGCCAATCACCAAGAGACTGGGAGTTCTAGTCCTGCCTTAGGCATGAAAGCCGGCTGGGTGACTTTGGGCCAATCACCAGGAGACAGTGAGTTCTAGTTTTGTCTTAGGCATGAAAACCAGCTGGGTGACTTTGGGCCAATCACCAGGAGACTGGGAGTTCTAGTCCTGCCTTAGGCATGAAAGCCGGCTGGGTGACTTTGGGCTAATCACCAGGAGACTGGGAGTTCTAGTTTTGTCTTAGGCATGAAAACCAGCTGGGTGACTTTGGGCCAATCACCAAGAGACTGGGAGTTCTAGTCCTGCCTTAGGCGTGAAAGCCGGCTGGGTGACTTTGGGCTAATCACCAAGAGACAGTGAGTTCTAGTTTTGTCTTAGGCATGAAAACCAGCTGGGTGACTTTGGGCCAATCACCAGGAGACTGGGAGTTCTAGTCCTGCCTTAGGCGTGAAAGCCGGCTGGGTGACTTTGGGCTAATCACCAAGAGACAGTGAGTTCTAGTTTTGTCTTAGGCATGAAAACCAGCTGGGTGACTTTGGGCTAATCACCAAGAGACAGTGAGTTCTAGTTTTGTCTTAGGCATGAAAACCAGCTGGGTGACTTTGGGCCAATCACCAGGAGACTGGGAGTTCTAGTCCTGCCTTAGGCATGAAAGCCGGCTGGGTGACTTTGGGCTAATCACCAGGAGACTGGGAGTTCTAGTTTTGTCTTAGGCACGAAAGCCAGCTGGGTGACTTTGGGCCAATCACCAAGAGACTGGGAGTTCTAGTCCTGCCTTAGGCATGAAAGCCGGCTGGGTGACTTTGGGCTAATCACCAGGAGACTGGGAGTTCTAGTTTTGTCTTAGGCACGAAAGCCAGCTGGGTGACTTTGGGCCAATCACCAAGAGACAGTGAGTTCTAGTCCTGCCTTAGGCGTGAAAGCCAGCTGGGTGACTTTGGGCTAATCACCAGGAGACTGGGAGTTCTAGTTTTGTCTTAGGCACGAAAGCCAGCTGGGTGACTTTGGGCCAATCACCAAGAGACAGTGAGTTCTAGTCCTGCCTTAGGCATGAAAGCCAGCTGGGTGACTTTGGGCTAATCACCAGGAGACTGGGAGTTCTAGTTTTGTCTTAGGCACGAAAGCCAGCTGGGTGACTTTGGGCCAATCACCAAGAGACAGTGAGTTCTAGTCCTGCCTTAGGCATGAAAGCCAGCTGGGTGACTTTGGGCTAATCACCAGGAGACTGGGAGTTCTAGTTTTGTCTTAGGCATGAAAACCAGCTGGGTGACTTTGGGCCAATCACCAAGAGACTGGGAGTTCTAGTCCTGCCTTAGGCGTGAAAGCCAGCTGGGTGACTTTGGGCCAATCACCAAGAGACAGTGAGTTCTAGTTTTGTCTTAGGCATGAAAACCAGCTGGGTGACTTTGGGCCAATCACCAAGAGACTGGGAGTTCTAGTCCTGCCTTAGGCGTGAAAGCCGGCTGGGTGACTTTGGGCTAATCACCAGGAGACTGGGAGTTCTAATTTTGCCATAGGCATGAAAACCAGCTGGGTGACTTTGGGCCAATCACCAGGAGACAGTGAGTTCTAGTTTTGTCTTAGGCACGAAAGCCAGCTGGGTGACTTTGAGCCAATTACTAGGAGACAGTGAGCTCTAGTTCACCCATGAAAGCCGGTGGTGTGAATTTGAGCCAATCACCAGGCGAAAGTGAGTTCTAGTCCCACCTTAGACATGGAAGTTCTAGGCCCCAGAACTCACCAGCTTCTGATGATTCGCCCAAAGTCATCCAGCTGGTTTTCATGCCAATGGTGGGACTAGAACTCTCCAACTCCTGGTTTTGAGCCCGGTGCCTTAACTGCTGGACTTGCCCAAATCGCTTGGCTTAAAAGATAGGCATTTTTAAGCTTCTGTTTTGTTAACCAGATGTGTGTGATTGTGCCGAACCAGTGGTTTGTAAATCAGATGTTATTTGCTTGGTGTGTTGGGGAGGCTTAGCCCCTGTGGTGTGTAAATTATAGTGTGTGACAGTATTTTGGGTACCACAGCCCTGTTCAAGGTTTGTAAGCAACACTTTTACGACTTGCGGTGTTTTTTGAAACCCAGCTCTTTTATTTGAGAAAAAAATCAAATCAAATATTTATTTCATTAGAGAAAACAGCCAGAATCGTCTGCCTGAAATGGTCTAGGGTCTCCTTAGACTAGAGGGAGAGGAAATTGGATTATAAGACACCCCCCACCCACCCCCAAGATCCCTTCCAACTCTGTTATTCCGAGTGGGGTGTTTTTTTTTCTAATTAATTTTTTTTTAACATTTGGTGTTTTTCAAACTTGGCAACATTAAGATGTGTTTCTAGAATTCCCCAAACAGCATAATAGATAGATGTGTGTGTGCATGAGAGAGAGAGAGAGAGAGAGAGAGAGAGAGAGAGAGAGAGAGAGAGAGAGAGAGAGAGAGAGAGAGATGATACATGGATGAGAGCAAGAGGAGGCAAAATTATCCATTTCTCAGATTGTTACATTGTTACTCAACATTGGCCACTGGTCAGGTGGACTTCAACTCCCAGAATTCCCTCACTAGTGAGAGAGAGAGAGAGAGAGAGAGAGAGAGAGAGAGAGAGAGAGAGAGAGAGAGAGAGAGAGAGAGAGAGAGAGGTGGGGAGAGGAGGAGAGGAGAAGGGGATGATGGAAGGAGAGGGATGGGAGAAGGGAAGGGAAGGGAAGAGAATTGGCCATGGGTCAGGTGGACTTCAACTCCCAGAATTCCCTGACTAGCGAGAGAGAGGGTTGAGGAGAGAGAGGAAGAGAGAGAGAGAGAGAGAGAGAGAGAGAGAGAGAGGTGGGGAGAGGAGGAGAGGAGAAGGGGATGATGGAAGGAGAGGGATGGGAGAAGGGAAGGGAAGGGAAGAGAAGAGAATTGGCCATGGGTCAGGTGGATTTCAACTCCCAGAATTCCCTGACTAGCGAGAGAGAGGGTTGAGGAGAGAGAGAGAGAGAGAGAGAGAGAGGTGGGGAGAGGAGGAGAGGAGAAGGGGATGATGGAAGGAGAGGGATGGGAGAAGGGAAGGGAAGGGAAGGGAAGAGAATTGGCCATGGGTCAGGTGGATTTCAACTCCCAGAATTCCCTGACTAGTGAGAGAGAGGGGTGAGGAGAGAGAGAGAGAGAGAGAGAGAGAGAGAGAGAGAGGGGTGGGGAGAGGAGGAGAGGAGAAGGGGATGATGGAAGGAGAGGGATGGGAGAAGGGAAGGGAAGGGAAGAGAAGAGAATTGGCCATGGGTCAGGTGGATTTCAACTCCCAGAATTCCCTGGCTAGCGAGAGAGAGGGTTGAGGAGAGAGAGAAAGAGAGAGAGAGAGAGAGAGGTGGGGAGAGGAGGAGAGGAGAAGGGGATGAGACTTCAACTCCCAGAATTCCCTGACTAGCGAGAGAGAGGGTTGAGGAGAGAGAGAAAGAGAGAGAGAGAGAAGTGGGGAGAGGAGGAGAGGAGAAGGGAAAGGAAGGAAGGACAAAGAAGAGAATAGAAATTATTCATTTCTCAGATTTCTCTCCACAGCATCCTTTCTCAATCCACGTGTGGATTCCGACTCCCAGCATTCCCCAGGCAACCACGAATTCTAGGCGTCCGAAGTCCATCCCTCTTCAAAGTCTCCCAGTTCCAAAAATGGCTGACCTAATTGAATCCATCCATCCATCCTCATGGGCAGCACACACAAAAAACCTCCATAAACTCCAAAGAAGATCACCCAACATTGCGCTATTATGGCACATGTTATTCAGCCACGGCTAAGCTTACTGTGGCTTAGCGAGACGTGAAATGGGATGGCTTCCTTCGGAGCCCAAAGCTGCCCGAAAGCCAATCCCGCCCAGCCCCTCTCTCTCCAAATTTGGGGTAGGGTCCTGCTGGGTGCAAGCTGGAGACCAATTTTCTCCTCTCCTCCGTTCCCTCCCAGGCACTTCCTGTGGTACGAGTCCTGTCCTTGTGTGTCGAGCTCCATCAATAGTCCTTTAATCTCCCAACGTTTTCATCCTGCTTTTTGCCACAGCAGGGCCCTTAAGATGACAAACGAGGCTTCTCCAACAGGAATAAAATGAGATGTTTGAAATAAACTACCAAAGAGGCTTCGCGGAGAACAAAAAGACCACAGGCGGATGAGAGAGGAGGGAGCGGAATATTATATTAAAAGGAAAAAGGAAAAAAAGAAAGAAAGAGGGAAGGCCCAGGAATGGCCATCAAACACCAAAGGTTGTAATACAATAATGCAATAATATAATAGCAGAGTTGGAAGGGACCTTGGAGGTCTTCTAGTCCAACCCCCCTGCCTAGGCAGGAAGCCCTATACCACTTCAGACAAATGGCTATCCAACATCCTCTTAAAGACTTTCTTTCTTTCTTTCTTTCTTTCTTTCTTTCTTTCTTTCTTTCTTTCTTTCTTTCTTTCTTTCTTTCTTCCTTCCTTCCTTCCTTCCCTTCTTCATCCCTCCCTCTCTTCTCCCTCCCTTCTTCTATTTCAATACAATACAATAGCAGAGTTGGAAGGGACCTCGGAGGTCTTCTAGTCCAACCCCCCTGCATAGGCAGGAAGCCCTATACCCTTTCAGACAAATGGCTATCCATCCTGGTGTTAGTTATCATCTTCAAAGCGCTCCATGGCTCGGGACCTAGCTATCTGCGAGATCGGATCCTGCCCCACACATCCTCACGACCGATTCGCTCCCACAGAGAGGGGCTTCTCCGGGTGCCGTCCACTAGACTTTGTCAGCGGGCGACGCCCAGGGGAAGGGCGCTCTCTGTGGCGGGCCCGGCCCTCTGGAACGACCTTCCCCCTGATATTAGAACGACCACCGACCTCCGCTCCTTCCGGGTAAAATTGAAGACCCATCTCTTTCGACTGGCCGGCCTTGAATAGTTCTCTCTGTCTTTTAATTACAAATTTTAATGGGTTTTAATTATATATTTTTAGCATAGGTAGATTTATTTAATTTTATTTTAAGTAATGTTTGTATTTTGTATATTGTTTTTAATTATGCCTGTGCACCGCCCCGGGTCCCTGTGGGGAGAGGGTGCGGTTAATAAATCTTAATTTATTATTATTATTATTATCTTCTTAAAGACTTCCAGTGTTGGGGCATTCACAACTTCTGGAGGCAACTTCTGTTCCACTGGTTAATTGTTCTCACTGTCAGGAAATTCCTCCTCAGTTCCAGGTTGCTTCTCTCCTTGATTAGTTTCCCCCCATTGCTTCTTGTTCTGCCCTCAGGTGCCTTGGAGAATAGCTTGACTCCCACATCTTTGGGGCAACCCCTGAGATATTGGAAGACTGCTCTCATGTCTCCCCTGGTCCTTGTCTGAAAGAATGTGTAAGGCCATGGGGGGTGAACCTAGGGCACGCGTGCCACAGGTGGCATGCCAGCCATTGCTCCAGCCCAGCGCCACCGCACATGCGCACATGTCTCCCACTAGCCAGCTGTTCTTTGGGTCTCTGATGTGCATGTGCAGGGGAAGCTTCAAATGTGTGGGGATGCTTGCATTGTATTGGGGGGGGGGTCACCTTTGTGGGTACAGCTGGCATGATCCGTGACACTGGTCTGCCACTGCCGCCTCTTTACCACCATGAATGGGTTGCAGCTGCAGCTTCTTTGCTGGTGTGAATGGCCTGCAGCCTTGGTCTCTTGGCTGGAGCGAACGGCCTGCAGCTTCAGCCTCTTTGCTGGTACGGACAGTCTGTAGGCTTGGACTATTGACTGGCACAAATAGAATGGAATGGAATGGAATGGAATGGAATGGAATGGAATGGAATGGAACGGAACAGAACAGAAAGGAACGGAATGGAACGGAACAGAAAGGAATAGTAATAGAGAATAGAGAATAGAGAATAGAGAATAGAGAATAGAGAATAGAGAATAGAGAATGGAATGGAATGGAATGGGAATAGGAATAGGAATAGGAATAGAATAGAATAGAATAGAATAGAACATAGGAACAGAATAGGAATAGGAATAGGAATAGAATAGGAATAGAATAGAATAGAATAGAAAATATGGAATGGAATGAAACGGAATGGGTTGGGATGGGATGGAATGGAATAGAATATAGAATATAGAATATAGAATATAAATATAGAATATAGAATATAGAATATAGAATATAGAATATACAATAGAATAGAATGGAATGGAATAGAACATAATTAGAATCGAATAGGAAAATAGAATAACAAAACGGAACAGAATAGGAATAGGAATAGGAATAGAATAGAATAGAATAGAATGGAATGGAATAAATAGGATAGGATAGGATAGGATAGGATAGGATAGGATAGAGTAGAATAGCAGAGTTGGAAGGGTCCTTAGAGGTCTTCTAGGCCAACCCTCTGCCTAGGCAGGAAGCCCTATACCATTTCAGAAAAACGGTTATCCAATTCCTTCTTCAAAACCTAACAACTTAACTTAACAACTGCTGTGATTCACTTAACAACGGTGGCAAGAAAGCTCATGAAACAGGGCAAATAGCAAGTAACAACGGTCTCGCTTAGCGACAGACGTGCCGAGCTCAATTGCAGTCATAAGTCGAGGACTGCCTGTACCCCACATCCCCTATTTCCACCAGGACCTTCTGCAGACGCCGTGCCCCAAGTGCCAGGATTCCGGCATATTTGTACGGAAGTCCGAAAGAGAGTGTCACCTGGGTCAACCCTGGACTCCAGCCTGAACTCCTGCGCTATCCGTGTTGTGAAAAGAGGAGGGAAGGGCAGCTGTGAGGGCTCCTTGGGGTCCTGAAGGCTTTGGCCCTCCCCTCCTCCTCTGGATTCCTGCAGCCAGGCCTTGCGCGGCTGGGAGCTTAAAGGATTTTCCCTGCAATAAATAGTAAATCTCTCGGAAGAAAGTGAGTAATAAGCTGGAAGGGTTTTTGGCTGGCCTTGGGAGTCTCTCAAATGGAGTGGTTTCCCCTGATTTGGCTCCTTCCCTCCTATCTTCCTTCTCCCTTCGTTTCTTCCTTCTCCCTCCCTCCCTTTTTTCCTTCCTTCCTTCCATCTTCTCCTCCCTTCCTCTACTCCCTTCCTCTCCCTCCCTCCCTCCCTTCCTTCCTTCCATCTTCTCCTCCCTTCCTCTTCTTTCCTTCTTTCCTCTTCTTCCTTCTTTCCTTCCTTCCCTCCTCTCTCCTCCTGCCCTTTTTTTCCTCCCTCCCTCCTTCTGTTTTTTTCCTCCCTCCCTCCTATCTTCCTCCTCCCTTCCTTTATTCCTTCTTCCTCCCACCCTCCCTCCCTTTTTTCCTTCCTCCTTCCCTCTCCCTCTCCTATCTTCCTCCACTCTTTTTCCTCCCTCCCTTCCTTTTTCCTTCCTTCCTTCCTTCCTTCCATCTTCTCCTCCCTTCCTCTCCTCCCTTCCTTCTTTCCTTCCATCTTCTCCTCCCTTCCTCTTCTTTCCTCTTCTTCCTTCTTTCCTTCCTTCCCTCCTCTCTCCTCCTGCCCTTTTTTGCCTCCCTCCCTCCTTCTGTTTTTTCCCTCCCTCCCTCCTATCTTCCTCCTCCCTTCCTTTATTCATTCTTCTTCTTCCCACCCTCCCTCCCTTTTTTCCTCCCTCCGTCCCTCCTTCCCTCCTATCTTCCTCCTCCCTTTCTTTTTCCTTCCTTCCCTCCCTCCCTCCTGCCTCCCTCCCTTTTTCCTGCCTCCTTCCCTCCCTTCTTTCCTCTTCTTCTTTCCTTCCTTCCCTCCTCCCACCCTCCCTTTTTTCTTCCTTCTCCCTCTTTCCCTCCCTCTTTCCTCCTCCCTTTTATCTCCCTCCCTTCCTTTTTTCTTCCCTCCCTCCCTCCCTTCTTTCCTTTTTCCTTCCCTCCTGTCTTTCTTCTGCTTCCTTCCTTCTCTCCTCCCTCCCTCCCTCCCTCCCTTTTTTCCTCCCTCCCTCCCTCCTTTCTTTCCTTTTCCCTTCCTTCCCTTCCTCCTCCCTACCTCCCTTTTTTCCTCCCTCCTTCCTTCCCTACCTCCATTCCCTCTTTTTTCCTTCCTTCCTTCCTTCCTTCCTTCTTTCCTTCCTTCCTTCCTTCCTTCCTTCCTCCCTCCCTCCCTCCCTCCCTCCCTCCCTCCCCACCTGGAAATGCAACTCGGACCAACAAACTAACAATAAACCATAATGAAGAACACCCCCACCAACAGTGACCAGGACAACCACTGCGTCTAAACAGAGAGCAAAAAAAAAAAACCCCTCTCCTTCTCCATGCCACTTCCTTCTAGCACTGATGATGTTACCTAGTTTGGTAATGAAACATCTGCAAGAAAACAGCCAAGCTCAGAGAGCACAAGGACCCCACAGTTCAACCCTGAGCTACCTCAGTTCAACCTTCTCCTCCTCCTCCTTCTCCTCCCTGCAAACCCCACTCCCTTCTAACCCTGATGATGTACCCTAACTGGGCCATGAAACGTCGGCATGAAAACAGCCCAGCTCACACAGCGCCCAGAGCTACAACTATTTACGTCATGCAAAGAACTTTTCCTAGAGTTGATCTTTCATTTGAGTTGTTTCCTAAACTTCTCCGTTTAGCTTTCCTGCCTACAGTCTTTGTGGGGGGGTGTTCCAGATTACTCTGAGCTTCCCTTTAGTCTACAAGCCCTGAGTTATCCTGCCGTTCCTCTTCCAAGCTTATCCTGTTTGCTTCATAGCTTTAGGAGATCAGCCGAGGTCAGGTGGTATTTGGCAGAGTCAGACCACAGATTAGATTTAAACTCGGAATAACTTTATTATCACTTTACTAGACTGTGTTGTTTCTCTGTGTCATACAATACAATACAAGAGCAGAGTTGGAACGGACCTTGGAGGTCTTCTAGTCCAACCCCCCGCGTGGGCAGGAACCTTATACCATTTCAGACAAATGGCTATCTAACATCTTCTTAAAGACATCTTTCTTTCTTTCTTTCTTTCTTCCTTCCTTCCTTCCTTCCTTCCTTCCTTCCTTTCTTCTTTTTCCTTCCTTCCCTTCTTCATCCCTCCCTCTCTTCTCCCTCCCTCCTTCTATTTCAATACAATACAATAGTAGAGTTGGAAGGGACCTTGGAGGTCTTCTAGTCCAACCCCCCGCGTGGGCAGGAACCTTATACCATTTCAGACAAATGGCTATCTAACATCTTCTTAAAGACTTCTTTCTTTCTTTCTTTCTTTCTTTCTTTCTTTCTTTCTTTCTTTCTTTCTTTCTTTCTTTCTTTCTTTCTTTCTTTCTCTTTCATTCTTTCTTCCTTCCTTCCTTCCTTTTCCTTCCTTCCCTTCTTCATCCCTCCCTCTCTTCTCCCTCCCTCCTTCTATTTCAATACAATACAATAGTAGAGTTGGAAGGGACCTTGGAGGTCATCTAGTCCAACCCTCTGCCTAGGTAGGAAGCCCTATACCATTTCAGACAAATGTCTATCTAACATCTTTTTAAAGACTTCCAGGGTTGGGGCATTCACAACTTCTGGAGGGAAGCTGTTCCAGAGGTTAATTGTTCTAACTATCAGGAAATTTCTCCTTACTTCCAAGTTGCTTCTCTCCTTGATTAGTTTCCACCCATTGCTTCTTGTCCTGCCCCCAGGTGCCCTGGAGAATAGTTTGGCTCCCTCTTCTCTGTGACACCCTATGAGATATCGGAACACTGCTATCATGTCTCCCCTGGTCCTTCTCTTCATCAAACTAGACATCCCCAGCTCCTGCAATCGTTCTTCATATGTTTTAGTCTCCAGTCTCCTAATCATCTTGGTTGCTCTTCTCTGCACTCTTTCTAGAGTCTCCACGTCTTTTCTACCTTGTGGTGACCAAAACTGTATGCAGTATTCCAAGTGTTTTTCTCACACTTGTGTTGTTTCTCTCTGTCATATAATATAAGGTGGGCCTCTGCATAAAGTTGCCTTTATTCATTGATCTTTTTGCCATGTTTATGTAGTGTGCATGGGAGGTGGTGACCCTCGGAAAGCTGCATGCCATGAGATTTCATTTTAATGTATGCTGATTAGTGTACATTCAACGCGATAATAAAATTATTCTCAGTTCTAAGTCTAAACGTACAGCAATCGGCGTGCATTAAAATGAAATTTCATTGCATGCAGCTCTCCAAGGGTCACCACCTCTAATGCACGCTACATCAACTAAATAAATAAATACAAAATTATGCATATACCCACCTATATTATATGACACGGAGAAGAAAAAGCCAACGCAGTTCTAGGTTGAGTTCTTCTCCTGAACCGGTAGTTTAAAAAAAAAAAAAGCTTTAAAAAGTGGGGGAAAAACTTCCATGACAAACAGACGGAGAGAATCAAGATCCCGTGAAGGATTAATACCACTTTATAAGGCCTTGGGAAGGCCACACTGGGAATATTTGCACCCAGCTTTGGTTGCCACGATGTAGAAAAGATGTGGAGACTCTGGAAAGAGTGCAGAGAAGAGCAAGAAAGAGGATTAGGGGACTGGAGGCTCAAACATATGAAGAACGGTTGCAGGAACTGGGTAGGTCTCGTTTAATGGAAAGAAGGACCAGGGGAGACAGGATAGCAGCCTTCCAATATCTCAGGGGTTGCCCCAAAGAAGAAGGAGTCAAACTATTCTCCAAGGCACCTGAGGGTAGAAAAAAGAAGCAATGGGTGGAAACTAATCAAGGAGAGAAGCAACTTAGAACTGAGGAGAAATTTCCTGACAGTGAGAACAATGAATCAGTGGAACAGAAGTTGCCTCCAGAAGTTGTGAATGCCCCAACACTGGAAGTTTTCAAGAAGATGTTGGAGAGCCATTTGTCTGAAGTGATATAGGCTTTCCTGCCTAGGTAGGGGGTTGGACTAGAAGACCTCCAAGGTCCCTTCCAACTCTGCTATTGTATTGTATTAAGCAAGGCAGTCTAGTTCGGATGTATTGTGGTGAGAGGGAATTAGTCTTGCGAGTTTGTCAGACGGAAAGGATAAGGAACACAGCGTGTGATCCTTTTTTCCTTTTACCGATTGGCGACAGGGAGCCACAGCAGAGGGGTAAAAGAGCTGCAGGTGGCTGGCCCCTGATTTAAAATATAGAATAATTGGGATGGAAGGGGCCTCGGAGGTCTTCTAGTCCAGCCCTCTGCTCAAGCAGGAGACCCTTACAGAATTACAGAATAGCAAGAGTTGGAAGGGACCTTGGAGGTTTCTAGTCCAGCCCTCTGCTCAAGCAGGAGACCCTTATGGAATGACAGAATAACAAGAGTTGGAAGGGGCCTTGGAGGTCTTCTAGTCCACCCCCCTGTTCAAGCAGGAGACCCTTACAGAATTACAGAATAGCAAGAGTTGGAAGGGACCTTGGAGGTTTCTAGTCCAGCCCTCTGCTCAAGCAGGAGACCCTTACGGAATGACAGAATAACAAGAGTTGGAAGGGGCCTCGGAGGTCTTCTAGTCCAGCCCTCTGCTCAAGCAGGAGACCCTTATGGAATGACAGAATAACAAGAGTTGGAAGGGGCCTCGGAGGTCTTCTAGTCCAGCCCCCTGTTCAAGCAGGAGATCCTTACAGAATTACAGAATAGCAAGAGTTGGAAGGGACCTTGGAGGTTTCTAGTCCAGCCCTCTGCTCAAGCAGGAGACCCTTACGGAATGACAGAATAACAAGAGTTGGAAGGGACCTTGGAGGTCTTCTAGTCCAGCCCCCTGTTCAAGCAGGAGATCCTTACAGAATTACAGAATAACAAGAGCTGGAAGGGACCTCGGAGGTCTTCTAGTCCAGCCCTCTGCTCAAGCAGGAGACCCTTACGGAATGACAGAATAACAAGAGTTGGAAGGGACCTTGGAGGTCTTCTAGTCCAGCCCCCTGTTCAAGCAGGAGATCCTTACAGAATGACAGAATAACAAGAGTTGGAAGGGACCTTGGAGGTCTTCTAGTCCAGCCCCCTGCTCAAGCAGGAAACCCTTACAGAATTACAGAATAACAAGAGTTGGAAGGGGCCTCGGAGGTCTTCTAGTCCAGCCCCCTGCTCAAGCAGGAGACCCTTACAGAATTACTGAATAACAAGAGTTGGAAGGGACCTTGGAGGTCTTCTAGTCCAGCCCCCTGTTCAAGCAGGAGATCCTTACAGAATGACAGAATAACAAGAGTTGGAAGGGACCTTGGAGGTCTTCTAGTCCAGCCCCCTGTTCAAGCAGGAGATCCTTACAGAATGACAGAATAACAAGAGTTGGAAGGGACCTTGGAGGTCTTCTAGTCCAGCCCTCTGCTCAAGCAGGAGACCTTTACAGAATTACAGAATAACAAGGGTTGGAAGGCGCCTTGGAGGTCTTCTAGTCCAGCCCCCTGCTCAAGCAGGAGACCCTTGCAGAATTACAGAATAACAAGAGTTGGAAGGGGCCTCGGAGGTCTTCTAGTCCAGCCCCCTGCTCAAGCAGGAGACCCTATGCCATTTTAGGCAAACGGTTGTCCAATCGCTTGTCTATTTGTGTGTCTGCATGTCTGCGGGTTTCTTTAGTGTCATTCTGTTGGCTTCGTGGACGGCTCGGCCTATCGCGGAACACTCAAACAAGGGTTGATCCAATAATTATGCTAAATGTGTTGTGATGTATAGGTTCGTGTGTGGCAACAGACGCGCATATTGTCTAACGATTGTTGTCACCACTCAGCATTGCTGGCTGTGCGCGAGAGCCATAATTTCGGGTCTTGCAATTCAAATCCTCTCTCTGAGTCACCGGCAAGTCTGCCAACAAGCATCACCCAAATCAAGGATATTTGCACGCAAATTCACTTTGCAAAATATTCATTCGATCACAGCTCCGAGTGAGGAACGAGTAAAAACTCGGTAGGGACGCCCACAGTTCTTCCTGGAGAGTTTGCCAAGCCTAAAGAGCTTAGGGACTAGAAGCTTCCATATTAAAACCGGAACGGTCCGATTAATTAAAAATAATAATAATAATAGATCAGCTGGTGCACCAAAATTAGTTTTCTTGCAACACAGAAAAACCACTCCTGAAAAAATCCTTAACGAGACCGGAGCTTTTTGCCAATAACTCTGCTGTTGTTGTAACTCAAGAGAGTATCTCGCTAAATGTCCATGTCTCCAGGTAGTCCTTGATTTACAACTGTTCGTTTAGCGCCCAGAGTTACAACGGCACTGGAAACAGTGACTTATGACTGCTTTTCACACTTACGACTGTTTTATTTTATTTATATATTTCGATTAATATAACCGCTTCTTCTCCATCGAAATGGACCCAGGGAAGTATCCCCACGTCCATGCGATCAAAATTCAGATGCTTTGGCAACTGGTTCATACTTATGACTGTTGAGGTCATAAGAAAGGCCTTCTTTCATGTCTATGGTGTGACTAGAACTCCCAGTCTCCTGGTGATTGGTCCAAAGTTACCCTGTTGGCTTTCATGCCTAAAACGAAACCAGAACCCACTGCTCCTGGTGATTGGTCCAAAGTTATCTACCTTTCATGCCTTAAGGCAGAACTAGAAGTCACATTCCCCTGGTAATTTGCCCAAAGACACCTAGCTGGCTTTCATGTTGAAGGCGGGACTAGAACTCACAGTCTCTGGTGATTGGCCCAAAGTCATCCTTCTGGCTTTCATGCCTTAAGGCAGGACTAGAACTCTCTGCTCCCAGTGAGTGGCCCAAAAACACCGAGCTGGTTTTCATGTTTAAGGCTGGACTAGAACTCACTGCTCCTGGTGATTGGGCCAAAGTTATCTACCTTTCATGCCTTAAGTCAGAACTAGAACTCCCAGTCTCCTGATGATTGGCCCAAAGACACCTAGTTGGCTTTCATGTTGAAGGCGGGACTAGAACTCATCTAGCTTTGATGCCTTAAGACAGGACTAGAACTCACATTCCCCTGGTAATTGGCCCAAAGACACCTAGTTGGCTTTCATGTTGAAGGCGGGACTAGAACTCCCAGTCTCCTGGTGATTGGTCCAAAGTTACCCTGTTGGCTTTCATGCCTAAAACGAAACCAGAACTCACTGCTCCTGGTGATTGGTCCAAAGTCATCTAGCTTTGATGCCTTAAGTCAGGACTAGAACTCACATTCCCCTGGTAATTGGCCCAAAGACACCTAGTTGGCTTTCATGTTGAAGGCGGGACTAGAACTCACAGTCTCTAGTGATTGGCCCAAAGTTATCCATCTGGCTTTCATGCCTTAAGGCAGGACTAGAACTCACTGCTCCCAGTGAGTGGCCCAAAAACACCTAGCTGGTTTTCATGTTGAAGGCGGGACTAGAACTCACAGTCTCCTGGAGATTGGCCCAAAGTCACCCAGCTGGCTTTCATGTTTAAGACGGGACTAGAACTCACCGTCTCCTGGTGATTGGCCCAAAGTCACCTAGCTGGCTTTCATCTTTAAGGCGGGACTAGAACTCACCGTCTCCTGGTGATTGGCCCAAAGTCACCTAGCTGGCTTTCATCTTTAAGGCGGGACTAGAATTCACTGTCTCCTGGGGATTGGTCCAAAGTCACCCAGATGGCTTTCATGCTTAAGGCGGGACTAGAACTCACCGTCTCCTGGTGATTGGCCCAAAGTCACCCAGATGGCTTTCATGCTTAAGGCGGGACTAGAATTCACCGTCTCCTGGGGATTGGTCCAAAGTCACCCAGATGGCTTTCATGTTTAAGGCGGGACTAGAACTCACCGTCTCCTGGGGATTGGCTGGCACCACTACATCAAACAGCCTCCAACAGACCAAAGAGATGTTTCATTTGGCTTTTGTTAAGGTCAGCCAAGGTCAGCTCTTTCCTGCCGTAGAAGGAGAGGAATTGTTCACGGTTTAATGATGCTGCACAATGGCGAATTTGCGTTCTCTGGGTTAATCCATGCGCTGGATCGATCCAAGGCCCCTAACCATGAATCAAGCCGGCTGAGTTTGCGCCACATGCTTAAGCTGCATGCTTTGAAGCCAATGAAACTTAGCCGATTGTGCGAACGCAGCCGATAGGTCTTTTACGGGCTTTATTATCCCCTTTCAATAAAAATAAAGTCGATTTTTTCCTCCTTTCTGCCTTAAGATCAAACTTGCTCAATAAGGTTGCCACGGGCAATATTTAAAACACAAGAGTTTTCACACACTCAGGTGTCCATTGGTAGAACTTCCAGTAAGGTTTTACTTTTTCTTTTAAAAAATAAAACAACAACCCAAGATGGTTACTTGCATCTCCAAGTCATGGTTACCATCTTGACTTTTTTGACCCTCTGTAACTTTCCTCATTTATCACAGGGTTGGCTGGGTGGGAAGCCTGCCCCGCTCCGAGAGAATGAAATGGTCAAGTTTCCTAACAATGCCGTAACTGATTCATAATAATCGAGCCAATGTTAACAGATGAACAGAGTTGGAAGGGACCTTGCAGGTCCTCTAGTCCAAACCCCCTCTTTCCCAAGCAGGATACCCTACATCGGCCTCTACCTAGGATTGAACTCACAACCTCCTGATTGGGAGGCGAGAGCTCCACCTCTAGGTCACGGTGTGTTAATATACAAAAAAGCCAGTGATTTATTAACAGCGTCATTAGGCAAGATGTATTCGCAGCCATTTCTTTTATGGCTCCGTTTATCTGCTTCTGAACTTTGCCCCTGTTCTTTTCCTCTGTGTCATAAATCACGTTACCCAAAAGATACACCCATCTCAAACCAGCTACTGTAATCTGAGATCCAGCTCCGCCCAACAGGATGCGTGGAATGCCAACAAAGGAGAGTTGACAGAAATACGTTGGGGAATATTAAAAAGGCAGGATCGAATATTTCCCCTAAAGGAGAAATGGGGGGGAAAATCACGAGAGAGGCAAAAAGCAGCCCCAGTTTCCCTGCCCCCCACACAGAAACTGAAGAGGCCAGCTGTCGAAGTGATGTCCCGGTGCCTGGAAGCCGTGCGAGTCTGGATGGGGAGGAACAGGCTTCGACTCAACCCGTCCAAGACCGAGTGGCTGTGGTTTCCGGCGTCACGATATAGCCAGTTGGTTCCATCTCTGGCAATGGGGGGCGAGTCACTGGCTCCCGCGGAAAGGGCCTGCAACTTGGGCGTCCTCCTGGACTCTCGGCTGTCTTTGGACGACCATATGACGGCCGTGGCCAGGGGGGCTTTTTATCAGGTCTACCTGATACGCCAGTTGCGCCCCTTTCTAGATCATGACGCCCTACGCACGGTCACTCAAGCCCTCGTCATCTCCCGCCTGGACTATTGCAATGCTCTCTACATGGGGCTTCCCTTGAGGTGCATCCGGAGGCTCCAGCTAGTTCAGAATGCAGCCACGCGGGGGATTCTGGGGGCCTTGAGATGTTCCCATGTAACATCTCTCCTGCGCGAGCTGCACTGGCTGCCTGTGGCTTTCCGAGTGCGCTTCAAGGTGCTAGTAACCACCTTTAAAGCACTCCATGGCACGGGACCTGGTTTTTTGCGGGACCGCCTCCAACCACATACCTCCCACCGACCTGTCCACTCCCACAGGGAGGGCCTCCTTAGGGTGCCGTCTGCCGGATAATGTCGGCTGGCGACTCCCAGGGGGAGAGCCTTCTCTGTGGCAGCCCCCGCCCTCTGGAATGACCTACCCCCTGACCTGCGTACAATCATGGACCTGCGCCTCTTCCGCCGGGCATTGAAAACACACTTATTCTATGCGGCCGGCCTGACATAGTTTTTAAATAGTTTTAATCTTGGTTTTAGTAGGGGTTTCTATTGTAATTTTAGCACAGGTTTCTTAGTTTAATTTATTTTTAAGATATTTTTATTGTATTTATTGTCTACAGTATTTTATTATTGCCTGTGCACCGCCCTGAGTCCCGCAAGGGAGATAGGGCGGTATATAAATGTGAATATTTTTTTTTTTTTCAGAAACGCAGATTTGGCAATCCATTCAAGAAAGACTGGGTCCGACAGAAACTCCTGATAAGCAACACAATTAAGGCAAGCCAAAGGCTGACAAGATTAGCTCAGAGGAACGACTAGGATTTGCATTTCCACTTTTGGCCTATAGAGCCAGCCATGACCCCATAGGAATCAGGAAGGTGTCTAAAAATACCCCATCCGGTCTCAACTCCGTTTTGTCAGCTGTCCCAGAACTGCCCACTCTGTGTGTGTGTGTGTGTGTGTGTGTGTGTGTGTGTGTGTGTGTGTGTGTGTTGATTCTCCTCATCACAAAACAGAATATTTCTTTCCAACCGTCCTCGATTTTATTCCCTGGATTGGAACTGGACCTTGGATTTTTCTTCCCACCGATCCTTTGCAGACAGGCACTCCTCAACTTACGACCAAACTTGAGACCAGGAATTTCCGTGGCTAAGCCAGGCGATTGTTAAACGAGTCATGCCCCATTTTAGAACCTTTTTTTTTAACCCCGGTTGTTAAGCGAATCTCTGCATTTGTTAAATGAATCAAGGGGGCGACGGACACTAAGCGAATCCCGTTTCTCCCTTGACTTTTGTTGGGCGGTATCGGATCCCCTTTGCCCAGTGTCTGAATTTTCATTCACGTGGCCATAGAGATGGTCATAAGGGTGAGGACTGGTCATGAGTGCGAGCATCGGTCGTCCGTTACCCCTAGTAACTTCGATTGGCCACTCAACGAATCAGTCACGAGTCGAGGACTAGCTGTAATATAAATAAAGCTTCGGATTCTTTCTTAAAGTTTTCTTCTCCCCCCACCCCTCCGCAGGAATATGTCCTTCCTGCGGTTAATTCCTTGATATCGGAATAATTTCCTTGGCACCAGATAATGATGGCCTTTGGAGTAGAAGCTCATCCATTACACATCGTTGCACCGCATAGAAAGAGAGATAGAGAAACTTTACAAGGGGTTGCAACCTTGTGTTGACGAAATATTTACACCTCATAGGGCTTACCAATAAATCATCTTGACGTCCCTGTGATAACTTTGATTACTGGCTAAGCGTCCCTGCCTGGCTGGGTCTGAAGGAAACCCACGGCGTTCCAGGCCCACCGATGGTATCACCGTTGTCAGCGGGAAAACCAGATCCTTCGATCCGTTCTGTCGAATTCCGTGGTTTATAAGCCACCCGTGCCGAGATCAGCAGTAGCAGGTATCGGTAAGGGGTGGCCAAAAGAGTCAAGATGGCTGCCACAAAGGGGCTCTCTTAAGAGCCCTGGTGGTGCAGGACTGCAGGCTGGCTCACTGCTCACTGCCGGGAGTTTGATCCTGACCAGCTCTCTCTGTCTCTGTCTGTTTCTCTCTCTGTGTCTGTCATCTATCTATCTATCTATCTATCTATCTATCTATCTATCTATCTATCTATCTATCTATCTATCTATCTATCTATCTATCATCTATCTATCTATCTATCTATCTATCTATCTATCTATCTATCTATCTATCTATCTATCTATCTATCTTCTATTGTCTGTCATCTATCTATCTATCTATCTATCTATCTATCTATCTATCTATCTATCTATCTATCTATCTATCTATCTATCTATCTATCTATCTATCTATCTCTAGCTATCGTCTATCATCTCTCTCTCTCTTCCCCTCTCCATGTCTGCCTGCCTGCCTTTCTTTCTATCTCTCTGTCTCTCTCTGTTTCTCCCTCTGTGTGTCTGTCATCTATCTATCTATCTTTCATTTCATTTCATTTTCATTTTATTACATTTATATCCCGCCCTTCTCCACAGAGGACCCAGGGCGGCGCACAGGAAATTTAAAAAACATACACAATAGAAGATAGACAAATAATTTAAAATATATATTAAATAATCCCCAATCCTGTGCTAAAAACCAATTATTAAAAACCCAATTTAAAACTTTTCTAAAAGTCCCCATGGGAGGTTAGGCTAGGCCGGCTTGATGGAAAAAATATGTCTTTAAACATTTGCGGAAGAGGCGGAGGTCGGTGATGGTCCGAAGTTCAGGGGGTAGGTCGTTCCAAAGGGCAGGGCCCGCCACAGAGAAGGCTCTTCCCCTGGGTGTCGCCAGTCGGCATTGTCCGGCCGACGGCACCCTGAGAAGGCCCTCTCTGTGGGAGCGGATCGGTCTAAGGGATGTATGGGGCAGGAGACGGTCTCGCATATAACTAGGCCCCGAGCCATGGAGCGCTTTAAAGATGGTCGTCAGAACCTTGAAGCGCACCCGAAAGACCACAGGAAGCCAATGCAGCTCGCGCAGGATTGGTGTTATATGGGAGCTTCTGGTGGCTCCCGTAATTACCCGTGCGGCTGCGTTTTGGACTAGCTGTAGCTTTCGAGTGCACCTCAAGGGAAGCCCCATGTAGAGAGCATTACAGTAGTCGAGACGGGACGTCACGAGAGCTTGAGTGACTGTGCAAAGGGCAGCCCGGTCCAGTAAGGGGCGCAATTGGCGCATCAGGCGTACCTGATGAAACGCCCCCCTGGCCACGGCCGTCACATGGTCCTCCAAGGACAGCCGGGAATCCAGGAGGACACCCAAATTGCGCGCCCTCTCCACGGGGGCCAGTGTTTCGCCCCCAATGGCCAGAGTTGGAGTAATCTGGCTGAACCGGGGTTCCGGAAACCACAGCCACTCAGTCTTGGCAGGGTTGAGCTTGAGTTTGTTACCACCCATCCAGATCCGTACGGCTTCCAAACACCGGGACAGCACTTCGGCGGCATCGTTGGGGTGGTCTGGGGTGGATATGTACAGCTGGGTGTCGTCAGCGTACAGATGGTACTCCACCCCAAAACCACGGATGATCTCACCCAGCGGCTTCATATATGTGTTAAACAGGAGGGGCGAGAGGACCGACCCCTGAGGAACCCCACATAAGAGGGGTCTCGAGGTCGACCTCTGCCCTCCCGTCAACACATATTGCGACCGACCAGAGAGGTAGGATGAGAACCACCGCAAAACGGTGCCTCCCAGCCCCAACCCCCCCAGTCGGTGCAATAGGATACCATGGTCGATGGTATCAAAAGCCGCCGAGAGGTCTAATAGGACTAGGATAGAGGAATACCCTCTATCCCGCGCCCTCCAGAGATCATCAACCAACGCGACCAATGCCGTCTCGGTACTGTGACCGGGTCGGAAGCCGGACTGGCGCGGGTCTAGATAATCAACTTCCTCCAGGTGTTGTGGAAACTGTTGGGCTACCACACTCTCAACAACCTTCACCAGAAAGTGAAGGTTGGAGACTGGACGATAGTTCTCTAGTAAAGCTGGGTCCAGGGACGGCTTCTTGAGGAGGGGCCTCACTACCGCCTCTTTCAAGACGGCAGGCAAGGACCCCTCACTCAAAGATGCATTGACAATGCCCTGGAGCCAGCCTCGTGTCGTCTCCCAGGATGCCAGTACAAGCCAGGAGGGACACGGGTCCAATAAACATGTGGTCGCTCTAAGTTTCCTTGACAGCCTGTCCATATCCTCGGTGGTAACAAAGTCAAACTCCTCCCAAGCAGGAACCTCAAGACTAGCCTCGGACAGTCCCACAGGACCACTGTCGATGGAGGGTAGCTCATTCCGAATCCGAGTGATTTTCTCCTGCAGATAAATCCCAAATTCCTCTGCTCGCCCTTGTAGAGGGGCTTCCCGCGGCCTCTGGTGAAGGAGAGAGCGGGTCACCCCAAACAGGGCGGCAGGGCGGTTATCTGCGGATGCAATTAGGGTGGCACAATACTCACGTTTGGCCACCCTTATCGCCACTACGTAAGCCCTAATATGGGTTCTCACTAGTGTTCGGTCGGCTTCGGAGCGAGAGGATCTCCATCTGCTCTCTAGGCGTCTCTTGTGGCGTTTCATCCCCCGAAGCTCCTCAGTAAACCAGGGAGCCTGGGTGATTCGTCGCCGCAAGAGAGGCCGCAAGGGCGCGACTCGGTCCAAGGCCCCCGTGGCCGCACTTAACCATGCGGCCACTAGGTCCTCAGTCGAGTCGCGGGGCAGGATCACAGGAATTGGCCCAAGCTCCCTCTGGAACCTTTCCGGGTCCATTAGAAGCCTGGGGCGATCTATCTATCTATCTATCTATCTATCTATCTATCTATCTATCTATCTATCTATCTATCTATCTATCTATCTATCTATCTATCTCTATCTATCTATCTATCTATCTATCTATCTATCTATCTATCTATCTATCCATCCATCTATTTATCTATCTTTAGCTATCGTCTATCATCTCTCTCTCTCTTCCCCTCTCCATGTCTGCCTGCCTACCTGTCTTTCTTTCTATCTCTCTGTCTCTCTCTGTTTCTCTATCTTTGTGTGTCATCTACCTATCTATCTATCTATCTATCTATCTATCTATCTATCTATCTATCTATCTATCTATCTATCTATCTATCTATCTATCTATCTATCATCTGTAGCTATCGTCTATCATCTCTCTCTCTCTTCCCCTCTCAAATGTCTGCCTGCCTGCCCATCTTTCTTTCTATCTCTCTGTCTCTCTCTGTTTCTCTCTCTGTCTGTCTGTCTATCTATCTATCTATCTATCTATCTATCTATCTATCTATCTATCTATCTATCTATCTATCTATCTATCTATCTATCTATCTATCTATCTATCTATCTCTAGCTACCGTCTATCATCTTACTCTCTTTCTCCCCCTCTCCATGTCTGCCTGCCTGACTTTCTGTCTGTCTGTCTCGTATCTAACATCACCTATTCTATATTAGCCTTCCCTCCTTCCGAGGTGGGTAAAATGAGGACCCCAATTGTTGGGGTGGGGGTGGGGGCAGAGGCTGACTCTGTAAACTGCTTAAAGGGGGCTGTAAAAGCACCGTGAAGCAATATATAAATCTAAGTGCTAATGCTCTCTCTCTCCCTCTCTCTCCCCAGTGCCATTGTAACTTTGAATGGTCATTAAATGGTCGTGACATCCCGGCTGGACTACTGTAACGCTCTCTACATGGGGCTCCCCTTGAGGTGCACTCGAAGGTTACAGTTAGTCCAGAATGCGGCCGCGCGGGTGATTATGGGTGCCTCAAGGCAATCCCACATAACACCTCTCCTGCGCAAGCTGCACTGGCTGCCTGTGGCCTTTCGGGTGCGCTTCAAGGTGTTGACAACCATCTTCAAATCGCTCCATGGCTTCGGGCCTAGCTATATACGA
Organism: Rhabdophis nuchalis; assembly: GCA_039707465.1. Lineage (NCBI taxonomy): Eukaryota > Metazoa > Chordata > Lepidosauria > Squamata > Natricidae > Rhabdophis > Rhabdophis nuchalis. Next base: position 5,414,012 of record CM077644.1, on the reverse strand, counting down.
GACCGCCTCCTGCCCCATACATCCCTTCGACCGATCCGCTCCCACAGAGAGGGCCTTCTCCGGGTACCGGCAATGCTGGTTGGCGACGCCTAGGGGAAGGGCCTTCTCTGTGGCGGGCCCAGCCCTCTGGAACGACCTACCCCCCGACCTACGCACCCCCTCGGACCTCCGCCTCTTCCGCCAGCATCTCAAGACTTATTTATTCCAACAAGCCGGCCCCGTTTTCTGACTTTTAAATGTGGATAAATTTTAAATTCTTAGGGTTTTATAATGGGTTTTAGCACAGGATATAATTTAATAGTTTTTTAATGATATATTTTTGTATTTTGTATGGTTTTTAATATTGCCAGTGCGCCGCCCTGGGTCCTTGCAAGGAGAAGGGCGGGGTATAAATTTAATAATAAAATAAAATAAATAGTCATAATTCAAAGCCTGGTGTAACTGGAGTGGGAAAGCCAACATCTTGATGTATTAGATACCCAGGAACTTGTGTCAATGTACTTTGCTGTGTCATACAACATTGGTCCTTGAATGCAACTTAAAATATTCCCCACTTCAAGGTTTCTATTGTGGCCCGCCAGCGGTTAGCAGAGCTGGTGGCCGATTCGGACAGTGAGGAGGGTTGGGGAGGAACCTGGGCCAGTCCTGGAGTCTTGGGAAGGCTCTGAGGAGGGCTCTGTGTTGGAGGCAGAGAGGGGGGCAGGGCCGTCTGGTAGTTATTTTCTGCCTCCGGAGTTCTGACATCAGCGAGGCAGAAGAACAGCTGGAGCCGGTTCCCAGTGTGCGCATGCGCAGAGTTGCCAGACAAAGGGAACAGCTAAAGAACAGGGGTCCCTTGGGAGGAAGGCCACAGGTGGGACAGTGAATGGTCCCTCCCAGAGGAAATAAAAGAGGAGCGAAAGGGGAATGGAGTTTGCAGGAGGCCATTAGTTCAGTCCTGCATTCTTGCCAAGCTTTGCGGTGTCTGAAAGCTATCGGCCTGGCCGCTCTCCAAGCCTGAGAAAGGTCGGTAACTGTGAACTATCTTGAAAGACTGTGGGAGGGGAAAAACTTTGCTGGAGAGGAATTCACTGTAAATTAAATAAAAGGGGTGTCAGCTTGCAAACCATCACCATAACGATTCTCAAGCTGCCATAGAGAAGCGGGAATTCCAAACATTCCTGTGGTCAGAGTGGAATCTCAAGATGTCCTGTGAAATGCGCATGCATAGATTTAATTTCAGTGCTAATTAGGTAATGTGATTTATGACCAGGCGGAGGGGAGGGGGGGCATGGGAGGGGGGTAAAGTTCAGACGCCATTAAATGATTTTCAGTTCTGGCTCCACCGGAGACTCAGCCAAGATGTTAATCCGAATAAATGGATGTTTTTTGAACTTTGTCTCGAGGCCCGTTGAATTAATTGGGGTTTTCTCTTGGGAGCTTCACAAGGGGTTTTTCATCAGTTTTTCGGTGATGATTAATAACTAGTTAGATTGTGTTTAAAATATCATTGAAGGATTATTAGTTAATTAACAGTTAATAACAATTATAGACATTTACAACAAGATTAACCTATAATAAATGTTTTAGTTAATGGCATATATTTACCTTATCTACAGATGAAAAGTTATGAATATAAGATTTTTATTTATTTATTTAAATTTATACCCCGCCCTTCTCCTAAAAAAGGACCCAGGATATAAATAAATTTGGATATAAATAAATTTAAGGTGGTATTAGATATCACTGAAGAATCACAAGAACAAAATTATGAGTTATACGAAGATACTGGTTGATAATGGAAATTGTTAGACTTAATAATTAACCAATTAGTTAGATGGTTATAGAATGTTGTTGAAGAATTATTAATTAGTTAACAATTACTTATAAAACACAAGATTGTTTAATATTATTATTTAATTTATATTGATATGTTGGGATTAAATAAGGGATGTTAATAGGTGGTCAGGTTTTAAAGACACTCTTAAAGAAGAAATAGATTGATGTTGAAATGTTTGATGAGAACTGTGGGATATTGATATTAAGGTACATGATAAATGTTTAAACTTAAAATTTATAAAATGAGATTATTTATGAACAAAAACCACTCCAGAGATGCAAACAATTTATGAATACCCGGTTAGCATGTCTTTTAAAGCAGGGGTCTCCAACCTTTGCAACTTTAAGTCTGAAGGACTTCAGCTCCCAGACTTCTCCAGCCAGCTTTGCTGGGAGCTAAAGTCCTTCAGACTTAAAGTTGCAAAGGTTGGAGACCCCTGTTTTAAAGGACACAATTTAGAGTGGACTTTTCCTTTTTAAATCTATCTTTTCCCCCCTTTGTTTGTTTTATAAATAGAATGCCATTACATAGTCATACTTTATATATAAAAGGATGTTAAAATAATTAGTAAGATCAGGGTTGAGATACAAGAATTGTTAACAATTGATATGGAAAATAAGGGACAACTACTGAAGAAGCTTATAGAAACTTGTAATTGATTGATACATTCTTAAAAATGTGTAACCTGTAATGGAAATAGAAAGCCATTATATAATCATACTGTATATAAAAGGATGTCGAAATAACTAGTAAGATCAGGGTTGAGATATAAGAATTGTAATCATCGATATGAAAAATAAGTGATAACATTTGAAGAAACTTATAGAAACTTGGGATGAATTGATATATTCTTAAAAATTGATAACCTGTTATGGGAAATGGCTTTTTGATGTTTGTTTGTTTTTGTGAAGTGTCAGTGGTGGGTTTCAAATTTTTTAGAACCTACTCTGTAGGTGTGGCCTATTTTGTGGGCGTGGCTTGGCAGTCATGTGACAGGGTGGGAGTGGCCACCTTTTAAAATGTGGTGGAACTCATTTAACAACGCTCTTGCTTAGCAACCAAAATGTTGGGCTCAATTGTGATGATAAATTCTTTCTTTCTTTCTTTCTTTCTTTCTTTCTTTCTTTCTTTCTTTCTTTCTTTCTTTCTTTCTTTCTTCCTTCCTTCCTTCCTTCCTTCCTTCCTTTCTTTCCTTTCCTTTCCTTCCTTCCTTTCCTTCCCGTTGGGTCACTGGCAGCGGCGAGCCAGATTTACTTCCAGGTACGCTGGTGGAACCCCCTCTCACCGGTTCTCTAAATTTCACCAACCGGCTCTCACGAGTAGGTGCGAGCCTGCAGAAACCCACCACTGATCTGTGTTTGTGTAAAATAATTGAAAAATTATTATTAAAACACAAGGGTTTTTTTTGGGACCAGGACTTGGCTTCGTGCTGCTGGGGAAGCCTGGGTCAGAACAGTTTTGGGAGTACCAGCCCTTGTCATAATTCTGAATTTCTCTCATGATCCGGTTGTCGTCTTTCCAGATATCTTTTAATGTCTGTATTTCATTTCAGAGCTTCCCTTCCTGACGCTGCTGTTGCTTTTAATATTCTATTTTCTGCTTCATTAAAGCACCTGAAACTGAAGTCTCTGTTTAACCAAAGATTATACTGTAAGTGCCTTCTCTTTCCCAGCTTAGCTCTGGCTAATAGTTTCTTTCCCCCCCTTTTTTTTAATCAATGTTTCTTGTTATTAATTTATGACATAACATTAATAATCTTAATAGAGCAAAATGTTCCGTTGCCGGGAGGAAGGTAGTAAAAGTCTAAGCTTTGCTCTTTGAAGGCACAATTGGAGCAAACACAATTTTGAACGTTGCTCTTTCTATCGGTCTTTCTCCTACCGTTATCTGTAAGTGGAAAATCTTTCTTCGTTTATTGTTGCTGTTAGTTGCGAAGTGGTGTCCGACTCATCGTGACCCCATGGACCATGTTCCTCCAGGCCTTCCTGTCCTCTCCCATCCTCTGGAGTCCATTGAAGCTCAGGCCGGCTGCTTCAGGGACTCCATCCAGCCCCCTCCTTCTCTGCTGTCCCCTTCTTCTTCTTTTGCCCTCCATCGTTCCCAGCATGAGGCTCTTCTCCAGGGAGTCCTTCTTCCTTCTCATCAGGTGGCCAAAGTCTTTGAGTTCCCTCTTCAGGATCTGGCCTTCTAAAGAGCAGCCAGGGTGGATCTCCTCTAGGTCTGACCGGTTGGATGGCCTTGCAGTCCAAGGGACTCAATGCAGGAGTCTTTTTCTCCAGCACCAGAGTTCAAAGATCTATATATTATCTGTCATCTTTATCTCCATCAATTTCTGTCTGTCTCTCTCTCTATTCTATATCATTATTATTATTATTATTGTCTGCCTGCCTGCCTGCCTGCCTGCCTGCCTGCCTGCCTGCCTGCCTGCCTGCCTGCCTATCTATCTATCTATCTATCTATCTATCTATCTATCTATCTATCTATCTATCTATCTATCTATCTATCTATCTATCTATCTATCTATCTATCTCTATCATCTATTTATTACCTGTTATCTTTCTCTCAATCAGTGTCCATCCATCCATCCATCCATCCATCCAGCCATCACCTATCATTTTTCTCTCAATCAATGTCTGTCTATCATCTATATATGGTTGTTGTTAGTTGCAAAGTCGTGTCCGACCCATCGTGACTCCATGGACCATGTTCCTCCAGGCCTTCCTCTCCTCTACCATCCTCTGGAGTCCATTGAAGCTCACGCCGGCTGCTTCGGTGACTCCATCCAGCCCTTCTTCTCTGCCGTCCCCTTCTTCTTCTTTTGCCCTCCGTCTTTCCCAGCATGAGGTTCTTCTCCAGGGAGTCCTTCTTCCTTCTCCTTAGGTGGCCAAAGTCTTTGAGTTCCCTCTTCAGGATCTGGCCTTCTGAAGAGCAGCCAGGGTGGATCTCCTCTAGGACTGACCGGTTGGATGGCCTTGCAGTGCAAGGGACTCAATGCAGGAGTCTTCTTCTCCAGCCCCAGAGTTCAAAGGCCTCCATTCCTTCCTTCTGGTTCAACCTTCACAGCCATCCATTGCAACTGGGAAAACCATCGCCTTGACTAGATGAACTTTTGATTGGCAGGGTGATGCCTCGGGCTTTTTAGGATGCTGCCTAGATTTGCCATCGTTTTCCTCCCCAGGAGCAAGCCTCTTTTAATTTTCTTGGGCTGCAGTGACCTTGGGTGTCCAGGAAAATAAAATCTGTCCCTCCCTCCATTCCTTCCCCATCTCTTTGCCAGGAATCGAGAGAGCCGGATGCCATGGTCTTAGTTTTCTGAATGTTGAGTTTCAAGCCAACTTTTGCCCTCTCCTCCTTCGCCCGCATCAAGAGGCTCTTTAGATCCTCTTCACTTTCTGCCATTGGAGTGGGATCCTCTGCATAGCTGAGATTCTGGATATTTCTCCCGGCAATCTATAATTCTACTTTTGTTGGCTTCATTTAGTAAGGTAGGTTCACCTCAAACATATGTGAATATATACACACACCAGTGGTGGGTTTCTGCAGGCTCGCACCTACTCGCGAGAGCCGGTTGGTGAAATTTAGAGAACCGGTGAGAGGGGGTTCCACCGGCGTACCTGGAAGTAAATCTGGCCCACCGCTGCCAGTGACCCAACAGGAAGGAAAGGAAAGGAAAAGAAAGGAAAGGAAAGGAAGGAAGGAAAGAAGGAAGGATGGAAAGAAAGAAAGAAAGAAAGAAAGAAAGAAAGAAAGAAAGAAAGAAAGAAAGAAAGAAAGAAAGAAAGAAAGAATTTATCATCACAATTGAGTCCAAAATTTTGGTTGCTAAGCAAGAGCGTTGTTAAATGAGTTTCACCACATTTTAAAAGGTGGCCACTCCCACCCTGTCACATGACTGCCAAGCCACGCCCACAAAATAGGCCACACCTACAGAGTAGGTTCTAAAAATTTTGAAACCCACCACTGACACACACACACACACACACACACACACACCTGACTGGAAACATATATAGGTAAAGGTTCCCTTCGCACATATGCGCTAGTTGTTCCCGACTTTATGGTGCTCATCTGCGTTCAGACTCCTGGCCAAAGTTTTGTAGATCTCGGCCTGGCAGCTCTCCAAGCCAGAGAAGGTCTGTGACTATAAATCCTCCTTTGAAAGACTTTGCTGGATGTGAAGGAGCAGAATTCTCAGTCAATGAATAAAAGAGGAAGGTTCTACATTTAGGCAAGAAAAACGAAATGCACAGGGACAGTATAGGTGGTACCTGGCTCAATAGGAGCAACTGTGAGAGGGATCTTGGAATCCTAGTGGACAACCATTTAAATAGGAGCCAGCCGTGGGCAGCAGCTGCCCAAAAAGCCAACACAGTTCTAGGCTGCATCAACAGAGGGATAGAATCTAGATCCCGTGAAGGGTTAATACCACTTTATAAGGCCTTGGGAAGGCCACACTGGGAATATTTGCATCCAGTTTTGGTCGCCACGATGTAGAAAAGATGTGGAGAGTCTAGAAAGAGTGCAGAGAAGAGCAACCAAGAGGATTAGGGGACTGGAGGCTGAAACATATGAAGAACGGTTGCAGGAACTGGGGATGTCTAGTTTAATGGAAAGAAGGGGAGACAGGATAGCAGTCTTCCAATATCTCAGGGATTGCCCCAAAGAAGAGGGAGTCAAGCTATTCTCCAAAGCATCTGAGGGCAGAACAAGAAGCAATGGGTGGAAACTAATCAAGCAGAGAAGCAACCTAGAACTAAGGAGAAATTTCCTGACAGTTAGAATAATGAATCAGAGGAACAGAAATTGCCTCCAGAAGTTGTGAATGCCCCAACCCTGGAAGTCTTTAAGAAGATGTTGGACAGCCATTTGTCTGAAAGGGTATAGGGCTTCCTGCCCAGGCAGGGGGTGGGACTAGAAGACCTCCAAGGTCCCTTCCAACTCTGCTATTGTGCTGTATTGAAATAGAAGGAGGGAGGGAGAAGAGAGGGAGAGATGGAGAAGGGAAGGAAGGAAGGAAAAGGAAGGAAGGAAGAAAGAAAGAAAGAAAGAAAGAAAGAAAGAAAGAAAGAAAGAAAGAAAGAAAGAAAGAAAGAAAGAAAGAAGTTTTAAGAAGATGTTGGATAGCCATTTGTCTGAAATGGTAAAGGGCTTCCTACCTAGGCAGGGAGTTGGACTAGATGACCTTCAAGGTCCCTTCCAACTCTGCTATTGTATTATTGTATTATTATTGTAAAAGGGTTTCTTTGTCGGGACAAGGAGTTTGCTTCCTGGGAAGCCTCGGTCAGGTTTTTACTGGTTCAGCCTGGTTCAGCCAAACCAATAGTGGCATGCTGTCCTGGGTTGCAGAACCGACAGCAACCCAGACTGGCCATGCCCTCAAACTGGTTCTCCGGCCGCCACCGTCACCTATTTTTCTTTTAATCCTGCGCATGCACAGAACAATTTCTACTGAACTGCGCATCAAGCGCATGCACGAGCAAAACGGCAGTAACTCTGGCTGAAACCCACCTGTGGTCAGAACATTTACTTACCTCCATGCAGATGTAGTACGGTTAAGGACTACTCATTGAGTATGGTTTGTCAGCCCGTTAGAGACCCATGTTCATTTATTAA